>LNAC01000137.1:6462685-6492420 GCA_002007465.1 Ailurus styani | reverse complement strand
AAAAAAAAAAAAAAACAAATATAAGAGCCTGCTTAAATAAGCACAAAGATTTGAGAGGCAACAAAGATTTAGTGCTGGGTTGAATGACAAGATTCATCTCCTACACAAGGCCACTCCTTCAAAACTGGGAGAGATGGTTGTTTCATCTATTGTATGGAAACCAACACAAAGAGCCAAAAGAAATGAAGAAACAGAGGGATATATTCCAAGAAGAAAAAAAAAGATAAAACCCCAGAAAAAAAAGTTTAATGAAACAAAGATAGATAATTCAAAGAGTTATGATAAAGAGTTCAAAGTTAGAAAAATGCTCATTGAACTGGGGAAAAGAATGGGTGATCACAGTGAAAAAGATGGAAAATATAAGAAAGTACCAAACAGAAGTCATAGCTGAAGAATATAACTGAACTGAAAAATAGACTAGAGGGGGTCAAGATCAGACTATATAAAGCAGAAGAAAGGATCAGTCATCCTGAAGAAACAGCAGTGGAACTCACCTAGAGCAGTGGAATTCACCCCAAAACAAAACAAAACAAAAAGAATGAAAAAAGTGAAGAAGCTTAAGGGAGGTAAAGGACAATATCAAACAGATTAACATTTGCATCATAGGACCCTCAGAAGGAGAAGAGAAAAAGAGCAGAAATCTTGTTTGAAGAAATAATGGCTGAAAACTTCCCTGAGGCAAAAAACAGATCTTCAGACCCAGGAAGTTCAGAGAGTTCCAAATGAGATGAACCCAAAAAGACCCACACCAAAATACATTATAATGAAAATGTCAAAAGTTAATGACAAGAAGAGAACATTAAAAGCAGCAAGAGAAAAACAAGTTTTTGTTACATATAACGGAACCCCCATGAGACTACTAGAAGATTTTTCAGGAGAAATTTTGCAGGCCAGAGGGAGTGGCATAATATTTGAAGTGCTTAAAGAAAAAAAAATCCAAACAAGAATATTCTACCCAGTAAAATTACCATTCAGAATTGAAGAAATAATAAAAAGTTTTCTAGATAAGCAAAAGCTAAACGAGTTCATCACCACTAAGCAGGCCTAAAAAGAAATGTTAAAAAGACTTCTTTAAGCTGAAACAAAAGAATACTTACTGGTAACAAGCCATATGAAAGAATAAATCTCACTAGAAAGAAAAATATATAGGAAAGGTAGTGGATTAATCACTTATAACGTTGGTATAAAAATTAAAAGACAAAAGTAGTATATATGTGTTAAATTTCTTTGAATTGCCTTTAAATAGGTTAAGAAATATAAGTACATACTCTCTCTATACATTCCCTCTTTCACTTAATAATAAAGAAATGTGTCATATATGTTTTAAAAATATAAAATATATACAAATATAAATATATATAAAACATATGTCAGAACTGATGTTAGGCATTTTAAGGATCTAAAAAATATTGTCTATTTCAAAGGTACAATTAAGTAAATATAAATGCACCGATGTTTGTGTACATATATGTGTGTGTATATATTTATATATATTTGTATCTCCTAATATAATATTCACAGATGGTCCCTGACTTATGATTTTTTTTTTACTTTTATAATGGTGTAAAAGCAATACACATTCAGTAGAAACCATACTTCAGAATTTGAATTTTGATCTTTTCCCAAACTAGCAATATACTGTATGATACTCTCTCATGATGCTGGACAGCATCATCATGAGGGTAAACAAGGATATGCTTTAAAACTATCCTGAACCTATACAACCTTCTGTTGCACTTTTGGTACAGTATTCAATAAATTACATGATATAGTCAACATGAATTTATAAAATAAGCTTGGTATTAAATGATTTTGCTCAACAGTAGGCAAGTGTTGTAAGCATGTTTAAGGTAGATTAAGCTAGGAAATTATGCCCAGTAGGTTAGGAATTTTCAACTTAGGTTATTTTCTTATTTTTATTTATTATTATTATTATTATTATTATTATTTGCCCCAGGGGTACAGGTCTGTGAATAGTCAGGCTTACACCTTTCACAGCATTCACCATAGCACAAACCTTCCCCAATGTCCATAACTCATCCACCATATCCCTACCCTCCCACCCCCCAGTAATCCTCAGTTTGTTTTGTGAGATTAAGAGTCTCTTATGGTTAAGAGACTCTTAAACTTAGGTTATTTTCATTTTATGATGGATTTATCAGGTGTCACCCCATCATAAGTTTAGGAAGACCTGTACATGGATTTGTCTAATAGCCTTTGCCAGAAGTCTAGAAATTGCCAAAGGAACAATTCTCAAAACTTAAAATATATTCAAAATTCAGTCTTATGAAACAATGGTATCATTTAATTTTGTTATGTTTTCAAAGAGTGATTTCTCTCTAGTTTCATGTCACTCTCAGAAACTTGGCTGTCATTTGGTTTTGTTTTTAATGTTATTATCCATTGCTAAATATATGATATTTATAAATTTCCTAAAAAACGGCTACCAATATTTTTTTTAAGTTTTAAGTTTTCAAACCCTTCTTTGCAGAACCCACAGTGGTCTTCTGAAGGATTCAGAAGCAATCATATGTATGACTTAGAAGCAATTCTAAAGGAGGCAGGTGGATAACCACAGAAACTAAGTTCACCTTGGAAATGGACTCTGAAGAGTTATAACTCTCTATCACAAAGAAAATAACCCCAGGGCATCACTGCTAGCTGCCCCCCAAACTGTGTGATACACATATAAGATTCACGGCTGCATGGTGAGTATGAGTGCTTTTAGAAGTGTGAGAATTGCGAAAAAAGAGAATTGATGGCACTGGGGAAAGGATATACTTTCAAAGTAGGTAAAGGCGACCTGTGCAAATTATACCTTAGAGGATCTAGAGTTCAAAAACAGTCCTAAGTTAAACTGTGAGTGAAGAGACAGAAAGCAGTTCTTGAGATTATTTTTTCATATATTCTTTTATTATATTTGAATTAATAACATCAGAAAATAACTATTTGGAAAAAATTAGTATTTCTGTGGTTTCTAAAGTCCAGAAAGGAAAAATTTAATATTTTCTCATTCAGAAGACATCTTTTCAGATCTCAAATATGACTGAGAATGCATTAGAATACAATTATGTGATTCTTCTTCTAAATCATCCTTTGCATTTGATGCTGAAAAAGAAATCTGCCAAGGGATCTATCATACTATTATAGTGAATTCAATATGCCATAACTTTAGCATACTATGTAGCCATTTTGCTGGCAAATATCAAGCCCCTCATTAATATTTGCACAGAAATCCAGGATAATGTCCAGCAGATTTTTTCTTTAAAAGGCCAGTTTATTTTTTTATTTTATTTTTTAAAGGTTTTATTTAATTATTTGTCAGAGAGAAAGAAAGAGCACAAGTAGGGAGAGCAGCAGGCAGAGGGAGGGAAAGAAGCAGCCTCCCTGCTGAGCAAGGATCCTGATGGGGGACTCAATCTTAGGACACTGGGATCCTGAACTGAGCTGAAGGCAGACACTTAACTGACTGAGCAACTCAGGTATCCCTGTAAAAGGTCAGTTTATAAATATTTTAAGTCTTGCAGGCCACTTTGTCTCTGTCGCAAACACTCAACTTTGGCATTATAGTGCCAAACCAGCTATGAACAAAATGTAAATTAATGGGTAGCGTTGTGTTCCAATAAAACTTTATTTACAAAAGCAGGCAGCAGGGCAGAGTTGGTTCAGCCATACTTTATCAACCCTTAGTCTCAAACATTTATTTAAACTTGAGCCATAAATTGAAGAGTGTTCTTAGGATGAAAGATTGCCTGTTTAAATGCATTATTTTTTTCCTTCTTGCATTCCTTGTGATCACTATATACACTAGTCACAGAATGCTCTTGGAGTCATCCTTGAATTGCCTGCATTTTCTGGCATTTAGCACGTTGATCCTCCCAGGAATTCCTGTCTTAATGTGTCTCTACCTGGAAATCTCATTTATACTTTAAAGACTATCTCTAAACTTGCCTCCATCTTCTCTCAGCTGTGTCATTCTTCCTCTTACCTCTTAAAACTATGTATCTGCAGATTCCTTAGGACACTCTTAGTTTCTTCTCTGCATTATAATTGTTTATAAACATGCATTCAAGTAAGTGGATTTCAGATTTTTTGCTCCTTAAATTGACCAGCACAGTGTTTTGCCTGAAACGTGCAATAAGCAGTTATTCAGTGGATAAATGCCTGAATAAGCACTTATATTTGGAAAGGAAAGGAAAAAGATTTAAGGTCAATGTCATGGGATTAATTTGGTTAGAACATTTCAAGTAAGCCACAAGTCATTTAATTTTTATTTCCATATTAATTTAACTACATAGCCTACTCATACTGAAAATTTCCAAAATTGGCTTAGAATCTTGGGCAACTGATACCATATGCTTGAATAAGAAATTCTTGTCATTTATTCAAACTGACCCACTAGTTTTATTAAATCATTTAATTTCTCTAATGAATTCATAGTAAACTTTGTATAAACATATAAAAAGCATTTAAAATAAACATGGATGATTGTCTTTTAATGACATCTAAGTTACTAAATAGGTATTTTATTTGCATTTCAATGTTATAGATATTCTATTCTTTTTTGGGAACATGAAACTAGACCATAGAAAAATGTAAATGATCAAATAAATACTAGATTATTCTTTCCAATGTTATATGTTTACCCACCAACAAATTAATCAGTTCTTTCTCAATTTTTATCTAAGTCTTTTAAATAACAGAGACTCAATTTATTAAAAAAAGGGGGGGTAAGTTAAAAGAACATCATGAAAGTCAAGGATTTAGAATCCTTTGATGGGAAAGGCTAATTCCCCTAGCTTGCTTTCTTTCAGGAATTCTATCATTTATCTTTTCTTTTCTCCATTTATTTTTCTTTTTCCTAAAAATTACCCTAGTTCTTACAGCACTTTACTATTATGAAAGTGCAACTGCATTTACATAAAACTTTGTTTTTCCTAGTCATGTGAAAATGAGATTTCTTTTCACGTCTAGTGTGTTTTAGGCACATATGCTTGGGGAAGGAGCCATTAAGGGCCGCAAAGGACAAGGTAAGGTCAACTGGAAAGTGCAACTAAAGAGAATCAAAAATAGAAATAGCTCTTCATCCTGAATCAAAAATCATGTCTTAAAATACCCATAAGAGTACATAGTAATATTCAGAAGATAGAACTTTAAACACAAGCAAAGATGTCTTGGGTTATTTATAAGGGTTTTGAATCTACAAATTCAGCCCAGGTATAGGAGGAACTGGTTGTCTATGTTCAATGGGGTTCTCTGGATGCAAGTATCCAAACCAACTTGACAATGTGGAAACAGAAAAAAGGAGTTCATTTTAAGGATTTAAAGGCTGATTCCTAGTGTCTAACAGTAGGATGGCGTAGAACTTCAGCAAGGGACTGAAAATGAAAACTGAAAAGTTGGCTGAACTCTTCAACCCTTGAGTCTACTACTTTCTCTCTGCAGTGCTCCCAACATCTCTTCCAGAACAGGACCATGCTTTGCTCTTCTTATACACAGCAGGTAAAAGAAGTCTACCCATCTTTCCTCAAGAAACTATCCCAAACTAAATTAGAATTTCCTCATCCTAATTCCAAATATCCAAGATTGATAATTTCATTTCCCCAACTTGTGCCCAATACCTGACAGGAGACCAGTCACAATAAGAAAACAGGGAAGGAGGACATTGCAAGTTGGAATGAAACCCCCAAAATGTGTTTACTCTGAAGTCTCATAGTTTAGTTAAGTACACAATTCAATGTGGAGCAGTTATCAACAATGTGGTTAGGAATGAAAATTTCTGGTTGAATATCTGGCAATGGTGAACATAAGCATAAATAAGTAAACCTTTGCCCTAGAAATTGCATTTTTAAAAATTCTGAAACAAAGGTATAAGCTTTGCATAAAATATAGGTATAAGGATGTTAATCACACCTTATTTAGAGCAAAGAAAAAAAAAGCCAACAATGGACTTCTAAAAATGATAGTAGATCCAGAGAGCACTGTTCATTAAAATGATACTAAGAATTCAATATAAGGTGGGAATTATTATTTTTTTCAGCAAAAAATAGAGTAAATTTGGAGAATATTTATATGGCCTCAGACTAAAGGTCTCTTTTAAGTCTTGAAAGTGTCTATCTCGACATAAATGATTGTTAATTACAAATTTTTATTTATTATCCTAGGAATGCCTATATATATATCAGAGCATTTCAAAACCACAAATTATATCACTCTCTTAGTCAATATAATTGTTTTGGGAAAAGTATACATTTGCTTAGGTTATATGTGAATCCCTTAACCCTTGGTGAATTTATTCATTGCCCTATATATCAGTTAGTCTAAAAGGTCCAAACTTTTTTCAGGTCTATGTATATATCATATCAATATGGCTCAAATAACAGTTTTGATTCTAAAATTTTGAAATTCAAATTCATTTTGAAGCTTAGGCTCCTTAGCAATCCTACAAACAAGACAGTATCTCTCTGAGGAGATGAAAGCCAAAGTCAGAGAATTCAGCAATGTATGTTTATTGGAGAGGATGGGCAGGACATTTAGGCAAAAGCAAGAGGCGATATAAAGTTCTAGAGACAGGAAGAAAAAAATATATATATATACATATACACATATATATATATATATAATTGGTATATAAAACCCAAAGTGAAAAAAAATCCATTAGTCCATAGCGATAGATATAAATGATTAAATATATAAATAAGTAATGATGAATTCCGATGCAGAAGAATTTCAAATAATTTATGTCAATACTTTGCTTTTAAGGAGGTGAAGCATAACTCTCCATTACTTAAGTGTAGGCTGTGTGTAGTGACCTCCTTCTAAAGATTACAGTATGGAAAGAGAAGAGAAAAAAAATAGGGACAACCTACAGTGGAAAAAGATGACTAACAATACCACAAGCCAGGTGATTGGGTTTAAATCTGCACCCATATGTTATACTGATTGTATACGTTCTTGATGTGATGTGAAGAATACGGCACTTACTTCTGTGGTCTTCCTCCCCAAAACCCATAGTCCTAGACTAACCATGACAAAAACACAAACAAACCAAATTAAGGATATTCTACAAAAATATCTGAGCAGCATTCCACAAAACTCTCATGGAAAGTCTGACAAACTATGTCAACCAAGAGGATTCTTGGTAGATATGACCATTAATGCAGTGTGTTACCCTGGATGGGATCCTGAGAACAGGAAAAGGACATGAAGGGGAAACTGAGGAAATTTTAATAGAATAGGGACTTTAGTTGATAACAGTGTATCAATATTGGTCCATTAATTGTGACAGTTGTACCATATTAGTACCAGATAATTACAGAGGAAACTGGGTGTGGGGAAGACACGAAGTCTCTGTACTGCCTGTATAATTCTGTAAAACTATAAAACTGTCCTATATGTTATATTAAAAATGTCACTTAAGAGAAACTAAACGAAGGAAGCTGTGGGAATGAAGCATCTTAAGAGAGATATACTGCAGCCTAAACTGAGAGACGTGAATTCAAAGGTGATTTACTGACTGCCTTCCTTTGTGACGGTGCCCATGAAGCACTGCGGTCCTCATCCCCCTGGAGCCTAAACAAGTCTAGTGGGATGGTGGGACAAGCCATGAAGCCAATAAATGAAGAAAACAATCACATATGGTGATCGTTCCTGTGAAGGACATAGGCAAAACCCCTACCTGTCAGCTTTATAGCGCCTCAAATGTTATTCCCTTTTTAGTATTTCCCCCACCTGCAGTCCACCCCTCAGCCTTAACTACACAGCTTGCTTGTCAGCTCTGACAGTCTGGGCAACCTGTAACCGGCCGGTGTGTTTGCAGATGCAGATACGGTAAATAAATTTCTAATTGTCTCTGGGTGTTTTCACGTGTGTTTTTTTTCTTTATTATGTTCAGTTAGCCAAAATATAATACATTAGTTTTCAATGTAGTGTTCAATGATTCATTAGTTTTGTATAACACCCAGTGCTCATCACAGCATGTGCCCTCCTCAATACCCATCACCCCTTCCCTCTACCTCCCTCAGTTTGTTTCCCAGAGTCCAGAGTCTCTCATGGTTTGTCTCCCTCTCTGATTTCCCACCCTTCAGTTTTCCCTCCCTTCTGCTATGGTCCTCCATGCTATTCCTTATGTTCCATGTATGAGTGAATCCATATGATAATTGTCTTTAAAAATACAGCTACCCTACAACCCAGCAATTGCACTATTAGGTATCTACTCCAAAGATACAGATGTAGTGAAAAGAAGGAGCACATGCACCTCATAGTTCATACCAGCAATGTCCACAATAGCCAAATTGTGGAAGGAGCTAAGTGCCCTTCAATAGATGAATGGATAAAGAAGATGTGGTTCATATATACAATGGAATATTACTCGGCCCTCCGAAAGGATGAATACCCATGATTTGCAACAACATGGATGGAACTGGAGGGGATTATGCTAAGTGAACTAAGTCAAGCAGAGACAGACAATTATCACATGTGTTTATTTTAAACAGGGTGGGAAGGGCTGGTACTATGGGGCCTCATTTCAGTTTGGGAAAACAAGCACAGAAATGAAATGATGACAAACGTGGTGAAAACCTAAAATTGTGATAAATACGAATTTATCAAATGTGAATGGTAATTTTTCCCTCTACAGAGACAAAAGAGATGTGTGAAACGTGGGGTTTTCTTTCATTCTTACTACTTTTCTAGGATGTATTTTACTCTTCCACTCTTTCTAGCATATTTTAATAATATATATTTTAGAAGCATAGCCACATGGATTTTAAAAACTGTTTGCTTTTTTTTCTTTGTTTTTTTTTTTTCCTTTTAGAAGGCTTTATCTTACCCTATAAGAGCACTGAATTCTGAAGGACCATAGACCAAGACTGGGGGAAGAAAAGGAAGCGACCTAAACTGGGCAGTTTCTGGGAAACTTGACTGGGAAAATCAACCAAGGCCTTCAGTTCACTGTGAGACATCACAGTGTCCCATCAATGTCCAGCTGCTTTTAAGATACTTGTTTGTTGATTGAGATAAAAGCAGGATTTCATTTTCATTTATTCTAAACTAAGTTCCACATAATCAACTTGTTCTTTCCTAAAAATTGTTTTAAAATTTAGTTTTGCATAATCAATAAAATAAAGCAAATTTGCTTTAGAGGAAGACAACATTTTTGAAAAATTATTAGTGGACTTTTGGGTTTTTTTCATGATTGCTCTCTCATTTGATAAGTGTGTTGGAGTTCTCTTCAGAATTTTCATGTTGAATAACAAATAAAGTGAGCATTCAGTTTCAGAGACACACCCATCCAATAAATTATTGTGTAAAACCAAGTTTGGATTTGAATAGATCTTAGGTTTAAAGTTTTGTCATTTCATTCATTTTGCTTCATTTCTTAAGCTGAAGAGGTCACAGACCATACCAAATAGATTGAAGCTTCCGGGTGTCATATCTTTTTGGACTTGAGACCATGGAGCTTCTAGAGCTATTTAGATAGAAGAGAATTAGATAGAAGGCACTGTTTCATCTTTGAAAGTGTTGACTGCATAATTCCAGAGTCATAAGGGAAGCAGGACAAATTTTCTAAGGGTGACTGAGCACAAGTAAACATCCTGGTGAGGAAATTCTTATGACTGCTAACCCCCAGGTTAGAGGGCAACATCAGTTCAATGATTGGAAAGCAATGAAAAGGGGAAAAAATAAGACTGTTATTCAAAATATTTTGGAAAATATACTTTTCATAGGTATTCAGTTTGAAAGAAGGAATGAGTTAGAATGAGAATAAAAGAGCCTTGTGGATAGAGCTATTTTGAAATGGTTTTATACAAAGAATAATACTCTGATTCACCCAATTTAATTTCTGTAGAAGAAAATGAAAAGCTGTAGAGCAGACATCTGAGGATTATTTTACCAGCACCCATCTATTCTCTTCTGAGAACATCTTTTTCTTTTTTTTAGGCTTGTTTATTTAACAGAGAGAGAGATCAAGAGCAAGCCGGTGCACAAACAGGGAGTGGCAGGCAGAGGGAAAAGCAGGCTCCCTGTTGAGCAAGGAGCCCCACTTGGGGCTGGATCCCAACACCCTGGGATCATGACCCCAGCCGAAGGCAGATGCTTAACTAACTGAGTCACCCAGGTGATCTTTCTCCTTTATATTTTTTTTTATCTGATTAGCTCAGATAAAAACTGGGACATGGTCATCAAAGAATGATTATTAAAACAAGAGCAATCAGTCTTTAAATTTTCAAATTAGAAAATTGGGGCGGATTATCTGTTGTATGTAATTCTTGGATGGGGAAAAAATCACTGACTATATAGGCTATCTGAGAATTAACAAAAATAATGCTAAATAAGGGGAGCTGAAAATATGATAATGGAGTAAGAATACATTAGCAGTTAAGAATATGTTGTTACCAGTAGAATCCCTGCTCGCACGTATTTTCAGGGTCTTACTGTATCCATGCCCTTCTAGTGGCTTTGTGGTTCAGCATTTCTCTCCTCAATGACCCAATAAATGAACTTTATTTTATATTTGTGAGTATTCTTCCTACTTTACCAACTATCTCCTCCTCCTTTTCCTCTTCTTCATTACTGGCATTTAATGTATTTGAAGTATCTATTGTAGAGATCCATTTTAGTTTACTAATCTTTACTATTTTTTAAGGGTGGGAGGTTCTTTCTTTCATTGATAACATAAGTAATATAGATAATACCAATGCTTTTTCTTCTCATTTCTTTTTGTTTATTTTGTTCTATTGCTTTTTTCCCAGCTCCTTTATTTCAGTGCATAAGTTATTTAAAAGATAAATTAAAAAGCCTATTATTTCTGATCATAAACCATTTTTTTTTTAAAGATTTTTTATTTCTTTATTTGACACAGAGAGAGAGAGATCACAAGTAGGCAGAGAGAGAGGAGGAAGCAGGCTCCCTGCCGAGCAGAGAGCCCGATATGGGCCTCGATCCCAGGACCCTGAGATCATGACCTGAGCCGAAAGCAGAGGCTTTAACCCACTGAGCCACCCAGGCGCCCATAAACCATTTATTTATGTCTAACTCCTTTAGCTGTGTCCTACAGTATATTGACATGTTTATTATCATTTAATATATGTATCGTTCTATGTCTTTTTAATTTCTTTCATAATTTCCTGTATAATTAAGTTATAGCATAGTAGTTGGTTTATAACATAGGTTTTTAGGTCTCTTTTGATTTACTATTTACATATATTTTTTCTATTCATACTTTTTTATTTTATCAGAGACTAACGTAAGATCTTCTTTTAACGTGTTCCATGAACATTCAAAAGGATGCATATTATCAAATGAAGAATTCTATGTAAAAATAAAATCTTGGGCGCCTGGGTGGCTCAGTGGGTTAAAGCCTCTGCCTTCAGCTCAGGTCATGATCTCAGGGTTCTGGGATCGAGGCCCGCATCGGGCTCTCTGCTCCGCAGGGAGCCTGCTTCCTCCTCTCTCTCTGCCTGCCTCTCTGCCTACTTGTGATCTCTCTCTCTCTGTGTCAAATAAATAAATAAAATCTTTAAAAAAAATAAAATAAAATCTTAATGATATATTGCTATTCAGATCTTTACCCTTCTCCACTTACTTTTCTTTTTGTTCTCTATCCACTAGTTTCTGAGAAAGTTGTGTTAAAATTTTCAAACTATTTCAAAGTTCTGGGGCGCCTGGGTGGCTCAGTCAGTTAAGCGTCTGTTTTCAGCTCAAGTCATGATCCCAGGGTCCTGGGATCAAGCCCCGGTGCCCTGCATTGGGCTCCCTGCTCAGCGGGGAGCCTGCTTCTCCTTCTCCCTCTGCCCCTCATCCCCACTCGTTCTCTCTCTTGCTCTACTCTCTCTCTCAAATAAATAAAATCTTAAAAAAAAAACTATTTCAAAGGTCTTTATCTGTATTTCACTGGAGGTTTGTCTTCTGTTGGATATATATATATATTTTTTGTTGTTGTTGTTATTTGTATTTCTTTTTATGATGGTTTTGTTTTGTTCAGTTGTTCTTTTATTGTTTCTATTTCTTCTTTCCTGATTTTTTTCCTTTCTGAATGAAACAATATAACATAATATAATTACAAAGCCAACTTTGTTTTGTTTCATATTATCCATCTTTATCTTATTTTCTAAAATTCCAGGTTTTTTTCAAATTTTATTCTTTTTTTTCATCTTTTGACAACATACTAAATTTTTTAAATTAATTTGAAAAACTGTGTTTTACCTCATGATTTTTTTTCTATATCTTTGTAAGTACTAGTGTATCAAAACTCACTTTGAACATTGGTTTCTGTTTCCTTGGTTTTTGTTTTGTTTTCCTTTGATTTTGTCTACTATGTTTTCTTCTGTCTTAAGATCTATATTATTTTTCTCTCAGCTATTCTCTTAATACAGTCATTTTACCCACTGATTTCTTTGATCAATACTTACATTGTGCCATAATATAGTTACTAGAATATTCTCTCATTTCACCTCTAAGTATCATTCTGAAATATTGTTAAAATTTTATTTTCTGAGCTTTCAGGGACATACTTTCTTGTTTTGGAATAAGAAGCTTTTGGACAACAATGCATTTTCATAAATTATTTGATTGATCTTTAATCCTATCTCATTTTTCACACCTGAATTTAATTATCTATTTTTAAAACTTCATTCAAGGGATGCCTAGGTGACTCAGTCGATTAAGTGTCCGCCTTCAGCTCAGGTCATGATCCCCGGGTCTTGGGATTGAGACTTGCATCAGGCTTCTTGCTCAGCAGGAAGCCTGCTTCTCCCTCTGCCTGCTGCTCCCGGTTCTTGTGCTGTCTCTCTCTTTCTCTCTGACAAATAAATAAAACCTTTAAAAAATAATAAAAAAATAAAACTTCATTCAAGAGTATTTTCAAAACAGCTTTCTGTTTGTCAAACATTCAAACACCTAGTATACCTTAGGGCATTTTTATTACCTTCTCATATTTAAATGAAAATTTGGATGGTTAAAAAATTGTAGGATTACAAATTCTTTTTCATCCCCATATTAACCAGAGTAAGCTATATTACATTGTTATAATAAACTACCCCGAAATATCACAATAGAATTTCTTTCTTGGTCATGTCTGAGGCAGATCAGGCTGCCCTCCCGTGGAGCCTTCTCCATAGAGTGACTCAGGGATCTAGGATATAGGTTGCAGAAATCTGTGTTTTATTATATTAGTATTCCATCAGCCTAGAAAAATGCAATGTACTTAGTGAGTGCTTAAGAATTATTTGGTGCATTAATTTAACAATGTATAGAAAGGAAAGGAAAACACAGAAAAAGTTTGTAGAGTTGAACTATTGAGGAAGTTGATATTTATAAAATAATATGTGGTTTAATGTATCAACATATGCTAAGATGAAGTGTGTAGGACTTTCTTCTAATTTAGAATACAATTCATTTGCATCTTTGAGTGTGAAAGACACATAAATATGGTGGGTTTTTTCTTAAAAGTATAAGAAAATTTCCTAAAATACCAGTTAATTGAGTGTTAGATGAGAAAAAATTAGGGACTACAGAGCATCTGATGAATCTTGTGAGTTCTCAATTTCTCCATTGCTCCCCTGTTCCCTTCATCACTTCTTTTTCTGTTTCCTATGGTTTACTATCCAATACATTTTTAACAGAATTATTGTGCAATATTTATTTTGGGTTTGTTACAATCCAAAATGAGTTATAGTTAGTTGGTCATTTGTAATTGTTGAATTGAGTCTATTCACTTTTATTTCTAATTGTAAATTTAATTATAATTTTTAAAGGAATATGCCAGTTTATAAAATATATATTCCCATAAATAAATTTGCCAGGCTATAGGAATTTACTACCTAACAAGAAATCATGATCGTAACCATCAGATTTTTGTTTTCTATTCATGGCTGTACATTAGAAAGCTCAATATGGAGTTGACGGACCAATAAAAAATATCGTTATATTTTGAAAGAACATTCTAAGAATTATTTTCACTTCATGTCCTATTAATAATACCTTATCAATAAGTCATTGCCACCCAACGAAGCACTGGAATGCCCTGTAGAGGCAAGTTTCCACTCTTTTTTACTTTGAAAGCCAACCCCCAACTTATTGCTACTTTAGCAAGGTGACTTTCCTGACATTTCATATATCATTAATTATTTTTCCATTTTGCTTAATCTTACCACCTTCAGTAATTTGTCATATCCTTTGAATTCAGACACATGTGGTTGCATGCTAAAGGGACTGAAACATCAGGAATCTAATTTTTCTTGACAACTACATTATGTCACCTCTAGCATTGGCATACTTTAAATTTCTGTTTTCTCCTGATTTGATTGACACATAGCATACTAAATTGCCTTAGCTCTTGAATATACTTGATTATAGCCCCAAGAACTCCACCCCCTGATAAGTGAGTATGCTCTGATTTTTAGAAGCAAATATTCTTGTAATTAATGGAAACCTCTCTGTTATCCTCACATAGCTGTGTCAGGGAATATCTTTTAATTTAGGGCTGGAGCTTCAAAACTTATTGGCTTATACATACTATAATTCTGTGTGATGTGTGGAATAACAAAATATTACTATTCTATAGTATTTAGCTTTTAGTTTTCTAAAACTTCACAGTAGTGTCTATTCTATAAGAATTAATGACTGTAAGTTTCTTTACTTTTTTCCTTTTAAAGATTTTATTTATTTATTTATTTATTTATTTGAGAGAGAGACAGCAAGAGAGAGCAGGAGCAGTGCGGAGAGGCAGAAACAGGCTCCTCACGAGCAGGGAGCCCAACACGGGGCTCGATCCCAGGACCCTGGGATCAGGACCTGACAGCAGACCCTTAACCAACTGAGCCACCCAGGTACCCCTGGGTTTTTTTACTTTTAAAAGTGCCTCTGAAAGAAACCTAATTAATATATTGAATTCACCTAGCAATGTGCCATGTTGACACCATACATCATTTTCTTGAAGAAAAGCAAAGTGATAAGGAAACTATATTTACAATAACGGCTTGGCAATTTCTTTAAAGATAAGAAAATAATAATAAAAAAATAATTTTTTTAAAAATTCAAATAATTTGGTATTAAAAAATAGTTCTTGGTCTCTATACTAGTTTCCTAGGGCTGTCATAACAAATTACCACATACTGGGTGGTTTCAAACAACGGAAATTTGTTCTCTTACAATTCTGGAGACTGGAAGTACAAAATCAAAGCAACCCTAAGGCCATGTTCCCTCTGAAGGCTCTAGGGAAGAATATTTAGTTGCCTTTTCCTGGCTTTGGGCATCTCCCAGCAATTCCTGCATTCCTTGGCTCATAACGTCAAGCTAATCTCAGCCTCTGTCTTTGCATGGTTTTCTTCTCTCTATGTCTTTACATGGCTTTCTTTTCTGTATGTCTCTGTCTCTGAATCCCCCTCTCATTTCTCTTACAAAGACCTGTCATAGGTTTAGGGCTCACTGAATCCAATAAGACCTCTTCTTAGCGAAGCACATATGCAAGGACTGAATGAATGTCCAAATAAAATCACATTCTGAGGTTGTAGGTAGACATGAATTTGGGGAGATACTGCTCAAACCATTATAATCTTTATTTATAAAGTAGAACACATAAGAAAACACTTCCTGAAAAATAAATCTGACAGAAAAATCATTTAAAAGCTAATATTACTTCAATTGTCAATGCTTTCCACTAAATCCTAGTAATACTACCTCACATGCCCCTACCAATGTGCCTATATTATCTATTGCAGTGCATAAGAGACACCCCAGTACTCCACGTCTTTTTGCTGGGACCACCCCTTCCCTGGTGTTGGCACTGCCTGCTCGATCATTGCAAACCAACTACTTATAGGACCGATTATAAAAAGAAATCTATTAATTAGCTGCTTACCACTTATTTCCAAAAAATATGTATATATATTTATTTTTATTTGTGCTGATATATACATATTATATACAATAAAATATATCTATAAAAATATATATATCAGCACAAATCCCATTAGGTCTTTATTTCTGCTTATCTCACTTATTTGTAAGTAGAATGATCTTATCCTTTGTCTTCCAGGCCACTTTGGAAAGTGGAGGAAACCCTCTTAAGAATTAAACTGGGCCAATAAGCACAAATGGAAGCAGGCATATGTTCACTCTACCAGTAACTGCCCCTCATCAAACAGGTCTTCATTCCTATGTCACCAGACACTAAACTAAATGCATGTGGGACTCCACCCTCTGTATTTTTCAAACCCTTCTGCTATGGCCTCTGCAATGTATGTGAGTCATCATCGGTGAACTGTATGCTCCCTTCACCATTTTGCTCCATCTGAAATCTAGCTGCAAATACCTCCAGTGTAACACTTCTCTTACCACGGAGCCTGGGGTAAAGTAGGTGTCTTCCTTATTCTTCAAAATGCCACTTCCTTCCTAAAAGGCATAACATCACTCTATACCACTGAGACGCTGTATCCTTTTGTGGTTATCTTATAATCTCCAAATCATCCCCCCTCCTTTCTTGAAAATTATATTATATTATATTTTATTTATTTATTTGAGAGCAAGACCAAGAGAGAGAACATGAGGGCACAGAGGGAGAGAGAGAAGCAGGAGACCCGCTGAGTAGTGAGCCCGCTGTGGGGCTGGATCCCAGGATCCTGAGATCATGGCAGATGCTTAACTGACTGAGCCACCCAGGCGCCCCCAGTTCACTATTTCTCTCTCCAGCACTATTTTGGTTGTGATTTTAATGGCTAATAATTTCAACTGTATCACCCATCCAACACCTTGGTTATTCGGTTCCTTCGGGTGACCACTTTTAACAATATTCACCAACACCTTTCATGAGCCACCTGCTCCCACGTGAGACAGCGCTGTTCCTCACACAACCTCAGTTTTAAACACCCACCCAAATCACCCCTCCCATCTCTCACTTTATCATTCAGTAATATCCCCATTCCTTCTGCATCATCAACGTGTCCACGGTGACTATTCTTGTCATCATATAAACATGCTGCAGTATTTCTCATCTAAGGTAGAAAAACATTTAATTCTCACCTTCTCCCCCCACTAACTCTTTTCTTTATCTGCTTCACTTTGTAGCAAAAGTCACTGAAAGTGTTGTCTATCGACCTGCCCGATTGCTCTCAATAGTCAGTCACATTATACTTCCATCCCAATAACACTACGGAGAAGCAAGGGAGAGCTCCTGCGATTGCAGCCAAGGATTTTCAACTTGCCAATACTCAGCAGTGATGACACAATTGATTTCCTCCCCCTTCTCAGAACACCTGCTTCCCTCAGCAGCCTGGACACTACACACTCCTGTCTGTCCCCCTTCGACGCCGTCAGCTCCTTCTCAGAATCTTTTGCCCTTTTCTCTTCGCTGTCTGTATTCACTCCCTGAGTCATCTCTTTCATTCCTGTGGTGTTACGCTTCTTGTATATGCAATCGATTACCACATTTCCCCCCCCCTAACCTGGATGTCATCGCCCAGGGCTCCAGACACACACGTCTATTTACTTACCTATCATCTATCTTTGGAAGTCTAACACATATCCCAAGTTGAACAGAGCCAGCAGCTCTTGAAGCCACCCTCTAACTTTTATTTCCCCCCTTATCGGTCTTCTATTAATCAATAAAGATCACTATCATTCACCTAGTGACTCAGTCTAAACATTTAGGAAACACTGTAACATTTTGTTCTTTCTGTCTCATACCACATCCAATTTTTTAACGCTGTTGGCTCTTATTTCAAAATGTGCCATGAATCAGGACACCTCTTTCCATTTGTTACCACCCTGATCTAAGACACAACCAGGGTTCTTGCCAAATACAAACACAGTCTCCCTAGGGGGCTTTTTTCTTCCATTATTCTTATCTGAAATCTATTTTCAGCACAGCATCCTCAGTGATCTTTTTCAAAGGCAACTAAAATCTAATTCTTCCCTTGCTCCATCCTATCACAGGTAGAAAATGCCGATTCTTTATGTGGGCATCCAATGGCTGACTTGGCCTTCATGCGGCTCACCTCTCTCAAGCCACATCTTATCTTTCTTATGGCTTACATCTCTTCAAACTGACTCTTTCTTGATGCCTCCTCAAACATACCTAATTTTTTCTACTTTAGAGCCTTTCCACTTTCTCCCTTCTTCCTTAAATGTTTTTTCCGTAGATATTCACCTAGTCTACACCCATTTCTTGCAAATCTTTGCTCAGCTATATCCTCAAACCATGGCTCCCTCTCTCCATTACCCTTAAAAAAAAAGGTAAAACCAAATCAAAACTTTCCTAGAAATATAAAATTATAATAACATGTCAAAATTACATTTAATTCATTAATTAGGGGAAGAACCAGCAAAATATTATAAGTAGCTCAAAGGAAAATTTAAATAATCATATATATATATGCAATAAGGAATTCTGAAATAAATTTATAAATAGATGCCAAACCAGTCTATCCACAGGGCACAGCATTCTGCCACATATAATTTATTTGGATTCTTATGAATGCAATTTTTATTATTACCAGTTTTCTACATTTTAGAGTTGTAAATTAGCTAAAAGGCAATGAAAGGAAAACATTACCTGGAAGGATACACTAGACAGGACTTTCCGTAGTCTTTTTATCCCCCCACTTCAAAGTGCTTCATAATGTTTACTGACACTTGCTATCTTCCTATCCTCCTTTACTTTCCCTCACTGAACTTATTACTAAATGAAAATATATTATATATTCACATTTTTATTGTCTGTCTCTCTCATTAGAAAATAAGCACCAGGAAATCATAAAATTTTAAAGTTTGTGGCATATAATAGCTGTTCATAATTTGTTGAAGGTTGAAGAAACGTATATATTTCATAATAGATCTTAAATATTATCTGTTTGTGGTCACATATATTTTTAAAAGGTAAATAATGACTCTCATCAACATATAAATTGAATATATTTCAAAGACTTTATTTAACTTTTTAGTTAGCCAGTAAGAAACCAGTTCAAGTTACAATTAAATTGTTAAAACTAGTTTGAAAGATAATTTAGAGTAAACATACACACATAGGAAATGAGGAACGGTGTCACAAGAAATGAATTGGTTAGGAATTCAAAGCTGGTATGAGGCGGACCAGTCAAAGGGCAATTAGACATATCCATTTGCATTTCTATGAAAACCAATCATTGGCATTAATATCCATTTTCTATAACTTATAGAGTTTTATTATAGCTCAAATATAATGAAAGGTAGAGATAATCTGGAATATAAGATAAGATACCTGGTAATCTTTTACCCCATTTCAAAATATTTCAGTTCTTTTTTAACATCATGTGGACCATAAAAAGGTAAGAACATTATTATGGGAGGAAAAAAAGAACAAAAACATTAGTGTGAGAATTGTCCATATATAGAGTAGATACCTAAACTCTGAATGCTAGCCCTCTATTTTTTTGTATTCCCATTTTGCATATCAATTATCAGCCAAAATATAAGCAAGTCATAAGCCAAAGAAATGTGATTTTTTTAATGTATGTTTTGCTAATTATCTTAGATGTCTTAGTTTACACAGCAATTATATCAAGTGTTCTAGTTTGAATATCTGTAGAGACTAGTTAGGTTTTCACTCTTTCTTTGTCATCTTAAACCCTCACATCAGGTTTTTTTCCTTATATAATAGATTCTTGGCCACAAGGGATTGTGACAAAAGATTCCAATATTTAACATGAATCCTTGCTCATTGCTTTAATTGCAACTAATGCTATAATGTGGTGTACTGAGACAGAATTCTGAAATGGTTCCCCTTACCTGTTTATATGAGCACCAGAATCCTAGTTCTAATAAAAAAATGGGGACCATCCATCCCAAAGATTTTTATATGACATAGTAAGTATAAAGTTTGGTTAAACATCCTTGAGTTTGATTTAAAAAAGTAATTTATTATATATTTGGTTGTCCATAGCTATTGATAATGACCTATAGAGAATTTCTTATTCACGTTATTTCTCCCTAGTATATATTTCAAGTACCTGGTGATAACTCTGATCCATTCTAGATAGTGATTTGTTTCTCATGCTGTTTTTGTCCCATATAGCTTGACTGAGATATCAGTATATTATTTCAGGTCCTTCTTGCTGTGTCTTAGACTTTATCTTTACATTGACTCAAACTAGAGCCTCTGATCACTGACTAGAATCCTCAAAATGGCTGCTTTATGACATGAATCTACGTCTAAATGTGAACTCTTCAATGAACTCCATTCTTCAACTAGCCCACCCTCTGTTCTCTTAGTAAGCATTACAACACTAAGGGGCTGAAACGATTTGTGAGAAGGCTCACAAATTTTCCTGATTGGGGAACAAAATGGAAAAACAAATATATGTGAGCTGCATTAAATCATTTCCTTTAAAACACCATTAAGTTGGGGCGCCTGGGTGGCTCAGTGGGTTAAAGCCTCTGCCTTTGGCTCAGGTCATGATCTCAGTGTCCTGGGATCGAGGCCCGCATCGGGCTCTCTGCTCAGCAGGGAGCCTGCTTCCTCCTCTCTCTATGCCTGCCTCTCTGCCTACTTGTGACCTCTATCTGTCAAATAAATAAAAATCTTTAAAAAAAAACACCACCATTAAGCATGTACCAACCAACACCTGTAGATCAGAACATTACAATTAAAATATCCTACACTCAGGGGCCTGATGGCTCAATTGCGTTCAATAAGCCTCTGTGTTCAGCTCAGGTCATGATCCCAGGACCCTGGGATGGAGTCCCACAACTTCCCACATCATCCTACATCAGGGTCTCTGCTCAGCGGGAAGTCTGCTTCTCCCTCTACCCTCCCCCCCTGCTTATGCGCTCTCTCTCTCTCTCTCTCAAATAAATAAACTCTTTACAAAAAATATTATACACTCAGCATAGTATAGGTTACACTAAGATGGTATAGAGTGCTGGTCATTAACACAATTTATGAATAGAGCACAGGTATGATGTAGAACATACTCAATATATCCTGAAAATTTCACTTTTTCCAGGACCACGTGAGTTTGTATAGTTCAGTAATCTTTCTATATTGTTTTAGCTTGCTATTCACTTCTCTTAAATATTGGAAAGTATATCACTAAGAGATTTTCCTTGGCCTTAGATCTATTTAACATTGATTTTAATCAACAATAGGATACAAAATTAAACTGCACAGATAACCATGGTATGATTAAATTATCATACAGTAACTGATCTAGGCCAAGAAAGTTCAGAGCATTTCAGCATTGGTGTACCAGTGCCAAAATATCTACCTAAGCACATGCTGATTTCATTTTCTATATTCTAATCAATAACACTTGCATAAATATGCATCTGTGTAAGGGCATATACATGTGGATATAGATATATTAGATGACTATAACTGTACCTATAGCTACTGTTACAATAGTTTCATCAGTGTTCTAAAAGTAGTTTTCCAAATTTTCAACAATTTATCTAAAACTCTTAGAATTTACCTGGAGGACATTTAAATAATAAAGTCAGATACTAAATACATGAGAGAGCATCTTATTTTAATGGTATCATTTTCAGCTCTTCCTCATTCTTCCATTAGCTTTTATCTTTCACACTACAAATAGTAACACTACTAGAAAGAACATCATGTGCTGTAAGTAAAAAACACTATGAGGATGAAATAATCAATTTCTCTAGGAGATCTTGACTGACATTCTCTCCTAGGTGATATCATACATTTCATGTATAATTGCTTGCCTGTGAGCCTGTGACCCTCCGGAGAGCAATCTCTTTGCTATGTAGGGACTGGACATTTGTATTTCCTTAGTTCCTAGCATGCTGCCTATTCCAGACAAGGTGCTCAATCTACATTCTCTGAATAAGCAGAAAAAAGATCATAGGAGTGAATAGCTGAAAACAACTACCCTGAAGAATTAGTCTTACAATCAAGACATGATGAGTACAGCCATGCGAATTGATAAATATACCTCTCCATTAAAGTATTCTGCTTTCCGGGCGCCTGGGTGGCTCAGTGGGTTAAAGCCTCTGCTTTCGGCTCAGGTCATGATCTCAGCGTCCTGGGATCGAGGCCCACATCGGGCTCTCTGCTTGGCAGGGAGCCTGCTTCCTCCTCTCCCTGTCTCTCTGCCTGNTTGTGCAAAAAAAAAAAAAAAAACTTAAAAAAAAAAAAAAAAAAAAAAAAAAAAAAGTATTCTGCTTTCCAATCATTTGAACAAAGGTAGAAAAAAACACCAATTATTAAAGTAATATAAATGGCATAGGTGCCACATAGGAACAAGACTCAACAGTCTTTTTCCTAGTTCAGAATCAAATATGACATATTGCATATTAACTTTGTAGTATGGATTCTACGTAAGGTGTATACCTTATGGGATAGACGAAGAGCCCTGTTAACAGCAGAGGAAACAGGATAATGGCATCTTGAGAGAGCAGAACATACAACCAAATATAAAATTAACAGTGGGCTATAGAGTAGGTGGCATTAAAGGGGAAAACATGTGGATCAGTAGTAACTGAGTAGACTTCTTCTTTGTCATACTATCTACTGATTTGATTACTAAGGAGATTGTTACACACGTGTGTTTCTATCTCAGATAAATTAATGAAGAGAGAGTGGTAACAGATTGTAGCATCAGCTCTTGAAAAATATATATGTTTGAGTGGGAAAGCCAAATATTTAGGTCCTTGATTTGATCTAGAGAAATTTAAGTTTCTAAGAAGCAGAATATGAACCTGATGCTGCAAAGTTTCTGAACTACCCCACTCTGCTCTGAGTTGTGATTTTAACAAGCTATAGTTAAGCAACAATAATAAATCTAAAATTATTCATATATATTCTTTTTGTCCTTCTGTATCTCTATATATCTTTTGTATTTTTATATCTCTATCTTAGCATCTTCTTTCTACTGCCTTTTATATGTATACACACACACTTGCATATAAATGGTCACATAATACAACTGCATTATATGTCTATATGTAGATATTCAGTGGAGTATTTATTAAATGTGTAATATGTGCTAGGAATATGAACACGTAAAGGAAAACAAGATATAGCTTGGCCTTGTGGAGCATGGTGTCAGTGTGGGGAGATGAATACATTAAATAGTATTAGACTGTGCAGTAAACAATCTTTGGTAGAGATTTATCTAACGATCTATGGCAGTCCAGGAAATGGATATGCAGGATATTTATTGAAGGGAGGCAAGGAAGGCTTTCACAGATGGTAAAATACTTGAGTGCAGTCTCTAAGACAGAGAAAGAACACAGAGGGCATAAAAGGAAAAGAGGCAATGTAGGAAAGACAATAACATTTGCAAAGGCACAGAGGGGCATGAATGAAACACGTAGAAAATCACATGACGACCTATTGACCTGTTACAAACATATGCAGATATGTAAGATTTAAATAAATGCATGCATATTGTTTTTTTTATTCTTCTATGTTTGGATACACAACCTCCTCTAATTTTTTTTTCCCAACAGTAAGAAAAAAAATGCTTGCTCTTCAAGGACATACAGAAGAAATCTGGCTAATACTTCCTCAGAGCAATAAAGCAACAGAGTAATGTAATTCAATCCAGCAGCTACAGGATACTCTACTCCCCTTCATTACTCCATAAAACATTTTGCCTATTTGTGAGGAAAACATTTCACTTTTAAATTGAGATTCCAAACTACTCTCATAAAATGGAGGGGCCTCATGCTTGAATATTTCTTTCTGTCTGTCTGTCACGGTTGTCATTTCTTGCTTGTCCTGGGAATGGGCTATTTCCTCCCACCTCCCCCAAGACTTTTTTTTTTTAAATGACAACAGGGGAACGAAATAAAATAATATCATGATTTACTGGTTTCAGCTCTAGTCAGAGAAGCATTTTGTCATTTCTTTCTAAACACTTTAAAAAGCATTTACATCTTCAATGATACCCAAGGTCATGTGAATCTCTCAGGCTATTTTTGATGGAATATTTTTACCAGGTCTGACAGCAGAGAACATAGCACTGAAGCTCACACCTCACAAATGTAATTTGGAGTGTTAATTGGAAAGGACCTGGCTGACCCAGTGATTTCTACTCTCTAAGAATTGGTGACAAGATATCCCATCCTTTCTTCTGAAGTCTGGTGGACAGAAAAGGTGAAGGTCGTGAGGGATTTTGTTGGAGAAGGAAAAGGTACAGGATATGGGAAACAGGAGAAGAGAAATGTAAACAAGAAGAAAAAAGTTTTGATTACTTGGTGAAAATAAAGGAAAACAAATTATATCACTTCTGAAAGTTTAAGCAAATGATCTGAGAATGGTTGGGACTAGTCCAGCTTCTATTCAGAATGTCTTTAAAATAGAGTCAAGAAGGAAACCCAGATGTTTTGTGATGGGAAAGTCCAGCAAAACAAAATGGAAACTTGTAACTTCTCAGTAGAAAGCGCAAGCCTACCTAATTCACTGTCGGAGAATCTTTCTCTCATAGTCTGCAAAGTTAGACTGAGTACCTTCCAGACTAGGCAAGCATGAGGAGCTTACTTTCAAAATCCTACAAAGTATGTTCTGGGTTGGAAATTTCTGGGGACCTGATAAGGGCCTTCTATGCAAATCAAATGCGTATGAGGGCACTGGGGTGCTGGGGATGGGGTAGGGGTAGAGGTGGAGTCATGAAAAAGGAAAACTAACCCAAGCACAGAGACAGGCATGTGCCATTTACTCCCCAACTGAACACTTTTCTCACTCATAAAAGTAGTCTATTGAAGGAAAGAAAATTTACTCTGCATTAAAGTCATGGCATTTGCAAGAAGAAATGTACTTGTTTAGATCATACACTATGCGAAATGAAGAAATTGACAAAATTTTTCTTGTAAGACTTCTATCAGTACTGACTACTAAATAGATTGAGAAAATCATTCCTGTTCCTGGTCTTAAACTTTATAGATGTTCCTAAAATGTTCATTTAGCTCACCTCTGGTAACAGATTGAGCAGGATGATTTATGAACAGGGCTGATTTCCATACCACTGATGGATGCTTTATTCACTTAATGATCACTGGCAAGTAGCAGCTACTATAAAACCTCAAGTGTCACTAATAGGACTTTTTAGCTCTTATACTGTAAAACACAATTTGTGGGCTTTTTTTTTAAAACATAAAGCCTCAAAAAAACACAAAAAAACCACTTCACTTTTCCATGTACTAAGCATTTTAACCTCAGCTCATGTACCCGACTACTTGACTGCTATGTTTTCAGGCAATACATATAAAAACCAGGCTGGATAATATATTAAGGATAGATAATACACTAAGCTACCTATAATTAAGAAAGAGAATCTCTGACAAAATAAATAGAAATATCTCCTTTTGAAAAATTATCTCTATAAATAAATGTTACATGCAAGCAATTGATGTTTAATAATACTATACAGGTTTTGAATGTATGTGTGTAGTTTTAGGGATCTGGGGTAAGAAATATTTTTTAAACATTTTCTTTATATATTTTGTTGTTTTTATACAGAAGATACAAATCTGTATGACTTTAAAAATCCAAGGAGTCTACTAGATATCATTCTCTAATTCAGTAATTCAGAGGCTTTTGTCAAATTTACTCCCATATCAGTGATTTATAGTAGGTATGGTGAGGAGGGCTGGTGCTTGACATTGTTTTCCATTTGATAGAGGGCATCATGACACCAAAATTGGTTATGTGGGTCTTGATGTCTCAATATTCTCATCTGGGTACTGAGGGGGTTAGACTAGCTGATCTCAGAGGGCTCTGACATCTCATACATTATTCAGTTCTATAAACCCAGAACATAAAATGAGACACTCCACAAATTTAAAACAGTAAAGTGTAGGATGACTGACATTCCCTCAAAAAACTTATTACATCCATTTTAAAACCACAGTCTTTAGGGAGTACAAAGGAATTTGGTATAAAGCTTCTATTAGGCCCCAAAATACAAGGCAAAGACCACCTCCTGTTTTCAGCGTTCATCTTCTTAACTATACCAGAGCATGGTTATATATCAAAGCATGAGGGTCGGTTAAAAATTTACTAATACAAAAAAGATCAACTTCTTGATATAGTGCCTATTTCCAAGGTGAGGGGATTAGAGATGCTGACTTTCCACCTATCCCTAATAAAATGGGAAGGTTAAGTTCCCGCTCATGTTGCCATTCATGTTATAATCATTCTGAACGTTCAGATAGCATAGGATGCCTTTGTAGGGAGAAATAACTTTGAGCTGAATAATTTTTTGTTAAAACTCCATCTAGGACCTGGCTTTCTTTTTTTTACCTGAATGAAACTGTTCTTCGACACACAAAAAGTAAAATACAATGAGGAAAAAACCCACAATTTAGCATCAATCAGAAACCAGAAAAATTAGACATTATTTTCATTTCTTCATTTTTTTTCCATTTCCCCAAACTGCAAGAATTACATGTCTGTCACTGGACTAGAGATTGGACTCTGTTTATTTAGAGAGAATAGCTAAGACAGAAGTTCACCTCAGGAACGTGAAGCATAGACAAAGCAATTTATCACCTAAGGTTCAAGAGTAGCTAGGGCCTACTTGAAACAAAAGCAAAATGTCACCTCAGTGGGCTTGATGAGAGAGGAAGGACCAAAAAGTAAGGAACTGAAAGGGATCCAGGTCATAAAAGGATTGCATTGTAGATATCAACAGTCAAATCCTACTCTATGGGCTTTTAACTCCCGCCTTGCTTTGTAATAGTTCTCCTACAGGAACCACTGTGTTAAGCAAGTTATACTAAGCTATCTGGGCCCATTTGCAGTGGTTTGTCCTCCAGAGACACGGCCATGGGCTGAGCTTCACCTCTCTGCGCCCTCCCAACTCCAATGAGGCACACCATCTCCAGGGTCCAAGATAGCTGTGTTTACCAAAGGACCATTTGGCATCAAATAGGAAACGGGTGTCATCTGAAGGTTTTCTAGTATTACATTTGTTAAAAACAGAAGGAAGAGCCAACTATTTTGGCTGAATTTGGAAATATGGGTTCTGAAATTTTCTTCTCACCTTAGTAGAAAGAATTAAGGTAGGACTTTTTTTTTTAAATAAAGGGTATTTAAAAGGGGGGGTATCATACTCTTTGGAAGAGGCATCATTTGCATCATCTGCAAAGTGAAAACGGTCTATTATTACAGACTACGAAAATAGAGTATCAGAAGCTACAAACTATAAAAACTAACCAGCAAGAGAGTTGTATCATTTCATGTTGTACTTAGTGGCAAGTAACGGAAAGTCTCACAAAATGAACTTCAGTAAGTTTATTTCACTTGCAGGACAAGAAGCCCAGAGGAAGCCGATTAATGACTTCATCAGAGATGCAGTTTCTATAAGCCCTTACTTAGCACATTGCCTTGGGTCACAAGATGATGGGTCTACTTTTAGGTATCACCTCAGATTCCAAGCAGGAAGAAATAGGGAGGGGGAAATCAAAGGCCATGATGGACAAGTCTGCCTCTTCTTATCAGGGAGGCAAGAGCTTTGCCAAATGCCACACCCAGGAAATTCCAGTTATATATCATTGGCATGACCTAGGATTCATGACTACTAACTAGAGTTAGTGCTGGCCATGGAGGTTGAGATTACCATGGTGGACTTTGTCCAATCATGATTCACCTGTTAATAGCTGAATTTCTTTTTTTTTTAAGATTTTATTTATTTGAGAGAGAGAATGAGAGACAGAGAGAGAGAGAGAGAGAGCACGAGAGAGGGGAGATTCAGAGGGAGAAGCAGACTCCTTGCTGAACAGGGAGCCCAACTCAGGACTCAATCCTGAGACTCCAGGATCATGACCTGAGCCAAAGGCAGTCACTTAACCAACTGAGCCACCCAGGTGCCCCAACAGCTGAATTTCCTATATGCACTAATGAAAGAAAGAAGGTAGCCCCATTCCTCAAGAAGAGTCAGAGCAAATTAATGGGAGGGCAATGAACTTGAGTTTTTAAACTCCAGCTAGTTTATATTTCTGTTTCTACACATGTATTTTTAAGAGTCAGGGAATTGTTTTTATTTTACTTATGTTTGCTAGTTATACATTTTTCTTTATAAAAATATCAAAAACAGTTATTCTGTACTGTACTGTCCTAGCCTTTGGTTAAAAGCGAATTTAATCTTGACTTCGAAGCTCAAAACCAAGTTGAAGAATCACACTGGATGCAAGGCAATGAAAGCCACAGACAGCATTCTATAGCAATACATGAGAAGGAAACAGACCTTAACCTGGGAGATCAGAGAAATAATTTGTTTTGTTGAAGACACTAAGGACTCCACAAAGTACAGAAATATTTACTGGTGACACTATAAAGTACTATAAATGAAAACCTGACAAGGAGAAAAATATACTTAAAACAAAAGAATGTGAAAAGCAATGATTAAGAAAAAAACATCTATGCAGAGGACTAGCAAAATTGCCTGAATTAGATTACATATGACTTTGCACTACCAAATAAGGGGTATGAAACATCCTGTTCTCACTAAATCTATTTCTGTACAAGACATGTGAATTCTAAGCATCAAATCTCTTTACAGATGTGCCTTAAATTATTCCCAATTTGTTTTACATAATAAGTGTAACCCTAAGTTTAATCTATGAAATGATCATGATGTTGAGAGTACCAAGATTGTCTTAAGTAGAGAACCAACCCTTAATTTGTTGTTTGAAACAAGATGGGCATAATTAGATAAAATATTTGTTTCATTTCCTCATCAACTTAAATGAGCAACTACAGTGTGTTGGCACATAATTATTAGGAGAGGTACTAAGGGAGTGCCTGGGTGGCTCGGTTGGTTGGGCAGCTGCCTTCGGCTCAGGTCATGATCCCAGGGTCCTGGGATCGATCCCCACACTGGGCTCCCTGCTCAGTGCAGAGCCTGCTTCTCCCTCTCTCTCTGCCTGCCTACTTGTGATCTCTCTCTCTCTCTCTCTCTCTCTCTCTCTCTCTCTCTGTCAAAGAAAGGAAGGAAGGAAGGAAGGAAGGAAGGAAGGAAGGAAGGAAGGAAGGAAGGAAGGAAGAAAGAAAGAAAGAAAGAGAAAATCTTAAAAAAAAGGCGAGATATTAAGATCAATACATTATGATTTATTGTCCTTATGGAGCTATGAAATAATCAAACCAACAGTTACATACTGCATTTTATTGTTTTTAAATAAATGTAACTCCTCTCCTGTAAAGGGAGCAGATAATTTCAGCGATTCCCGTACAAACAAGAAATAGAAGTAGCCAGAAAGGCAAGCACAGAATATTGAAACTTGTTCTTCACTGGATCTCTTTCCAAACGCCTGGAAAGGGAAAGAAAGAAGAGAAGCAAGCAGTGGGAAGGGACTGGGAAGAAGGGGGAGAAGAGGACATCGAGGGGGATAAGAAGCGGATGCAAAGAGGGGAAAAGTAACAGGAAAGAAAAGCTGAACAAGGCGAGGAGTGGAGAGAGAAGGGGAGAGCTGAGCAGATAGGCACCACATTCTGTCTGCACATGAGCAGACAACATGGACACACAGACGCCCCAGACAGTGCTCCCGTGGTGGCCCGCACTGGCCATGGCTCCTATCGGGTCTCCCTTCTTCCTCCCCTACAGCCCTGCAGTCTGTCCTCAATAAAGCAGCCAGTCAAATTTACAGACTGTAGGCCGGGTCGTGTTTCCCTGCTCGGTAACTTTCAGTGGCTCTTCATCTTATTTACGGTAAAAGCCAGTATCCTTTTATGGTCCACAAGGGCGTGTGTGTGTGTGTGTGTGTGTGTGTGTGTGTGTGTGTGTGTGTGTGTG
>LNAC01000137.1:6323850-6452853 GCA_002007465.1 Ailurus styani | reverse complement strand
TATATATATATATATATATAAACTTTGCCAACAAGAGTTGTCATTTATTTCAAATTGTCCATTTAGCAGAAATGAAATGGCCCAGCATGCTGGTCTATGTCTGTTAAATTTATAGTGGGTATTCAAACATATGTATGTACATGGATTTTTTATTCCTTGTGTTTTTGAAAAATTCAAAACTGCCATCTTAATATTACATCTACTTTTTATCCCCCCTGTAATCTAACAGCATCTTCCATAGGGAGGTATTTTGAATCACCATAGCACCACTGGTTATAAATGTTCTCTTGATATCAAAAACATTACTTGATAACTTCTTTCCAATATGTGCTTCACTTCCTTTTCATTACTCTCTTTTTGTGATACTGCGGTGCCTTTTCAGCTGATGTATTATTGCCTCTTCCAGGAAGTCTTCCTTGACTCCTCAGCGAGCATGAGATTGTCCTTCCCTGTGCAGGCATACAACCTGGTAGTCCCTGTGGCCCAGTACCAGTGCATCTCAATGTATTCACTGGATTCTTTAACTGCCTTGGCCTTGTTGGTTTATCTTTCTACCTACCACTGACCTCGATGTCCAGCATATGGCACTCTTTCAACTGGTAAACGACTTAAGCATAAGTGAATATTTGAAAAGAACTTCTTCTGTTTTATATTTACCTGCATGAGATTATATTTAAAATGAACAAAGAAGTTTTTCAACGTAATTTTACCTTGTACATCATTTATAAATATAAGTAGACACAAAATAGTAAATGCATTGATGTTTGCTAATAAAAACGATGAATGAATGCTCATTAATAAATTCACAAATGATTTTCTCTTCCATTTGTGTTTTCGTTTTTTGTCAAATTGAACTTAAAGTCAACTTGTTGGTATTACTAAATGAGTCGCTTGAGCCAGGTGAGTTGAGATGCATTCACTCTGGGAATGTTAATTTATTGGAGCAGAGGAATGTCAATTTCACCCTGCAAATGAGGTGCTGCTTTTCAGCACTGGAGAATATCATCACTCAAACATATATATGCAAAGGTACGCAAATAGAAATCATTGAGTATTTTATTTACATGTATGTCAAAAGAATTATGTGTGCCTTATATTTTTTTGGAAATGACAGAATGACTTAATCAGTTAAATAATATATATTATCAAGTGTGTGTACCTATAAATATCTTAGATAAATGCACTATTCAGTAAATGAAATAATGGCAATTTGCCACTATTATGCCCTAGTGGAGCTTGTAAAATGAATGCTTTGCTTTTAGCACTATTAATAATTTACATCAGCAAGTTTATATGAGACATTTTGGCTTTAGGTAATAATGCCAACAAGAAATAAATATGAAGTCTATTTTGGAAGGCTTCATAATTTCTAAAGATCAGATTTTGTTGTTGCTATGATCTGATTCACTGGAATCTCATTTTACAGTGGTGCAAGGACAAGAAAAGGAAAAAAAATCATGGTTGTGCAAACAGAAGGTTTGGGTGAATCAACAAAATACACAAAATACATTTAATGTGTTCTTCAGTGGAAATAATAGTAATAGATTATACTCTCCAAAAATTGTGAAAGTATCTCTACTAGAAGATAGAAACTGGACTTTATTTGAGGTCAACCTCGAGGCTAGAGGGATATTACAGCTATGCAAATTCTCTGTGTGTAGTATGTGTGTGTAGGTGAGTGTGTGTGTCTACTCAAAAGAGCTGAGCTTCCTCTGTCCCTTCCATCGTTAGAGGAGACCTAGGGAAATTCCTCTGGCCCCCTTCTTTCCCATGTATTAGTCTCCCCATACATAATATTTGCTGATTTACTTGTTTAAGACTTTATTTATTTATTTGACACAAAGAGAGAGCACAAGCATGGGGGAATAGGAGAGGAGGAAGCAGGGTCCCCGTTGAGCAAGGAGCCAGATGCGGGGCTGGATCCCAGGATCCTGGGATCATGACCTGAGCCGAAGGCAGATGCTTAACTGATTGAGTCACCCAGGCGCCCCAATATTTGTTGATTCAAATATGAATTTATATTCATTAACGTGGAAAGTTATGATATACAACGGGAATTCTATCATTTAATTCTATTAAATAGTGGACCCACATCCGACATTATTAATGGACAACATATAAGGTGCGAATATACATTTACACACAGATACGTCTCTAGACGTGATTGTTGTCTCTGAAGAGGAACTTAATGTCTCTGAAGAGCAGAGTGGGAGAAAGGCTTAGGTTTGGGGTTTTGTTGTTGTTGTTGTTGTTGTTGTTTTGTTTCAACTGTTTGCGCTTTGAATTTCGTGACATGTAAAAGTATTATCTATTCAAAGTTTCATGTACTTGAATCGTAAGAGAGAAAATGAGAGAGACAGAGGAGAGAGAACTGCAGCCTAAACCTAATGTTTCACCAGTAAAAGAGAAACCGTTAATTATAAAAACTAACAGGCATACATGTAAGGTTTTACCCCTTCATATTAAAAGCCTAAATATTACAGGTTGCACGGCGTTTAAAAAAATACTAGTTTGGGATGCCTGGGTGGCTCAGTCTATCAAGCGTCTGTCTTCAGCTCAGGTCATGATCCCAGGGTCCTGGAATGGAGACCCTCAGTGGGGGGGGGGGGTCTTTGCTCAGCAGGGAGTCTGCTTCTGCTTCTGCCTGCTGACCCCTGCTGGCATACTCTCTCTCTCTCGGACAAATAAACAAAATATTTAAAAAATTAAGAAATGCTAGTTGGAATATATATAATACCACAACTTCCCACCTTCCAATTTATCTCTTGGCAATTCTCTTGTCATTCTCTCTTTGATAGCCATATCAAGAGGATAACTTTGCTTTGACTGTCAGAAGAGATTTGCAGACACCAGCTACTTTGAGAGGTTCACTTCTCATCTCTGGTAAGAGGATATATTGTCTGCACATTTGGCCCATAACTTCATTTTTTCCCTCCTGTTGAAAGTATTGGAATTACTTAATCCCCATAATCTTTTCTGTTTGGATACTGCTTTAAAGACTGAAAAACATATATAAATACTACTCAGCAGTGAGTGTGGAAAGGGAAGCATCATTGTATTCAGATATTGAATATGGCCTAGCGAAAAAGTCAGGAGTTATTTCAACAAAGTCGTACAAAAAAATAAGAAAAAAGGAATTCAGACAAGTACTACCTATCAGAACAAAGACTTTAACTCCAAGAACAGAATAATAACAACATTGTGCTGGCCATACAATCTATTAGGCAATAATTTATATAACTCAGTATTCCTTTCTAGGCACAGGCATTAAGGGACCTTTACAAGATTGCATGATAATCATCTTCATTGACAAATTCAGAGGCATGTCACCCTGAATTAAGAGTCTCTAATAAAATTCTGTTTCTGAATGGGATTCTGGCATCTGGACAAGGAAGACAAAACATTAAAAGATGATCTATCTGGAGGGTGGAGAAGGAGGAACAAAATATTTGTAAACAGGAATACAACCTTACCAAAATGGCTAACTCACCTGAAATCTGTGATATGATTTACAGAAAACAGCATAGTGACTATCAGAGTGAAATGATACCTTCTAATCTTGGGACCACTTTCAGATGTAACAAATTGTAGCCTTCAGGGCTGGGTACATTCTGCTTCTGTTAGACCTCAGAGCAACAGATACAATAAGGATAGCTAACATTTATTGAATGTGTCCCATATACTAATTACCTGAAAAACACGATCTTATTTAATTCTCATAACAAGCTCTGATGAATATGCTATTCTCACATCCACGGTCCAGTAAGGAAATAACATATAGAGACCATAAGGGATTTTGACAAAGTACACACAATGAATAAATGATCAATACCCCGTATTGCTATGCTATACTGGTACTCGGTAACTCCCGGTTTCAAAGCCTGAGTCTAAATACTACGCTGAAGAGTTTCAGTCTTTCTTGAGAGCAACAGCTACAACTAGAGCTTAGCTCATCTGACTGGACACCACAGCCCATTACAAGCTAATGCAGAAGCAGAGATTTGGGTCCTAAACTCTCTTATGTATAGAATTTTACCAAAATTAGGGAATCCAAACGTGATCTAATTTTGAGCCTGGGGAATTTTAGAAAATATTGCCTTTGAAAATGGAAGTAGAGGAAGTTCTTGACTCTTTTGTCATAATGGTCTTTCTCTCATGTGGGAAAAAGATGAATTCAATCATCTGCCACTAGTAGTTCATGATAGTGCATGGTTTGGACCACTCCATTCCCCAAACATCATTTATTTGTTAAGGTAAGAGTAGGAAACTAAAGCATGAGATGCTTTAAATGTTTTTTTAAATATATCATTTATTAATTTAACAGGTTTGTCAATTGGTAATAATTCATCAATCTCATATATATATATACATATATATATATATACACATATATAAATATGTTATTCACCTATTCACCTTATCCACTGAAGGGGAAAAATGACCAAAATATGTTAACAAAGTTCCAGTGAACTTGTATCTCTCTGCCTTCCTCCCTAAGATAAAGATATCTGCACATCTGTAGTTGGGGGGAAAAAATTCAAGAGGAGAATATTACCAGAGGAGTGCCAACAAGTCACTGAAAATAAATGTGACTACTAGTTAATACTATCACAGAGATTCATAAATCCATTTTAAATGATTTTCTGGCAGTTTGACCATTTCACAAATGATTTTATAAAATGAATAAATAAATTAAATAAAAATGGCAAGAGTGTATTTTCTCTCATCATCAGCTAAGAAGTCCTCTAAAACAATTTGTCCCTATTTTAACATTTCCCAAGGAATAAGAAATAAAATCTCACAATTTAATTTTTAATGTAAATATGACCCAATATGCAGTAAATTCATCCAGGAAGCTTTATTAATATTAATTCATTAATAAACAACGGCATCAACAACAGAAACCTAAAAGGCACTGTAACCTAATAAATTCTATGAGGCTCTAAATGGAATTCAAGCCATTAAAAAAGAAATAATTCACATAATAGCATTTGATAGATGTCAATGAAAAGATAAGTGAATAATGAGACTGAGAAAGTAAGTATATGTTCTTGGTGACAATGCTCATAAGCTGTAGATCTAGAAGTTGAATCCAACAGTTTCTGATTATTAAGCAGCATCGTCTTTATTCCCCTAGGTTTAGAGGTAGCACCTCTATACATCTACAGAGACTATTTACCCCTAAGTCAATCCTAACTGAAATCAAAACAAAAACAAAACTAAAAACCCTCATAGGGAGGTAACTCTCAAGCCAATATTTTACTCTGAAAGTAATAGTTAAAACCATAAGAGACTCCTAATCTCAGAAAACAAACTGAGGGTTACTAGGGGGTGGGAGGGTAGGGATAGGGTGGATGGGTTATGGACACTGGGGAGGGTTTGTGCTTTGGTAAATGCTGTGAAAGATGTAAGCCTGATGATTCACAGACCAGTACCCCTGGGGCAAAGAATAAAAAAACCAAAAAAAAAAAAAAAACCCCAAAAACAGAAGATCTGAACATGTTTTCTGCTTTTTTAAACAAAGAGATATAATTCATCACTGCTTATTGAAAGAAAATTCTTTTTCACAGATAAATAATGCTTAATAAATATCAAAGATATCATCCAGTTTAAAAATTCACTTTTCTGCAAAACCCAATGATATATTGACTGTAGCATAGTCAATGGATAAAAACATTGCTGGGTATAGGCATTAGGTTTAATTGTTTTTGGGTGTTACAGTTAGTTTTCTTAGGTAAGATTAAAGTACTAGAGTTATATTAGAGAATGCTCTTTTTGGGGGAGAAAATGCTGGAATATATAGGAGTGAAGTGTCAGGACACACATTAAAATGTTAAGTATCAAATTTACATGGAAGCTATGTAGTTCATCCTTCTAACTTTTCTGTACATTTGAAAATATTATAAGGAACTGGAAAAATATTTGGTGATAACTATGCCAATAATATAATATATTATTATATATAATATTAATAATATATTAATCTCTTATTGTTTAAGAGCCTTTAAAATATCTTAGTCGAAACTTAAGGAGAATTACTTTTTTTTTTTTTGGACTCCATCTTAATTTTATTTTTATTCTTTGCCCAAGGGGTACAGGTCTGTGAATCATCAGGCTTACATCTTTCACAGCATTCACCAAAGCACAAACCCTCCCCAATGTCCATAACCCATCCACCCTATCCCTACCCTCCCACCCCCCAGTAACCCTCAGTTTGTTTTGTGAATTTAGGAGCCTCTTATGGTTTGTCTCCTTCCCCATCCCATCTTGTTTCATTATTTTTCCCTCCCTACCCCCCACGACCNAGAATGGGAGAAGATATTTGCAAATGACATATCAGATAAAGGGCTAGTATCCAAAATCTATAAAGAGCTTCTCAAACTCAACACCCATAAAACAAATAACCCAGTCAAGAAATGGGCAGAAGACATGAACAGACATTTCTCCAAAGAAGACATCCAAATGGCCAACAGACACATGAGAAAGTGCTCAACATCACTCGGCATCAGAGAAATACAAATCAAAACCACAGCAAGATACCACCTTACACCAGTCAGAATGGCTAAAATCGACAAGTCAGGAAACGACAGATGTTGGTGAGGTTGCGGAGAAAGGGGAACCCTCCTACACTGTTGGTGGGAATGCAAACTGGTGCAGCCACTCCGGAAAACAGTATGGAGATTCCTCAAAAAATTGAAAATGGAGCTACCCTACGACCCAGCAATCGCACTACTGGGTATTTATCCTAAAGACACAAAGAAAAGGAGAATTACTTTTAAGAGAAGGAGAAAACATCCAATAAAATGTATTTCAAAGGCATAAAGTAACAAAGACAGCCATCCAAAATTACCCGTGTCTAAAGCTGATTTAATTTTTGAAAGATTTTTTAAAAAGAAGAACTTAGAAGACTTTGTGGAAAAAAAAGTGCAGCACATGAATTTATTTTCTAATCTGCAACGTGTCCCTTTTTCAGCAACAGCAACACCACCACCACCAGCAACCCAAGATGGAAGCTGACCAAAGTAGGCATGGCTACGTTTATTTCTCTGAGCTAATGGCTTGTCATTTCATTTATTAAATATTCATTCGTAGGATCATCACACTTCCTGGACCCATGCTCTCTTGCATTTCCCCTGAGAACATGCCAAAAGTTAGTAGCCCATCCTGAGTCACAAAATTCATGTCTTTTTCTCTCACTGGGGCTTTTGTAGTCCTGATGCTTCTTCCCATCAGTAATTTTGTTTACCATGAGATGAAGAAGTATCACTGAAAAAGAATATGTGATTTACTCAGAAAACCAGATATATTTTACCTATTGACTGAGAGTATGGGATAAGATCATTAATGTTTCCTCAGCTCTGAAATGAAGAGAATAATAGGAACCACCTACCTCTTAAGGTTACTTTAATAATTTATTCTTCAAAGAAAATTTATTTGAGACACCTGGGTAGCTCAGTCAGGTGTCTGCCTTCTGCTCAGGTCATGATCCCAGGGTGCTGGGACTGAACCCCGCATCAGGCTCCTTGCTCATTGGGGAGTCTGCTTCCCCTCTCCCTCTGCTGTCCCCCTGCCCCCACTTGTGCTCTCTCTCTGTCAAATAAATGAATAAAGTCTTTAAAAAAAAGAAATTTATTTGAGCATGTACCAGCCAGACACTGGGCTGGTTGACTGAAAGAATTTTATGGTCTAGAGGGATAAACAGTTGGTAGCAACCTGCAGTAGATATAAGAACTGTGTTATGGGAATACAAAAATGGGCCACTAATTCTAGGCATTATTAGGATGGGTCTCTTGTAAGTTGATATCTCAATATCACCATTGATTGTTGAAGATTTAGAATGAACTTTCTAAGTGAAGAAAGTCAGTAAAGCCACTCTGGGAAGATGGAAGAAACATGTAAAGACAATGAAATTTAAGAGAGGATGGTCATCCACGGAAGTCATCCTTGGAGTGATGTGCAGAACTCTCAGTAAAACCCAGGGTATAAGAGTAAGTAATAATGAAAGAAGAGGGAAGAAAAGTAAACAGTTAACAGATCACGAGAGTCCGTCTCAATCTGGACTTCTATTCTTGCAGTGACAGTTAATGAGTAAAGTTCAGTGCAGAGTGACTTATGTTTTAAAAATCCCATGACTCAGACAGCAATGTTGAAGACTGTTAGTGATAAGATACTGCGCTGAGGACTCTATCTTTCATGTTTGTATCCTCATCACCAAATGCAGTTCGTAACCATAGTAGGTACTCAACCCTAGAACTGGAGGCAATAATTGAGATATCGAGATCAGTGAAGCACTCTGGAGATGTTAAATATTACTCTTCAAATTGAATGTAAGCGAGACAGATTTGTTCATTGTTCCCCTTGGAATCCTCACTTGCCTGCTATTCATTTTCCTCCTCCCTAGTGGCCTGAATATGGCATTGCCTCACCGCTCTCTATACCTTCAATAAAATTCTGAATTCAGAGCAGACTTTGAGGAAAATAAAATCCCCCTATAATATTCATGACCTCTTGCTCACTTAGGTGCCTTGGGACTGAGAATGTCAATTCAAATAATCAATTTCACTCTCAGAAATAGAGTCTGTGAGTGAGAACTAGCTGGGGGCTTAACAAAGCACTGTGCAAAAGCAGACATGATTAATTCATGGACGTATTATATTTGAGCATTAGTTACTGTTCACTTGCAGATGTTTATTGATACATATCTAACTTTCTCAGCAAATACAACAGAAATTTTAAATGTTTTTATCAAGTTATTTTTCCACAATTGTATTCTGTGTAAAATAAGATTCTTTTTTTTTTCTGACTTGGTATCACAAATAAGAATATTTAAATTAGATTTATCAGCAGCTTTATGAAAAGGAAGCTGATACAGTGTCATGGAATCATTGAGACAGAGGTTCCACAGATTGTCCATGCCAACAATGCCATTTCTAAAAAGAGCAATCTCAGCCCTGGAACATCAACCAATTGCTTAGGGTCATATATACCTAGTCATTCCAAAGGTTGGCATTAGAGTCTGTGTTCCTTAACTCCTAGTCCAAAGATCATTCAGTGTACCAATGACAAGAAGCAATTTGGAAATTGCCATACATTAAAACACAGAAGGAGGAAACCATTAAAACAATTCATAATTAAACATGTGTTAATGTACTGGTTCGAAGAACATCAGGTCAACAGATTACGTTTATTTGTTGTGCCATATCTTTTACCCTGAGTGTCCAAAGTGTCTAAATGAAGAATGAGAGCACCAAGAACCAAAAAAAAAATGCTTAGGGTAGTTATGGCTGTTTCAATATTTGGTATTATCCTACTTTTGTTTTACCTAATTTATACCAGAGAATATGAAGGAGGTTGTTGTGGAAGAAACAAGACAATAAAGAAAACCACTTTGGCTGTCAAGAAAATTCTCTTGCCCCTTTGCTTAGCCATCAGATGAGCAGACAGGAGAAAATTCCAAATTCCCTGAGATGACATGGAGCGCCACATCATACAAATCATGGTGATCAAGATTATTAGCAAGATAGCACCTTTCTCTACCAGCCTATAAAGAGATTCTTATTCGTCACAACAGGTTTATCTTCTAGGAGTTCTGTTAGTTCATACCTAAACAAATGTTTTAATATTAAAATGTTTCTTGGGAGTAGAAAGCACTCTGAAAGGACCACCATATCTCCCCCAAATATTTTTTAAAACACAAAAACAAGGAAACAAGAAATTGGAATGTACCACACATTAGTGCTTCTCAAACTCAAACACAGATTATTGTTTAGTGTGCCTGCAGTGGCTCCAAGATTTTGCAGCTATAACAACTTCTTAGGTGCTATCAATATTGCTGATGTGTGGATCACAATTTGAGTAGCAATGCTATTAGGCAATAAATTATTTTGCAATTATTGCCTGGAGACCTCCCCAAAGCTGAACGTTTTACTCACATCCCCTTCCAAATTCCTTAAAATATATTCCTGAATTTTGGAAAGACCTTCCAAACCATTTATCTTTATATGGAAAAATGAGAGAGATAAGAATATTTTTTAAAAACTTCTATATTTTCTCAAAAGAAAATAAGTTTGATTTCAAAATATAGTTTATCAATTATGTTTGGTTGAATGATGAAGCCAATAAAATATCAAATAATATTTTAGGTTACATTTAGAAAGAAACCCATATTTATTAGACAACTTATGATGTTACCAGATCTATGCTAATAGTAGCAGCAGACACAAAAAGATAAAAGGAGACTCTTTGCTCTTGAGGAATTTAATTTCACTGAGAATAGTTAGGTGTATAGACATACACATGGAACAATTCACAGAGTCATTCAATACCTATTCAATGACTGGTTTTTCCAGGCATGGTATGAAGGCAGCATGGCTATAACTTTAGGTATATATAATACTTAAAGACACCCAATTTGCAAGTCTTTCATACAGTATTTCAAGCCTATTATATAACAAGTGAAGATATTTCACATGTATTTCAAGTCTATTATACAACACATGAAGATATAATGAGTAGAATATAAGACCATAGTAAACCTTCATCTTTTACATTTGAGTTCCTTGCACAAGTATTTTGATCAAAACTTTATAGTTAATCAAAAGCTCTTTTTGATACTTATAATAGTCTCTCAAAATGGACTATATTCAAACTCCAATTCCAATAATTCCAGTAATTAACAAAAGAAATGAAACAATTCAATTAAATAACATACGGCATTCATTCTTTTCCTAATAAGCACGTCAAGTGAGATAATGAATGATTTGTAAGAGACTTTGAATATTTTAATGACTGTACTAATAAAGGGATTAAGGGATTAACATGATTCTCCTGACCTACAATAAGAAATCAATTATGTAAGTCATAGAAAAGTTTTCTTATTGCTAGGAAAGCTTCTTATCAGTTTAAAGACCCATGAGGATAGGTAAATAATCTGTTGAAGCTCTTTCTATCACCAAGGAATATGTTAGTGTTATGTTTCATGTTGGTTAAATTGCACATGCTGTAATATAATTTTTATCATAAAAATCAAGGTGATGTTAACGTGTGTTCTGTTGATGTTAACCTGTGTGTTCTGCTGATTCAGAAGACTACAACTTGTCAGATCTTGAGTTTCTCTTGAAAAGCTTTAAGTACATTAGAATCTCCAAAAAAGATTGAACTACTTACGTGTAGAACACACTCTCCAAGATTCTGACTTAACTGGTTTATTGAGGTATCTAACTATTGTAATTTTTAAAAGTGATTTTAAATGTGCTATCTGGATTGATAACGATTGCATTAATCTAGTAAAAGGGTTAAAGTCCCTATGATATTAAACATAGCATGACATAGCCCTGCCAGTTATAACCTGTGTAAACTTGGAAACCTTATTTATTTTTAAAAATTTTTTAAAGATTTATTTATTTGAGAGAGAGAAAGAGCAGGGGGAGGGGCAGAGGGAGAGGGAGACAAGCAGACTCCCCACCCAGCAGGGAGCCCAAGGTGGGGCCTCATCCCAGGACCCTGAGATCATGACCTGAGCCGAAATCAAGTGAGACACTTAACCAACTGAGCCACCCAGGTGCACCAGAAGCCTTATTTAATCTCTGAGACTTAGTTTTCTCCTCTATAAAATGTAATAGTGCAGTGATTTTTGTAGACTATTGCTAATTTATTTAAAGTGTCTTGTGCATAGTTGATTTCATTAAATCAGTTATTAATCATATCGGCGGTGCTGTGGTTATGGACAATGCAGTACTGGTAGTAGAGTAAAGGCAGTGGTAAGACTCTTCAGGGAGGGCTGGTGAAAAGTATTCTGAGAACTTTGCCAATGTCATGGTATAAAGCCCAAACACCACCAGAGCCAAGGAAGAATCAGTGTAAGAATTATCAGGGAAATAGAAATCAAAACTACAATGAGATACCACCTCACACCTGTCAGAACGGATAAAATTAACAACACAGGAAACAACAGATGTTGGTGAGGGTGTGGAGAAAAGGGAACCCTCTTACACTGTTGGTGGGAATGCAAACTGGTGCAGCCACTCCAGAACACAGTATGGAGGTTCCTCAAAAAGTTAAAAATAGGGGTGCCTGGGTGCCTCGCTTGGTCATTAACCATATGCCTTCAGCTTGGGTCATGATCCCAGGGTCCTGGGACTGAGCACTGCACTAGGCTCCCTGCTCAGTGGGAAGCCGGCTCTTCCCTCTCCCACTCACCCAGCTTGTGTTCCCTCTCTTCCTATCTCTCTCTGTCAAATAAATAAAAAAAATCTTAAAAAAAAGAAAGTTAAAAATAGAGCTACCCTACACCCAGCAATTGTACTACCGTGTATTTTTCCAAATGACACAAAAATTCTGATTCAAAGGGTCACATGTATCCCAATGTTTATAGCAGCATTATCAACAGTAGCCAAATTATGGAAAGAGCCCAAATGTCCATCTACTGATGAGTGGCGTACACACACACACACACACACACACACACACACACACACACACACAGGAATATTACTCAGCTATCAAAAAGAATGAAATCTTACCATTTGCAATGATGTGGATAGAACTAGAGTATATAATGCTAAGTGGAATAAGTCAGTCAGAGAAAGACAAATGCCATATGATCTAACTTATATGTGGAATTTAGGAAATAGATGAACATAGGGGAAAGAAAAAAGGAGAGAGAGGAAGGAAAACTATAATAGAGACTGACTCTTAATTACAGAGAAGAAACTGAGGGTTGCTGGAGGAGGGACGGGTGGGAGAATGGGCTAAATGGTTGATGAGTATTAAGAAGGGCACTTATGGTGATGAGCAATGGGTGTTATATGAAAATGATGAATCACTAAATTCTACTCCTGAAACTAATATTACACTATATGTAATATACACTATATGTAATATGAAACTGAAATTTAAATAAAAACTAAGGAAAAAGAAAAATAATCAGCTAAAATTACTTTTATTGCTTCTGGGAATGAAGGCATTAACTAAAAAGATACTAATGGATCAGTGAAACAGATTCTGGACATTTACATTTGGACAAATAAGCATCTGAAATTTAACATGTTCAAAACTGAAATCTTAATTTCAGTTAAACTGAGATATAACTCACATGTCATAAAATTTACTCTTTCAAAGTATATTATTCAATTTTTTTTAGTACAGTTGACCCTTGAACAGCACAGGTTTGAACTGCAAGGGTCCAGTTATACACGGATTTTCTTTGATAAATACAGTATGGTATTGTAAATGTATTTTTCTCTTCCTTGTAATATTCTGACCAACATTTTCTTTCCTTTTTCTTACTTTATTATAAAGATACTGTATATAATGCATATAGCATATGAAATCTGTGTTATTTGACTCTTTGTATTATTGGTAAGGCTTCCGGCCAACAGTAGTCTATTAGTAGTTTAAGTTTTTGGGGAGTCATAAGTTATACAAGGATTTTTTGTTACACAGGGGTATAGGCACTCCAATCCTGTATCGTTCAATCCTGTATCACTTACAAGGTTGTACACTCACAACCAATCTATAATTCCAGAATATTTTCATAAATATTACAAAATATCAAAATATAAAAAAACCATAACCATTATCATTCATTCCACTTTTCTCCCACCAACCCCAACTCTTGGCAAACAGTAATCTCTTTTTTGCCTCTATGAATTTGTCTATCGGGAACACTTCATGTAAATGGAATCATATAATATGTGTCTGTAGAGTCAGGTTTCTTTCATTTAGCATACTGTTTTCAAGACTCATGCATATCAAAGGATGTATTAGTACTTCATTCCTTCTTATGGCTAAATAGTAAGTATTCCATTGTATGGGTATATCCCATTTTTCTGTTTATTCATTCATTAACTGTTGACTATGTGGGCTGTTTCCACTTTTTGGCTGTTATGAATCGTGTTACTATGAACACTTGTGCAAGTTTTTGTGTGGACATGTTTTCAATTCCCTTGGAAATATGTGTGTTTATGTACACTTATTTTTTTATATTTGTGTGAATGTCTATTGAATAAATTACAAGAAATGGGCTATATACCTAGAAGTGCATCTGATGAGTCATAGGGTAAAATAAACATTTTAAAGAACTGTCAAACTATTTTCCAAAGTGGCTATCAAATCTTACATTCCCATCTGCCATGTATGATGATTTCAATTTTTCATATCTTCCCCAACACTAGTTATTGTCTATCTTTTTGATATAGTCACCCTAGTTGGTACAAAATGATATCTCATTATTGCTTTGACTTGTGTTTACCTAAGCTAATGATGTAGAGTATTCTTACTTTATAGTTTGTTTATAACAAGTGTAATTCATCAGTCATCTTTCTAAGTACAGGTAATGGAAACAAATCTGCAGGATATATTATTAAACAAAAAATAAGAAGTTGCAGAATAATGTATGTAGTATACTGTCTATTGCAAAGAAAGGGACAACACACACATACACCCCTAGCACAATCCTATGAAATAATCACTCGGGAGGGAGACATGGACTAAAATATAAAATACACTGAGCTTCTTATAGTTGAATTTATGGTAGGCTCCTTTTTGTTTAATTTTGTTTCACTTATCCCTCTCAATAATCCTAACAGAAGGATAGTAGTCCCCCTTTTTATGAAGGAGGCATTGTGGGAGTTGGTGGGTTCATTTGCTCATTACGTCACTCTTTTTCCATCTTCGACTATTCCGTCTTTATCCACATGGCTCTAGCAGAAAGTGACCAGTTGTACAAGGACTTAACTTGGACATAGTTTGGTTTAGAAATGAAGATTGGACTCATATTGGGCCACAGTGTCACTCATCCAGGGCTTTTGGATGCAGAATTGAAAATAAGGGACCCTCAAGTGACCCCATATATGTTAGAAATATTTTTAGTTGAAGTAATGGGAACTAGTGCACAATGACAATTTAATGGCATCAAGTCTGGATTCCACCTTGGAGTGGTTTCAAGACCTTTCTCTCTAAGAATCACACTTATTCTGCATGTGGCCCTATTTTGCCTCACAGAATGTAAAAATAATGAGATGATAAAAATTAGTCAATATGTGGTGAAGTGAATGATGAGTAACGATTGGATGATTAAAGAAAAGTGAAGTTGGATAAAAGAGTTGTGGGCTTATTAGTGTTTATAGGAATTATCAAGATAGTTGCAATTTGATTTTGTTTTTAATTTTATGACCTAAATTCAACTTCCATAGAAAGGACATATAGAAGGATATTAACTTAAAAATTCCATGTAATAGAGAAGAAATAGAAACACTTGAATAGTCTATTAGTAAGGAAAGGAAAAACAAACGTACTGTATACCCATGACACTTCACACCATGTGCAAATTAAAAGAGTGGATATATCTACATGTAGTGACATGGAATGGTTCTGAAGACATATCAAGTGAAAATTATCAAGTTAAAAATATATAAGCATTGTGATATCATTTATTTTAGAAAATAAAAGGAGAAATAGAGATAAATACTACAGACAGGTGAGGGGTAAGAGAGAGGGAGAGAAGAAAAAGAAAGTCTGGAAAGAAAAAAACCAAACCTAGAACTAATGAACATGAAAAACACATTCTGTCAGAGTGGGGGGGGGGAGATAAAATAAGACTTTTACTCTTTAAATTGCATGCTTCTGTATCATACTATAGCTGCATCAATAAACTTCAAAGTTAAAAGGAAAAACAGGTAGAGTAAGTCTGCCAGTGCCAAACTGGATTATTGATCACAGACCATCTTTGTATGTCCATAAACACCACCACCTTAGGAATTTAGAACCACAAGAACATTTCTAATTTTATAACAATAATCAATAGACTATATCCCTTTACACATGCTTTTAAACAGCCCAAAGGTAACATTATCCTGAAGTCCACCATGCACTGTTCTATTGTTTTATTACTGTTTTGTCACTGTCCCATTGCAGCATTTGGCTCTCTGGGCTCCCCAAGAATTAAAGCATGTTCCTATGTTTTATGCGGCCAAGGCAGCAGCTCTATCTTCATGGCAATCTATTTCTTAGGGAAGTGTGCCCAAAAAGAGAAGGCACAATTTGGCAATGATTATGACATATATGGAATACAAACCGACAGTGACCTTTAGACATACCAATGTGGCTTTGAATTGACTTCTGTTTGGTGTCAGAAAAGATTAAGCAAAATAATTTGGGGAAGATGACATAAGAAAAATGTGATACTGTTTATTTCTAATTCTCATATCCTAAAATAGATTTAAGTTTCTCTGTGTAACAATCTGGGCCTTTGAGGTTTTGAGTCCAAAGGCTGGAAAGATCAATTCAATTTATATATAATGGTTTTCTGGATTTGTAGGGATAAACACACAAATCTTCAATGGATTTGCTTAAATCTATATCCTACATAATTGGGCTTTATTGTTACCAAATGGATCGTTTTACCATTTGTAGAAAGAAGGACAGAAGCTTCGGATGACAATTAAATTGTATTACACATTCCTTTAGAATAATAATTTTGCACATAAAGAAAAAAGGATTTTGTATGCGTCAACTTCCTTTTTTAATCCATAGATATATTCATCTTGGAAGGAGGAGGGAAATGTAGGAACAGTTCTCAAAGTTTGCTTCAAGCAATTTCATTACACAGTCATCTGCTGATTGATAAAATAGTGTTCAAATGCATATCGCCCCATAATGGACTGTAAATAATTTATTAGAAATGCATACAACATTGCATCTGTTTCTCAAAGATGTTCTCTAGTAATTATTTTTGGCTATTACAGGCATAATATTAATATTCTAAGAATCTATGTGTTTTTTTTATATCATTTAATGTTAATGCATTCATCAGAAGCTGTTGATACACTAAAAAGCTCACTATAAAATGCAATGGTGAACAAATTAATCATATTTTTGCTTAAATCTCAATGCTTAAACTGAAAGTTTGATTAAATAATGTGTTAATGACTTAATAAAAAAATTCCTATGAACTGAATTTCTCCCACTGCTAGAAGTAAGAATTATTTAACATGAGTGTGTTTATACAGCATTTTAACCCTTTTACCATACTCTAAGGGAACGTCAACCCATTTACTTTTACTGATGGGATACTGTTCTCCTTGATGATGAGCAAATGGACAGCTGTTAGTAATAAAGTCCTCTTGCAGCTGGGATTGACTCCTGGTGAGATGGTACCTAGATCCAAACAACAGATCTATCCTCTCTGAATGACAGGATTTGGGGGACTCCCATACCCATTCACGGGAGACTTCTCAATGGCAGGAGAAATTTCTAAAGTATAAATAATATCTCTCAAATTTCCCATCGCCAGGGTCACTAGAGTATTAGGGTATCATCTTTGTATCAGCTTTGCTTAAAAAACTGTCGTGCTTCAGAGGAAGTATTCAATAGATGAAAATATTGAAGGAAATATTCTATCCAGTTGGTTGCTAGTATTGTGTACATATTTTCACTTAACTCACTGTACCAAATTGTGTTTGTTTAGGTGGAAGGCTTCTCCACTTGGAGGGAAGCACTTAAAATATGATACATTTTTTTTCACAGTTCTTTACCGTAATATACTGTGTCAGCCTGGGTTCTCCAGTAAGCAGGTGATGAAACACAGTTAGAAGACCAAGAGGTTTGTTGGAGGTAATGCCAACAAAAGATAAAAGACAGAGAGGAGGAGTAGGAAGGGGAAGTCTACAGACCATGATGCCATGAAAGGAGAGGGGAAGGAAGGATTGAGGGGTAACACAGCAGACTTCTGCGGAGCTCTGAGGAAGTCTCAGCCAATTCAGTGGGAAGTTCTATTACAAAATCTGCCTGGAGGGGAGCCCTATATTGAGCAAAAGTCACTAGCCCCTACCACCCTGTGCATGCTCAGTCACTGCCTTGTGCTGTCTCAGTAGATCATGTCCTCAGCTTGAACGCTGCAATAGAGGCTAAATGCCCTGCAAGTGGAATAACAAGCCACAAGATCTCCAATGAGAAGAACTTCAAGTGCCCCCTTCTGTGGCCACCATGTTGCATCTACTCCTATCTACAATCTCAGAAATGCCCTTTCCTGAATTCTCTACCTGGCAAACTTCTACCCTGCCATTAAACTTCTTTTTAATGTTCTTTAAATCCTTCTTTCCCTTCACTAGCACAGTAAGTCTTCTATACTTACTTATCTTTTTCTAACCCTTTGTACTCACCATTAATAAACCCTTTTGTACATTGCATTATACTTGTACTTTAGAACATGATTACAATGCCAAATACCAATCACATTGCAGAGGATGAGTCTAAAACAAGGAACTGTTTTAGAAACTTATTTTAAATATCCAAGCAAGGGTTGACTAAGACCGGAATGACAATAATAGTAATCATAGGAACACTTGAGAAAAAAAATTAAAATGTCAAATTAGTAGATTGAAAATCTCCTAAGAGCAAAGACTGTTTCCTCTTGATCTGTATTCCTAGAAGCATCAGCATAATACTTTTCACAAATGTGTACTCATTAAGTATTGGTTAGATGGAAATTATTATTTAAATATAACATCATGTTTCTATTTATTTGGTCTCATAAAGTGTTTTCATTGAGTGGCCACATCCAGCACGTTGAGTTCTTTAAGGGCAAAGGCTAAGTTGTTATGACTTTCCTTCACCCTGCAGCTAGGAAAGCACTTTGAACATCTGTTATTTTTGCTTGTTTTTGTTTTGTTTTTATTTGTTAACATAATGTGTAAAAGAAAACACATAACAAATAAAATTTTAATTAAAATGTACTGAATTATGATGATATATGGATAGCATTAAAATGTGCTGAATCATCACGCTCTATGGAAAACATAGGGGAAATAATATGAAAGTCACAGAAAAACTGAGTTTGCATTCTGTCTCAAATATATGGATCTGAAGCTATTTTCTCTCTTTGAGTATCAGCTTCCTTACTCATATAAAACAAAAATAATTATAATACAGGGTATTACATTCCTAACCCAGTTAACGGAGTTAATGGAGATCTAAAATGAAATATATCTGCAAGCATTATATTACTATATTAGATCATAAAAATGATCTGAATCTTCAAACCTAGACAGTGGTGGGCACCATATCTTTTTGGTATCATATTAGGGAAAAATCTAATCGAGGATTACCTTGGGTAATGTTCTTAATTCAAATGTTTACTACTAATTATAGAACATAGACATGGTGAAGTCATGGGTTAACTTGATTCTGTCTGAAAATACGCAAATAATTTCAGTACCATTGAATGAAAACCCTAAAGTTCTATGGTCCCATTGGGCAGTTTTGCATTGAAGCTAACATTACCTATAGGTATGCAGCTTCTCAAAATGTTCTTTGTACAGGTCATAATATCTTATCGGCCCCCTCCCTAATTAATGAATTGAATGGAAACTTTGATATGTGTTCATTTTATATATTCATGAAAGGCACGGTTTTTAACCTTTTAAAAATTTCTACTTAACAATAGATTAGAGTCAGGCTGTTTGAATTTGAGTCCCTGTTCTACCATTTAATAACTGACCTTGAGCAAATTACTTAAATTCTTCAAATCACTTTTCTTATATGTAAAATGAGACCAACCTTTCTTTGTTCATATGACTTTTTATAGGATTATTAATATGCACATAAAGGTCTTAGAATGTTACCTGGCAAATGAGTAATCAATTAATGTTTTTCCTTTTCCTTTGACTCCTTTTCCTTCATCTTACACAGTTTATCCAAACCCATTTGAAAATCATTCATTTAACTATATTGCATATTTTCAGAATAACTTTCTATAGGTTTCAATAACAATTCATGTTCTTATCTAGCAATTATTTAGTCTTATTAAGAATAGTAAGTACTTCCTGCTCAGCAATTAAGTAGGATAAGATTGTTCAGTATTCCTTTTTTTCTCATCTGTTTACCGTGGTATCTGAGTTAACATAACTGCTTTCTCTCTCGTGTCTGACTCTTTGCCCAATCAACCTCTTTGACCACCTGACATCAGCCATGCATTCACACTTATATCTCTAATCACAGTCACTCAGGAGAGGTCATTCATGTCCTTAATTACTTCCATGACCAGCATGTTGCTTCTAGATTTTTGTCACTGATGCTGTATCATATCAGATATAATCCTACCTATTCAGGATTGTTTAGGATTTTTTGGCCTTTTTTGTAAGGAAAGTGGTCGTAGTAATATTATTAACAAAGATGTGACTCTTCACATGCTTTCTTCAGAGTCTCACTAAATAATTTGTAAAATTTCTGCAATTTACATAATCTTCCTTTTACAGAGGCAGGAATTGCCCGGAGAATTTTTAACTGAATTGCCCCAGCTCACAGAGCAGCAAGGAGCAGAAGTAGGGCTCCAGTCCAGCCCTGGTGGTTTGATTCCAATCCTTGCTTCTTCCCATTGTTCCTGCTTCCCCTCTCTTATCAGTAAAATTTATTTTCTCAAAATAAGATTTGCACAGGAAAAACAATGTTAACACAGGTTAACTATTAAGTTTAATGACCACTCCAAGAGAGGTACAGCAAGCAATATGCATGCCAGAAAATAACACATTCGAAAAGATATACTCAAAATAAATCACCTGCTTCTTTCTCAGATCATTTTGTGATGTGTGATGTTTCAATGTTTGTTTTTTAATTTCTGTAATGACCCAACATCCAGTCTAAGGGCTGGTATGATTTGAAACTGCTTTACTTCATTTTGGTATTGTTAAAATAGTATCTCTAGTTGAAGAAACCTTTATGTAAATCTTGCTACCAATTGATCTAACACCCAGGTTATCCTAGCATGATCTCATTAAAATCTGATTTACCTGATTGGCAAATTCTTAGAGATTAATAGGCAGAATTATGTGATAGAACAGCAAGTCATGCTGGGAAGAATCTACGATTACATTGACTCTGGAACAGGGCCCGTAAATTATAAACAACTCTAGATAATAGTCTTACAAGCTCTGAGTGCTCTAAATCTTTGTTTTCGATCACAGCATCAATGTTATCTCTAAGAAAAGCATGGTTTTACTTACCATTTGTAAGCTTCATAGCCAGAGGGATAAACAGCCTAGACAAAAAAAGTGAGAGACATAAGCTTGGCTGGATTTTAAAGGGGTAAATGCATTATAATAAGTAAATTACAGGAATAACCAGGGGTCATAAAATGAATGCCAAAATATTCCAAATCTAAATATTATTGGCCCTGAAAGTGAATTTGTTTTCCTTGATTAGTAATCAAAATCCTTCCCCCAGAAAACTTATCTAACAGGCAAGATTACATTCACTTTGCCTTGTACCTATAGTAATGTGGAAACACTGCCCTAATCAAGTTTCTGTTGGTAGAAGTTAAACTTTTTTCTCAAAACTTCACATTACAGGAAAAAAAAAAAAAAACCAAAACCTCTTGCTTGAAGCCACTATAATACTGATATGTTCTGGTGCATTAGTTTAGTAGAGGTTTTGTGGGTTGTTTTTTTTTTTTTTTTAATTTTTTTTCCCCAAAGCAGCATTCATGTATTTTTTTTAAAGCAGCCATCTATCAATTGAATGCCATCTCCATAAGAAGTAATAGTCTGTTTTCTTGTGCACACAACATGAATTTTAGTCATTTTCCCTATGAATATATTTAAAGAAATTATTTTCTGCCTAATTAAATGGTGACTTTCCCTAATAAACTGTTTCAGAAAGCAATCTTCTAAGGTAAGTGAAGGGAATGGATTTTTTTATGGTTCACTCATGTCTCTGAGCTCAGAAACAAAGTCATAGCCATCAAACCAACAAAAGACTCCATAATGGCCTTTGCCTTCCAAATTCAAACTTAACTTCCAGAAAATCCTGTTTGAAGTAAATTAAAATGGGTAGTACATTCTTTTACAGAGAGACTCAATGTAGACCAACTGCATTTGTTTTCAGTGTGTGGTGAAGCATTTTATCTTCATGTTTATAAATCTAATGGTCAATAAAACTGGAAGTGGGAGAATCGGTTGTCCTTGCCATTAAAAGTCTTCAGAATTACACCTCTCTGTGCATCTCCACTGTTCTGCAGTCCCTTGCCATTGGATTTCGTAAATTTAAAAATTATTAATTAGAAACATGCAGTCCTCAAGTATAAATGCAAGCAGGGCGCCACCCAGTGAGATGATGGGACAATGCAACAATTTATCACATCTGTAGCCATATGCCCTCATGGGTAAATAGGAAGGGTTGTGTACAAATGTGAATAAAACGCTGCACTGGGTTTTTATTGTGGGGGCGGGGAATATCTATCCATAGTTTGGTCTTACAAAATATCACTATTTCCTGGTGAGAAATGAAACCGACATATTTTGAAATTTCTAAGCTGAACAATACAGAGGCTGGGCATACTTTTATATCTTTTTGTTAAACAACATGAGACCAGGCATATTTTCCCATGTCTCTGTTAAACAATACTGAGACAAGCAAAAGTATTTTATCTAGTTGCTCAAAAAAATAGTTCCTCTGGAAATGTTGGACCATGAATCAACTAAGAAGTCTTATTTATCTAGTATAATAATCTGCTAATGTTTAAAACAAAGACTAGTTTTAAGACTTTTGCCTTATTGTAATCATTAAACCAAATATGTGCCCTAAATGTTGCCCAGAGCAATCAGTTCCCCACCTTGTAAGAAACCTTAAAATCACCCACTGCAGACTGAATACCCCTCAAATAACTTCCCCTAACTAAACTGTCTCAAACACCACTAAGACTCTCAAGCTCATGTTCTCCATTACTATAGCAGGTCTAATAAATGCAGCTTCACTTGATCAGAAGATTTTTCTGATGGTTTTTGAAGATTTGACAATTGGCTCATCATTCATCAAGCATTCAAATATCTCTCCTTGATAAATTACAGAGTGAGAGAAAACCTCTTATCTCAATAGTTTACAAAGGGTAGCCACTACTTAGAAGATTTGTGATACAGTAAAACCATGAAATTTCTCAATCCTTCATGTATTTTTCAGGTACCAAATATATACCAGGTACCACAGTAGGGGCTACTAACAGGGAATAAAACAGACTCCATCCCTTCCTTATGGCATATAAAGAGAGTCTATGTTCAATTCTAAAACCAGCTACTAACTAGCTATGAGATTTCAAGTAGGTAACAATCTAGGCTTTACTTTCTTCACCTTTAAAGAATGATTAATAATAATTTCTTCATAAAATTTTTGCAAGGATTGAAGGCACTCAGTTCCATAAAGAATTTACAATGTTGGGCACATAATAGACACTTAGCAAAAAGTAGTGTGTTTTGGGGCCGCCTGGGTGACTCAGTGGGTTAAAGCCTCTGCCTTCGGCTCAGGTCATGATCTCAGGGTCCTGGGATCGAGCCCCACATCCGGCTTCCTGCTCAGCAGGGAGCCTGCTTCTTCCTCTCTCTCTGCCTGCCTCTCTGCCTACTTGTAATCTCTCTCTCTCTGTCAAATAAATAAATAAAATCTAAAAAAACCCCAAAAAAGTAGTGTGTTTTTCCCCCCAAAACCTAGTGTTTATAAAGAACAAAGAACATAATTAAATCTAAATAAATAATAATTGCAAATTATATTGATTAGTATGAAAGAAGTAAAGGGAAATAAGAAAAAAATATAGGAGTTAGTGGGGTATTCAAAGACATTTTATCTGAGAATATGATATTATAGTTGCTACTCAAGGAGTAGGAACAAGCCAAGAGAGAGGTGTGCACATTCCAGGTAGAAAAAAACTCAGATGACAATGTAAAGGCCCTATAGTAGGGAGTAGGGAGAGGTTTTAAGCAAGTCCAGTATGGTTAGAGCTTAGTGAACAAAGTGAGACAACTACTAGTACTACCAGGAAGCCCTAAGAGTTAGAAACATCAAAAAGTTAGCCTGGACTTAGCCTGGACAGTCTACAGTGCTTAATTTCACCAAATACACATGTCGCCAAGCTGGACAGTTCCATGAATCCTCAAACCACATCCGAGATGGACGAAGGCTTGGGAAGACTCCAAAAGAACAAAAAGATTGCATCCAGTTTTGTCCGGCTGAGACAGCTTTCTGGAAAGGCTGAAGAAATCATAATGCATATCATGTTCTCTGACAGACAAACTCTGATTCTAATCTACTCTACATGAAGCAAGGTAGAGGCAGGTTTATGGGTTAGAGCTTCATGAATATCATCTACTTCTACATTGTCTATGGAGAAAATCAATTCAAATGCACTATCTTGATTTACGAAAGTAGGCAATGTTGTTATACTAAATTCCTTTTTTTTATATAGAATGTCTAGGAATATGAACATAAGGTGGGGAGTAAATTCTATATGACTTTTTACTTCTCTAGAGGTTAAGGCTTTAGGTTCACTTTTGGAAAAGTTGGATCTATCAAAACTCCCAGACAAATCTGTGCAGTAGTTCATACAAGTGCTCAATGTTTTCCTACTTAATTTTTATCAGAGTATATGTATTAAATATTTATTAGGGCACCTGGGTGGCTCAGTGGGTTAAAGCCGCTGCCTTCAGCTCAGGTCATGATCCCAGGGTCCTGGGATCAAGGCCCGCATCGCATCGGGCTCTCTGCTCAGCAGGGAGCCTGCTTCCTCCTCTCTCCTCTCTCTCTGCCTGCCTTTCTGCCTACTTGTAATCGCTCCTCTCTCTGTGTCAAATGAATAAATAAAATCTTTAAAAAAAATATTTATTAAATTAAAATTTTTGTATTTGGTATTATAAAAGTCCCTGAAATGCAAGTCAGTGAAATAATCTATTCATTTTAGGTTTTACTGCTCTATTTCATGAATCTTGAGCAGATTCTATTATTCCACAGGAGTTTGGTTCACGATTATTATTTAGTTCAATCCCCATCATCCAGATCAACAAACTTTTATAAAAATCAAGATGTCACTCACATGAAAATGATAGAAAACTGTGGAATATTTTTTAGAACAGTTCGCCTCTTATTGTCTACAAATACATAATTTTGCCTGCATAGCTTCACAATTACAATATTATAATTTAATCAATCTTATAAACGTCTCCATCTCCCCTAATTAATTGTGTTTTATGCTCAAGATCAGATTAGTTATTCAAAAGTCTTTATATATCTTCCATACAGAATCCATCAGGGAATCCTAGCATGTCCAAGATAAGAAAGTGAGATAAAAATAATTAAGCCTCAGAATTATAAGATGATGTAGGCTACAGTATAATTTTATTGGTAGGATAAAAGTCTATGTATGTCATGGGGAAATGAGTCCATTAAAATTATAACACCAAATGAAAATATTAGATTATAAAATATGCTCAAAATGTATGTATATATCTTGCTTGCTCAAACATAAATAGCAAATCTTCACTTGGCCAAAGTTTCTCTTTTAGAAAGTTGATATTTCTCACTTAACAAGTTTTGAAATATGTCTCTGGCTTCTTTTTTCTCCTTGTGTTCTCGTCTTCCTTATTATGAATAATCTCTCTACAGTGGTGATATTTTACACCCGATTGTTCCATTTTTGCAGTTATATGCCCACAGAAATTATTGTGACTACAATGAGAAAAAAAATCAGATTATCCTTAATGCTTATAATTTCTTTCTTTCTGTGTCTCCATTTCTATCTCTGTCTTTCTGTCCACCTGTCTCTCTCTGACATACACACAGATACACATGTGCACACACATGCACACACATACACACACACACACAATGAATCCCTTTACTTTCCAACAGATAAATAAGGTAGAGTAGGCTAATGCAGTTATAAAAAATCCAAAATTCAGACCACTCTAACATTTTCATGGTTTAACATAAAGAGATCACTTGACTCATGGCCAATAAGTATAGAAAGGGGTGGGGGCTCTGCCTATGCAATTATACAAGGGTCCAGGATCTGTCCTTCTCAGCATCAGATACAGCACAACAGCAGACCTACACTTCACCTTCTGCATCCAGCCAGGAGTCAAGGGAAGACTCAGAGGTTGTGGGTGTTTTTGGTTTTGGAGATAAAATGGACATATCACATTATATTAGTTTCAGGTATATAACATACTCAGTATTTGTATATACTGTGAAATGATCAGTGTGGGTTTTTGGTTTTTTGTTTGTTTGTTTGTTTTATGTTCCAGATCTGGAGGTAGCATACATAACTCTGCTGCATGGTACTGGCCAGAATCCAGCTGCAAGACTCTATCTAAGGGTCAAGAAGACAAGCACACTCGCCTCACTATGTGTTGGGAGGACCTGATGAAACATATTCTCCAGAACAAGTTTCTTGTGGATTATCCAACCCACTGATGCATATATTATCATAGGCATGAAATGAGTTGATTGAGATGAGAACACAAATTGACCTGCACAAACATGTCACCAAAGTTGTAGAAAAATGAGGCAAAGTAGGCATGCTTTCGTAAACTACCACAAACAAGCACCAATGCATTTGAAAGGGTTGGGATTGGAATGATATTCTTGAGGAGGAATTGGTTAGTACGTGGCACAAATGTTTTAACACAAATATTAGTGCCCCCATAAGTATCCACAGTCAATTTTACTAAGTGCCAAAGAATGATCTAAACTTTAGGTCACCTCATTAACAAAACTACCTCTATCAACCCGAATTTACAGATGAGAAAAGAGGTTCCTAGTAAGACAATCAAACCAGAGTCCATAATCAAAGATTTTAATCAGAGTGCTACCCTGGCTTGCATAATACCTCCCACCAACACACACACACATTCACACAAACACATGTTTGAAGGGGAATACTGTGTGTATCTTTTTAAGAACATATTTCATAATTTGAATCAAATTGTTTGGAATTCTAAATCCTGTGTCAAGCATGGCCTATGTTTTCCTCTCTCAATATAATCATTTAGAGAATTCGGACATTAAAATGATGTGTCATGGTTCCAATTCTCTGTTTACGAGGAATTAAGCCTCCCCAAATATCTTTAACTCTCAGAATGCCAATATGCATTTTACTCCTTTTAAACCTGTGAAACTGTCTATGCTACCTAGAGCAATCTACACATTTAACGCAATCCCTAACAAAATACCATCAACTTTTTTCAAAGAAATGGAACAAATAATCCTAAAACTTATATGGAACCAGAAAAGACCCCAAATAGCCAGAGGAATGTTGAAAAAGAAAACCAAAGTTGGTGGCATCACAATTCCAGACTTCAAGCTCCATTACAAAGCTGTAATCATCAAGACGGTATGGTACTGGCACAAATACGGACACATAGATCAGTGGAACAGAATAGAGAGCCCAGAAATAGACTCTCAACTCTATGGTCAACTAATCTTCGACAAAGCAGGAAAGAATGTCCAGTGGGAAAAAGACAGTCTCTTCAACAAATGGTGTTGGGAAAATTGGACAGCCATATGCAGAAGAATAAAGCTGGACCATTTCCTTACAGCACACGCAAAAATAGACTCAAAATGGATGACTGATCTCAATGTAAGACAGGAATCCATCAAAATCCTTGAGGAGAACACAGGCAGCAATCTCTTTGACCTCAGCCGCAGCAACTTCTTCCTAGGAACGTCACCAAAGGCAAGGGAAGCAAGGGCAAAAATGAACTATTGGGGCTTCATCAAGATCGAAAGCTTTTCCACAACAAAGGAAACAGTCAACAAAACCAAAAGACAACTGACAGAATGGGAGAAGATATTTGCAAATGACCTATCAGATAAAGGGCTAGTATCTAAAATCTATAAAGAACTTATCAAACTCAACACACAAAGAACAAATAACCCAATCAAGAAATGGGCAGAAGGGCGCCTGGGTGGCTCAGTGGGTTAATGCCTCTGCTTTCGGCTCAGGTCATGATCTCAGGGTCCTGGGATCGAAGCCCGCATCGGGCTCCCTGCTCAGCAGGGAGCCTGCTTCCCCCTCTCTCTCTCTGCCTGCCTCTCTGCCTCCTTGTGATCTCTCTCCCTCTGTGAAATAAATAAATAAAATCTTTNAAAAAAAAAAAAAAAAAAAAAAAAAAAAAAAGAAATGGGCAGAAGACGCAGACATTTCTCCAAAGAAGACATCCAAATGGCCAATAGACACATGAGAAAGTGCTCAACATCACTCAGCATCAGGGAAATACAAATCAAAACCACAGTTGGATGCAACCTCACATTAGTCAGAATGACTAAAATTAACAAGTCAGGAAACAACAGATGTTAGCGAGGATGCAGAGAAAGAGGAACCTTCCTACACTGTTGGTGTGAATGCAAGCTGGCGCAGTCACTCTGGAAAACTCATGGAGGTCCCTGAGAAAGTTGAAAATAGAACTACCCTACGACCCAACAATCGCACTACTGGGTATTTACCCTAAAGATACAAATGTAGTGATCCAAAGGGACATATGCACCCAAATGTTTATAGCAGCAATGTCCACAATAGCTAAACTACAGAAAGAAACTAGATGTCCATAAACAGATGAATGGATAAAGAAGATGTGGTATATATATACAATGGAATACTCTGCAGCCATCAAAAGAAACGAAATCTTGCCATTTGCAATGACATGGATGGAACTGGAGGGGATTATGCTAAGCAAAATAAGTCAATCAGAGAAAGACAATTTTCATATGACCTCTCTGACATGAGGAATTTGAAGGGTAGGGCGTGGGGTCATGGGGCGTTAGGGAGGGAAAAATTGAAACAAGATGGGATCGGGAAGGAGACAAACCATGAGAGACTCTTAACCTCAGGAAACAAACTGAGGGTTACTGGGGGAGTGGGGCGGTAGGGATAGGGTGGCTGGGTTACGAACATTGGGGAAGGGTTGTGCTATGGTGAGTGCTGTGAAATGTGTAAGCCTAATGATTCACAGACCTGTACCCTGGGCCAAATAATACATTATATGTAATAAATGAAAAAAAATAAAAACAAAACAAACAAACAAAAAACAAACCAATAAAACAAAAACAAAAGTGGCCTTCAGAGAGGATGAACTGCCCTGCCATTGACCACAAAAAGAATGTAGATCTGAAGACAGCCAGCACGTCCTCTGCAACAGGACCTGGTGAGTCACACATGTGACTATGGAGGAATAATAAACAGCCTTTGGTTATTTGTGGACTTGCACAAAAACCAAATTCACAGTTTAAAAAAATTGGGGAAAAAAATGACAATCTTCCCCCCCCAAGTCAGTAAAAAAATGTACTTCCTTGGAGACATTTTTGACATTTACAATATCAATTACTACTCAGCTATCGTTTTTTTTTTTTTTTTTCTTTTTCTTCAAGCGTTGCCTTGCACTGTTGTTATTTATTCAAATACCGCCTTTGTCTCTGACCTACTGTTTCATGAAACACAGCTCTCCACCCCAACCCCCTTTTTTGGGTCACTTCTGGGTCAGAAACAAGTACTAACAAAATTGTCCTGCTAAACACACACCGAAGGACTAAATAATACCTCTTTCCCTTCTCCCACTTGTGGTTCTATTATTTATGAGTTGCTAAAACTCTTTCCATGCACAGGCTGTACCTCTGGATTTTGTTAATTGCATGGACACTGGCAAAATAAAACAATGTAATAGGAAGTCAAATAAGATAATAAATATTGTCCTTCTGAGTTATTGTCTTACTTGATATTATAAAATTGATGTTAAATCTAAGAGTTTTCAATTTTGTCAGTTCAAGGGCATTTATAAACTTATTATATCATTTTAGGTTTGTTTAATTTTACTGAAAAATAAAATTGGACAAGGACTTCATTTATCCATCAATTTCACTGACCATTTTACTAAAATTACTTTGAATTTGAAAATTTTTAACAATCTAAGACTCACTGACAAAAACCTTTCAGATAGATTAGAGAAGATAGCTAGCTAGCTAACAAATGCACCAAACACATTTAATCTTTCCTGACATGTCCAAAAGACAATATGATTATAATATTATTGTATTATCTGATCATGCAATAGTTTTGCTGTTACCTCTCAGGAATTAATAATTATTATTGTAAAGAGATTTTTACCATTTTACAATTATTATTGTAAGAGATTTTATCATTATTCTTGCTAATATATAATTTTTTTTCAATTTACTAACTTCTTGAAAAATTAAATAGATATAGCACACTATGGATCATGGATTCTAGCAGAGGACAGGTTTTGAAACCCACTAAATAGTTGGGTGAATTTGGGAAAGTCACTTTTATTTTTCTTGTAATTTTTTAAAAGTTTATTTAACTACTTTATAGTATATTGTTAGAGTTGAAATATGTCATGCCTGTATGACTTTTATATAAATATGTAACTTGTTTTTCCTTTCTTAGAACCTTTTTTCTTCTTCTAGTTAGGAAATGTTAGTAGTGTATGTCCACATAGAACACTTAAGGATTGCTTTGCTGATACTTGGTGGAACTTTGACCACGAACATTCAAATGACTCATCAAATAGAGACAGTTTTCTAGTTTTTTCCCCCTCCCCATTAATCATTTCTTGCTTCACCGACTTTTCTTCTTAATCTTTTTTTAAAACTTTAATTAAATTTAGTAAAAATATTAATTTTAATTAACTTAATTTAACTTTAATTTAACTTTGTATTCTATTTAATTCTTTGTCATTGTATTTTTCATTTCATATCCAATTTCTCATTTTAGTCATCTAATATTTAATCATGTCTTTTCTTTCATCTTACCCATTATTTGTTGATTGTTGTATTTTGAGATAATTATTAAATAGTAATTTATGATGTTACTAAAAAATATGCTATTTTAAAATACTAGATATTTTATATTGTTTTATAATATTAAACTTATATGTTTTATAATATCTAACTAGTCATTAACTAGTTGTTATTAAATAGTAAATAGTGATTAATAATTGTTATTAAATAGTAATTAATTTTTTCTTATAGGAAATATACTCATACATATAATATTCTTGCTAATTTTTGTGAAGATACTATGTGCCATGAACTTTAAGCATTTTATATTTTCTTTACAGATATTAATTCTGTGTCCTCAAGGGTTATTATTTCTTTTTTTAAGAAATTTCTCTGATGGTCTTAGTTTTCCTAAAATATATGACCATTCTTGTTTATAATTCATTAGTATACGCAGTGGTTCATTTTGTCAACCTGACTGGCCACAGGGTATCCTGATTAAATGTTATTTTGTGGTGTGTCCATAAAGGTGTTTCTGGATTACATTAAAAACTGAATCAGTAAAATAAATTTCTGTCCCCAATGTGGGTAGGCTGCATCCAATCTGTTGAGGGTCTTAAAAGAACAAATGGTGGAGGAAGGAGAGGAATTCACCCCTTTTTTCCATCTCACCACTTGAGCTGGGACAGCTTATTTTTTCTGCTCTTGGACTAGTATTTATATCATCAGCTCCCCTGGGTCTCAGACCTTCTGACTCAGACTGAATTATACCATTTGATTTCCTGGGTCCCCAGCTTACAGATAGCAGATCAGGGGACTTCTCAGTTCCCTATTTATATGAACCAAATCTTAATATATATGCCATGTTGTATATATAATGTGTATATATGTGTAAATACATATTACACACACATATATACATATAGCACACACATGTGTATATACATATATGTACACATATACACACATACACACACATATCCTATTGGTTCTGTTTCCCTGGAGAATACTGATACCTAGACTTACTTCTTTAGTCCAACAGTTAACTAATAGTTAACTACTAATCTTTCTAGATTCTGATTAGAAAAGTCTGGCACCAGAGGTGGTACAGGGATTTGAGGTAAAGAAGAGAAATACGGAAATGGGCTCTTCCTGAAATGTAGCTGCTTATACCTTAGTATGGTTTTCTCCTGGATCTAAGGAATGGGTGGTTCCAAGTTGTTTCGTTTAACTCAACTCCTGGCATCTGCTCTATGACTCTCTTGAGTCAATAGTCCAAATTTTATTTAGGCTACCACTTTGTTTGGTTTCCTGTTGCTAAGCTGGTAGAACGTTGCTACCTTCTATGCTTTAGAACAGTATTTCACAGAATTCCCATTCTTGTACACTCCCTAATCAGAGTTTAGCAATCGCAGGAACTTGCTGAAGACTGAAAAGGCAGGTGGAATGATACAGAATCCATCACTCTCCAGAGGTGGTGGGAGCCAGATACACAGAAGACAATCCCAGCAACATCCCAGGAAGCTCTTAAGAATCACTCATATCATGCAGTAGAGTAAGATCTGAGAGCTTCTCAGAGATTCTTGAGAATTGCCACACGTTCTAGGCTATCTCTTTAAGAGTCGTTCACTGTGATGATGCAAGCTGAGACCTTCAGTATCAAATACTGACTTTTAGAAGCAGCCTCCTGGTCCTTCATGCCCATCTCCTCCAAAATTCATGTAAGCCCCTTCCTCTATATTAAACGCTTTATACATAAAATACATAGCATAGTTTTTGTTTTCCTGACTGAACCCTGATAAATTCAATCATAAATTTAACTTCTAGGCAAATACTTTATGTCAGTTGTTTTAAGGATAAGAGAGTAGACTTATAATTAATTCTTTATTACCTAACGTCCATACCATGCCCTGTGCACACAAATCTGATCTCTCAACTCTTGTGGCTATCTACTGGGAAAATACACATATATTTTTCTTTGTGTTTTGTATTTTTGTTTTGTTGGGTTTTGTTTTGTTTTGTCGGGGGATTTTTGGTGGTTCTCTCTTTTGCTTACATAATATGTCTGCTTTTTAGTTGAAATTTTCTTCAATGAGATCCTAACGTCATATTATCTAGGAAATTTCTATTTTTCTCTTTGGTTGATACTATCCTCCTAGGATTTTCAGCACAGTATCTGATTTATATTATTTTTATATGTTTAGGTCCTTCAATGAGACATGAGGGAGGAACGATAAGTACATGGGTTTAGTAAGCCATCTTTAACTAGAAGCCAAGCTTTTAGAGATCATTTTATCCCACACTATTCAGAATATCAAAATATATGATGGTAATTTAAGTCAAATAAGGTCAGTAAGTGTTCTATAGTATTTGCTTTACCCTGAAAATTCAGGGTGTACACTGGCATGTTATAGACCACGAGAAGACTTGCAATAAAATAAATCTATAAACATTTATTTAATCCTATGTTTTCTAAAGTTATTTAATGATTTTACTTGCCACAAATAATGGCATTCTACAACATAGTAGTTTATATTTTCATTCTGTGGTTGTTAAAGGAACTAATATACTTGTTATTAATGGGGGAAAATAAGTATAGAAATACACAAAAGAATCTTTAAAAAATGCAATGTTATTAAAGCACATCACCACATTCTCTGATTCTAGTAATTATTCTTTTATTATTCTGACTGTTCTTAATTGCATCTTTAGCTTTAACAATCCTAGGACACAGTGCAGTTAAATATTAACTAAATTATTTAGAACAGACAGCTGCAGCAATTAATAAAACATCAGAAGAGAAGAACATGGAAATAAAAATATTCTTAATATTTTTAGAAGGTTGTAAGATACCTTAGCAGAGTGATCACTCACCAATAAGACTAATGATGCTAAGTTCTCACATCCGTACATAAAAAATATACTATCAACATTCACACTGATGAGTTTTCTGTCAATTGCACTCCTACATTTCCCACTAAAACTACATGTTTGCTTATAACTAAGAGTCACCAAGTAATAGATCAGTCCTATTTCAGAATTCTGTCAGATATGTCCTGTATTCCCACTTGCTTTGTTGCCCAGTTTATAGAACCAATTTCTTTCACCTACATAAACACAACATCCTCCTGACGGTTCTTCCTCAAGGTCATCTCTCATTATTAATGACTGTTTCATATTGCTAACAGAATTGTTTAAAAAAAAACCCTTCATAAAATTATCATCTAACCTAAACATATTTTCTGGTTTGCATTTGCTTTAGGTTATGTTTCAAAGTCATTGGCAAGGCTTATTGAAGGCTTACAGTAAGACATTATATATGTACATATATTTCTCTATTAATTTAACAATTATTTTTGAGGGATACCTAGGTGGCTTAGTCGGTTGAGCATCTGCCTTCGGCTCAGGTCATGATCCCAGGGTCCTGGGATCGAGCCCCATATGGGGCTCCCTGCTCAGCGGGGAGCCTGCTTCTCCCGCTCCCTCTGCACTTCCCCCAGCTTGTGTGCTCTCTCTCACTGTCTCTCTGCCAAATAAATAAATAAATATTTTAAAAAATATTTTTGAATCTGTGCTTTAGCCCAGGTGTTATAACAGGGGGTGGATATGGAGTAAGAAGCATAGTGAAGAAATCATTTAGGTGCTGTGATGGTCTTCTGATGTGTCAGCTTGGACAGGCTGCAGTCTCCAGTTGTTCATTTAATCACTAATACGGGTGTTTATGTGAATATATTTTATAGATATGATTAAGGTCACATCATTACAAAACTCTACTTAAGTAAAGGAGAGAACTCTAAATAATAATATATCATTCCTTTTTATCCATTCATCCATTGACAGGCACTTAGGTTGTTTCTAGATCTTAGCTATTGTGAATAATGGGGCTAAAATCTTTGATGCCACAATGGCAATCATATCATAGTATGTAAATCTATCAAATTAACACACTGTATATCTTAAATTTACACAACGTTATTTGTCAAATAGATTGCAATTAATTCTTTAATTAAAAAAATGAAGGACTCGGGCGCCTGGGTGGCTCAGTGGGTTAAAGCCTCTGCCTTCGGCTCAGGTCATGATCTCAGGGTCCTGGGATCGTGGCCCGCATTGGGCTCCCTGCTCGGCAGGGAGCCTGCTTCCTTCTCTCTCTGCCTGCCTCTCTGCCAACTTGTGATCTCTCTCTCTGTGTGTCAAATAAATAAATAAAATCTTTAAAAAAAAAATGAAGGACTCTATGGATAGCAGCTTTAGGCCCACTGAAGAGTTCAAAAGTTCCAGCCTGCCCTTCCTGAAGGCTTGCCTTACCAACAAGAATTCAGATTTCACTACCACCCCCATCTTATTAGGCAATTACATATTTATATAAAGAGATTTATTACAAATATCTCCTACTGCTGCTGCTGCTTCTCTGGCTGAAACCTCACTGATAGAGGCACAAAGAAATCTTGACTAAACAAGTAATAAAAATGGATAACACAGTATTTACTGGGCTAAGTGCTATAATGAGAATGAGGCACAGCCATTCAAAGTGATTGGCTTTGTTTAGTGCTCTTATTCTATTTGTATTTTAATGATGATGATATCTGAAATGACTACATCCTTAGCTTAACTTATGCTAAACAAGTTTAGTTTTGATAAACTGCATGAAATGTCCTCTCATCTATAACAATAATATGAACAGTGAAAATGATGCTGGTAATATTGGCAGACGTTTCTTGAGTGTTTAAGACACGTCAGACACTATCATAATTTCCTTTCAACTTCATGACAATATTGATATAGAGGTTGCTATATTTTTTTGCAGGCAAAAATCTGAAGCATAAACAGATTCAGTAATTTATTCAATGTACAAGGTCACCCATGCTATAGCCAGAATGTGAACTTGACTCTTAACCAGTATGAGAATTAGCCCATTCCTAGATCTAACTTGGCAGTTCCATTTCAACTCTGACATCTTCTGAGTGCTATTTTTCCATCAGACTGAGATAACATAACTTACAATCATTGTATGAATAATATACCATCGGGAACATAAAAAGGTGCAATTCAAAAGACAGCTCCTCTATAAAGCCTTTACCAACCCATCAACCAGAATTAGTCATCTGTTTCTCTGAATCCCATGGCACTCTGTAATTATCCCTATTTAGCTTGGAATACAGCAAACTGAAATGGCATGTTATATATTTTCCTGATTAAACTGTATGTTCACTAAAGGCAGCTATTTCATTTTATTTGGCTAAATATTTACTAGAATATTATCTAGAATAATGCCTGGAGTTGAATAAGCAGCCAATTAATAATTTACATTAAATTAATTATTTAAAATTTGGAACTTTTCCCATTACTCAATTATATGAAATGCACCATTTAAAAAAATAAGAGGAAAAAAAATGCCACATTCATTCTGACCAGTATGGATCAACTAAGACTTGAGACACTGTGATGCTCAGCACATTGCCCCTTCTTAAATTTAAACTGTTTTCCTTTTGTGTTTTCTATATTAATGGTCATGAGTTTTTATGGAGGTTCCTTCAACATACGCCTCTTCATCTCTCATAAATATTCAACATCTAATAGCCTAAAGGCTGTGACCAAGGACCAAGATGTTCCCAATTTTTTTTTACTATAATGCTGTGGCAAATTTTATTTTCCAACAGTGACCATACATATATATATATATTCTGATCCTGATGCTCGTTTTTATAGGTAACATTGACATTCTTCAGTGGAGAGATAGGGTGCACAATAAGCCCCCTGAACTTCAGCCAACCTTCATAATTGTGTTAACTATTGGGATGTAGTGGGAGTGACACTGTACTACTTTGTGACCTCTGAAGCTAGATAATTGAAAGCAATGCTGCTTCTGTCTCTCAGTCTATTGCAAGGGTGGCCCATGAAACTCAGCCACTAGCTTGTGACGAGACCCTGGTCCCGTGGAGAGCCCATATATAGGTGTTCTGGCTGGCATTAGTTCTAAACTAAACCATTAAGACATCCACACATCAAATACAAGACATGAGAGTACATGAACCTTTAAATGAGAAGGAGCTTCAACTTTCAAATCTTCAAGCTGAGCCCGCAGATAGCCTAGGGTGGAATTTAATCCTACTCTCTGAATTCCTGCCTATAGCATCTGCAAGAGATAGAAAATGATGACTGCTGATTTAAGCCACTTAGTTTCAATAATTTCTTAAATAAACAGGGACAGAAACAAAGTAAGAAATATATTTTGCAGTCATGATGCTACCAAACGCATACTTGTCCACACACCAGAAGTGCAGTAAGCCTATGTCTGAGACACCCGTTTTGCAGCAAAGAAAACTTTATTATCAGAAGAGCAGCCCAACAAGAAGGCAGGGGATCATTCCCAAAGCTGCCTTGCTCTGCTGAGCCGAGGAATGGTTTATATACATGAGGACGGTAAGGAGTTTCTTAAAACCTGAATATGGGGGCAGTGGGGCTTGAAACAATAAGGATGCAAGCATTCTTCCAAACAATGAGGTGCTATTTGGGGCCTGGTAATGATCAGACACATCAAGACAAATGTTTCTGTCTGGTCCCCACTGGGTTTCTACAAGAGGTGGGTAAACAGGAAGTAGAGGTAAAAAGACAAATTTAATGATTGATTGCGCATGAGGTTAAGGGGCACATAAAACATAATTAACTAGGGAACAAAACAGACAAGGGAGCTAAGTTAATAATGCAACTGAAACAACTATGGTTCTGCTTATGCTTTCAGAACAGGTCTGGGAACAAAGTACCCATCCTCAATGACCCAATACACATACACATGTGCTCACACTCTCACACAGACACACATGCATACACACACGCCCTCGCAAAGAGGAAAAGTCCTGTCACAACACTTACTTTGACTATGTGTAATAAGTAATTGTTCTATCTCATTGCATACATTATATACTTATTGTATTTTAGTTTATTGTTATTATTTTGGATACCTATTCCATGGAATATGTTGATTTCATTACACAATTTTGAGGCATAGCCTGCAACTTGAAAAATAGTTTTAATGAAGGGAAAAGAAAAGAGAATTTCATGAAGGTAGAAAACAGAGATAGCTACTATACTTTTCTTACGAGAGGGAATGTGTCTATCCTAGGACCATAATCAAAATATTGCCTCAGAAATATAAAAATAAACAGCCCTAGGTTTATGAACTCCTGAAGCTTAAAAAACAAGCTTGGGCAGATTGGCTTTGACCTTTGGATCATACATTCTAGCTTTGAATAAATTTATTTGAAGCTTGAAAAAAAATTGCCTTGTCTAATTCACTTTTAAGTGCAAATTACAGTGCAAAGTAATGAATGGCTTATAAGGAGGTTTATAAGACCAAGACCTTTCGCACCCTAAAGATTGACTCTTGTTATTGGTCAGGGACATCACGGCCCAAACATCACTAAATGGAATGAAGTCTCCAAGAATACTTTCAGCTTAGAGCCATTTATGGCTGTTTCTCCTAAGTAAAAAGGGAAAGAAACTGAATTTTTAATATAAGGTCTTATTACACTACTGAGTAAAGTGCCTTGAAAGAACAGAAGAGGGAGTAAAAAAAAACAAAGAGGGAAAAAATTTCCTTCTGTTTTGCAAAGTGAAACTTTTTGAAAAGTTGGAAAAATTCAACTTAAGTCATAAAGTCATACAAGGTCTTCTTATCTTGCCTTAAAAGGAAGCTATTTTAGCTTTCTTCCTTTCCTTAAATTGTCAGTATTTGGCAAAAATGAAAGCCAGAGTCAATCAACAGTAAATGTGCTATCTGCTGGGTGTTCCACAAATGGGAGAAATATTTGCATTGCAAATGAACAACTAATAGTCTCATTCCTGACCAGTGCCCTGTTTTTATTTCAACATGTTCCTTTAGCTCTTGCAAAGTTCTAAATATTTTTAATACACTGAAGTCCTACCATCAAGATGGTAATCATATACTTTTCAAGATATTTTTAGATGTGCTAATGAGGAAGCCTGAGATCAGTAGAACAGCAAGAATCATTAAAAAATAGATTTATTTGGCAATATGCATGGTGTTTGTTTAGGTTTTTCACTTCGTCAGTTTAGAAAATATTTTTTTAAATGTTAATCAGTTTGCTTTGAGACTCTCTGTACCTTCCTCCCCCGCACACATACGTGCTCACTTCTACTTCCCCAGCCTAGCGTGGAGGGGCTGAGATCTCAGAATTTGGATCCTGAGGCCAGAGAGCAAGGGGCAGAAAAGCCATCCTGGAGAGCTAGGGAGGAGACAGCAGGTGGCATGACCAGGAGCTAAAGCTGTAAGAACTGGCTCTCTGCAGCATCTCCCCTTTGTCCCATAGGGTTTCACTTAAAAACACAAAATCAGAGATAAAATTATTGAGTTTCAAAACATTAACCACATTAAAAGTGTTAAAAAGAAAACCACACGCCCAAAATGGCATCACTTAGACCTAGTCACGAAACCAGGGCTTACTACCTAACCTAATCACAGTTTCACCTTCCCCCTGAAATGTGTCTTAATGGTCAGTCAGGCATTCCCAGATCTGTGCCAGCAAGGTCACCTGTGACATGGGCCCTCTCCACCCGCCAAAGGAAGAGGAGATAATCTGCATGAAAAGAACTGCTCACTCTACCACCTCAGGTGACTTTGAATGAAACAACCCTTTTTTTGCTCACAACTTTCTTGCCCCGCCCTCCTTTCTATAAAAACCTTCCATTTTGTACAACTCCTCAGAGCTTCACTCTCCTTGCCAGAGGAGAGGCTGCCAGATTCATGAAGCACTGAAGAAACCAAATTAGACCTTCACATTTACTCAAATTTTGTCTTTTCACAAAACCTAAGTACAGACCCCTTCCTGAACGAGGGCCTTGTGTGACTATATTGGTCACCCAACCATGAAGCCAAACCCTGCATTTTTTTTGGTAAAAATTTTATTTATTTACCTGAGAGAGAGAGAGAGAGAGAGAGAGAGAGAGAGAGAGAGAGTGCACAGGCACAAGCAGGGAGGAGGAGCAGAGGGAGAGGGAGAGGCAAGCCTGACAGGGGACTGGATCCCAGGACCCTAGAATCATGACCTGAGCAGAAGGCACATGCTTAACCGACTGAGCCACCCAGATACCTGCCAACCCTGCATTCTTAAGACTTAACTTCGAGTAAAAGCAAAATCTTCACAAGGCAGTACAGGGTCTCCTACCCAACAATCGCTGACACTACCCTCCTCTCATTCCTCCGCAAGCATAGCAGCCCCTGTGCTACTGGGAGAACACAGGACGCACGCTCCCTCTAAGAAGTGAGTCCACGCACTGACGGCCTGTGCACTAATCCCGCACCCTGCCTGGAATACCCTTCCACCTTCCTGGGCCTCCCTTTCTTCACTCCCATCAAGTCTCTCACATCTCACTTTCTCAATGAGGCATGCCCTGCCAAGGCTCTTTAAAATACAACCCTGTCTCTTTCACTGAGCTAGATATATAGATATAGATACTTTTTCTTTATGGTTTCCATAGCACAATATATCTTTTCATTAGACCATGCAATCAAACTATTTTTTTTTATTGCCTATCTTCTGCGTCTAAAGAACAAGCTCTATGAGAGCAGGGATCTTTATCTTCTTTTGTGGGTGTTGTCGTAGGTTCATCTTTTATTTCTCAGATGAAGTTTACTCGTCTACAAATTATGTGTCTCTGGCACATTATGGTTCCTGAAAAAAAAATACCTCTTGAATTAGCTGGCATTATTTTCAAGTATATTTAATAAAATTGCCACAGTATACGGAATAAGATATAAAACCATAGCCATGCAATGTCCCATCTGGTACAAATGATGTTTGTATATGTGCAGGAAAAAATTGATGTTTGTATGTGTGCTTGATTAGATGCATATGCATGTGTGTATGTACGGAAAGTACTGAAAGACGGCGTGTTTAATAATACCATTTATTCCTCTAGATAATGAATTGATGGGTGTCTTTAATTTTTTTTGTATTTTTAATTATCTACAGTGTTAATTTAATGACTGTGAAAAATGCACATTATTTTAATAAAATGACATCACTTTCCAGAAATGTTGATAATCTCTGCACTCCAATATTCATAGGATGAGATCTTAACCTGTATGTTTAACTTTCAGAAATTTCTATAAGTCAGTACAAGGCAATTTATATCACTTTCTCCTGATGGCTAAAGACGCAGGTCTCATCTTCCCTCAGTAACTACAATGCTCCCGTCATATATTTTATCATGGACATAAGGTATTCACACAGAATCTTTCTCTGTGTGGAGCTACTAGTTCTCTTTTCCCATTTACTAGTAAAAAAAAGTCTATTTTTTAAATGACTGTTTTCCCAAAGACTGTATATGGCGCAACCAAGAACTGACACTAAAGAAAAGGTCTGCTGATTTTATTGTGATAAAATTTCTAAGGATTGAAGATGTGGTCACAAGGAAACTCAGGGAATTAGAGAGTCAAGTACACATGGGGTAGATGTACATGGAGAGTAAGATGGATGGACGTACATGGTGTTACCCATGGCAGCATGTAAGGTAGGCATTGGGTGTTCCTACTGGCCATCCTCAACAAGGTGTCTGAAGGAAGTCAAGTTAAAGTAAAATCATGGGGAGCCTTGATGAGGAAATAAGGCATAGAACCGATAAACATATGCCTTAAAAATGGTAATAGCAAATCTGGTAGTTTGGTTATCTAGAGTTTATAGGAAAGAAAAGTTTCTGGTTTGGCTTTTGTTTTAGCTGCCAGCTAGAAAATCCTTTTACTCTCTTTTCCTACCTGCATATATTAGGCCATATTCATTTTAAAACACATTTTTATAAATTCTTGCTTACATTACATGAAGAAAAATGGTACCAAGTTGGGTTTATTTTTTTTAGTAAATTATTCAGCCCTTGTAATGTCAAAGGAAAACATAGCCTATAGTGCATTCCATTGAATTTAACTTCAATCACATAGACTAATACTCAGTGTAATTTTCATTTCAAATCAATAGCACTCTTATTCCCATTGGATTTAAATTTCATTTACTTAGTAGGCCCTTCTCTTTTGTCTGAAACTGGGACCCTATTAAGCATATGGTAGTAGCACTTTTGAATAAAACTGAAAGGAATTAGATATTTATTGAGGTCAAACAAAATTGGACAGGAATTGCATATAAATCCATCTCTCATGTTTTCTGTACTGCATGTGTATTTAATATTTATTTAGTTTAAACTACAACTTTCCAGATTTCTATAATTTAATTAACCTCTCCCCACTCTGTACTTCTATATCTCTTTGTTTGCAACTCGATAACACCACATTTTTCTTACTCTATGAGAATAGGAGAGTCACATTGACTTAGTTTCTATTCAGTCCATCACTGTGCTGGTTACCTCGCTCATGTGCTCTCCATTTTCTCCTTGAATTCCAGCAGCAACACTTTGGGTCTAATGCTAATCACCTCCAGGTAATACTAAACCTCAGAGAAGTTAGGGAAGTTGTTCTAAATCACAATCCAATATGTGGCAGGGCTGACATTCAAACCAGGTCTGGTCTAGATCTGAAATTCAATTCATAGGGTCTCTACTTATGCCAGACTTTCTCAAGAGACTGTAAACTAGTTAAACTCACCAATGCTATCTTGTTTCTTGCTAATACCACATTATCTCTGCAAATTGTAATCTCTGCAAATCGTAAGTATTTTTGAAATAAATCAGGCTACATATTAATTCTGTTAATATGTATATTCATGATACATAGCTTTAAGTGATATTCCACTTTTGCAATAATAATAATAATAATAATAATAATAATAATGATAATAAAAACCTAACAATGTTGATCCCCAGAGTAATTTCATCGAAGTAGAAAAATTCATCCTAAGGGTGCCTGGGTGGCCCAGTCAGTTAAGCATCTGGCTTCTGGCTCAGGTCATGGTCCCAGGGTCCTGGGATCAAGTTCCTCATCCCAGCCTCCTCTTCCTTGGGCTCCCTGCTCAGTGGGGAGCCTGTTTCTCCCTCTGCCCCTCCTCCCCTCATGCTGTCTCTCACTCACTTTCTCTCTCTCTCAAATAAGTAAAATCTTTAGAAATAAATAAATAAAAATTCATTCTATTTTCAGGGCTAATCTGCTAGACAAATAATGAAAGAAAAATAATACAACAAACATCTAAACCAAAAACACTTCTAATTTCTTAAGATAGAAATCTGATCCACAATGAAGAACGCTGTTTCTTAATCTTTAGTCTTTTTCTCAGGTAAAATACCGATATATATTAGGGAAAATAAACTGAAAAAAAAAACAGGTTTGTTTGAGGTTTTTGTTTTGTTTTGTTTTTTTAAACAAAGCTATATACAAAGAAAAAGTCAAACTTCAATGCAAGTTCTGAAAAAAGTTATTTATGAGACAAAGTCCATTTAATTACAATGATATATTCAGAAGTTCACTTTCCATAAGTTTAGAGGAAGACTCAGAGTATAATATAGTTGTTATAATTCTTTCAAAATTTCTTTTACTGTATTCATCTTAAAATTTTTTTTTCATGGCTAAAGCAAAACTTAGGTGAGCTAAAACTTTAGGTTGAAAGCAAAGTTTTTGCCTTAACCATGTTCCAAACTTTTTAAAAATGGTAAATGTACTTTATATAACTTTTCATCAGAAAGAGAAAAATCATTCTGTTTCTAAGTCTACTAATATATTCTCCAGCAAATTGAGAAACATATCTTCTAATTTCTAAATTCTCACTTAGACTTGTTCATTAATTCTATATATTTTATATAGGCACACACGATTGATAAAAGAGAGATGTAACTGAACCTTAAATTAGCCATTTAAATGTAAGCTATTCCTTCACTTAGTCTGACTTTAAATCTGGGCATAAAAGTGAAACCAACTCCAATTGATATTAGTTTAATAGCCTAGTGACAGTAGGGGAAACAATGGACATGGATTTGCTTTTGACGGAGATAAATTTTAAAGTTAAGTTTTTCTCTCTACTTAGCTTTGCAGTTACCCTCAAGGCATTTATCTATTGAAAGGGATAAGATATCATCTTTCAGAGGAAACATGTCATAAATATTTTGATAAAGTATTTGTAATCCTCAAAAACAGATGGCTGTTCCATAAAGATTGTCAGCTGAGAAGGTTTTGCTGACAGAATCATATTAACAATTGCAACTGGGTTTTGCACTGCAAAATCAGATGCATTTTCCTATTAATCAATCACAGCTGGCTGATTTTTCTGACAGCTGGAACCTGCAAGACCTAATTTGCACCCTTTGCTCTATTCTTGACTAACAAGCCCTAAATAAAGCAAAAGAGTCTCTTAGGGGGTAAGGGGACATGATAATAGATTAACGTGTCAATAGGAGAAACATGAAGGATGTTGATTTAACTTTATAAATATGAGGAAAAGCAAGTATTACTAGGACTTCAAGCAGAAACATCTTCCAGGAAATTGGTCCATCAGGGAAAAGGAGTGTCCATATTGATAATGATAATGCAATAAGGAGAATGTGCATTTCCCCCTGTGGCTCCACCTGGCAAATGGCACATCATTTCCTAATTGATTCTTGGGTCTAGTTTTCTTTATGGGCATTTAGATGATGTTTTGGGAGGAGTATGCATCACTTTACTGAAACTCAAATTGTGCTTTCATAATATTATTGCAATTTTTATATAAATTAATGTATCTTATTTGTAACTTTCTACTTCTCAGAAGGAAAGGGTATCTTTTCCAACCAATTTACCTAAAAATGAAATGCCCCAAGACACAGAAGGAATGTGTGTGACTCCCTGTGATGGGCAATGGATGGATTTAAGTCGCACGGGAGCCCATTACTGTGTCAAGTTCCTTCCAGCATTTATTTTATCTGAAACTTTCATTTATTTTTTGACTGATTCTTATCTCCCCTCCAATACAATGTAAAATCAATGAAAGCAAGGATTCGACTTTGCATTGATCATCAGTCCATTCTTTCTTCAGTGTAAAATACAGCACCTGCTATAAAATGTGTCTTCGATAAATATGTTAAAGAAATACATAAATGCTATCCATTGCAACAATGAAGTTCTAATCACAGCATACATTCTGTGCTCTGGTTTAATTTACTTTTTTCTTTGCAAAAATGATTTGTCAAACATATTCTCTACTACCACGTATGAGGCATTATGCTAGGTGCTTTGAAATGAATATGGATAGAATACCAGCAGTGCCTATAAAGATTCACAGACAGGTGGAAAAGAAAACTAAGGAAATCAAACCTTATAGCAATTATGTCCTTTGCATTTTTGCTTTGCAAATGAGAAGTCCAAATTTTATGCAAAAAGTAGAATCTACTATTTTGTATCTGAAAAGCAATAAAGATTTGCTTATCTACATTCATTTCACAGAGAAAAAATGTTAAGGAATCAAGGCGAAATAATTTTATAAAACTTGTCAACTTGTTATGGAAGATCTCCTAATTTCCAGACCACCACATTTTTTTTAAGAGTTCACTCATTCATTATTCATTCATTCATCCATTTTTCAGCAACTATGCAATGAAAATCATGTAGTGGAGATGAAGGATGAGAGACAGGAAATAAAGTAATTAAAATATTGCTTTTATATTATAAGTAACAAAAATCTGTTGCCAGAAAATAGATCTTCTAAGTCTTTTTTGTAACCTTCTGAAATATTATCAGTCTCGATACCTTCCACACATTTGGGGAGTTTGAATAGAAAATTTTGTCCTGACACGGTACCTTGCAAATAATTACTCAAAATGATTGCTAAATGAATGAGTATATTATAAAGATGTCCACGGTTTTTTTTTATTCTTTGTAGAGATTCTGAATAATATGTATAGAGATGTATACTTTTATCTTTTTATATGCAGTCTACACATTTAATAGAATCCATGTTTACCTTTGAATCTAACCTTAAATTATTTTAAATGTGTTAAAAAATATGTTCAGGAAATACATGTTAAGAGTCTGCCATGAGCCAGGCATCGCAAATATGAGAAAAAAAATCCAAGTATCAATGCAAGTTTTCCTATCCTTGAGGTTTTTCCCATTTTTTTAAAGATTTTGTTTATTTATTTGACACTGAGAGATAAATAGAGAGAGAGCACAATCAGGGGGAGAGGGAGAAGCAGGATCCCTGACGATCAAGGAGCCCAACACGGGGCTCGATCCCAGGACCCTGGGATCATGACCCAAGCCAAACACAGCCACTTAACTGACTGAGCCACCCAAGCACCCTGGGGTTTTTCCCTCCTAAATCAATGAAATAGGCACAAATATAAATGTGTAAGTATACTAAAGAGTGGCAAGTGACTTAATTCACTCAAGAGGTCATGGTTACTATCTCCATATAAGTGTCTCACAGATCTAGATTTATCATTTGAGTCTCTTTCCTTTATATCATATGCCTAGGTCCAGCTGTCTACTGAATTTACCATCAATATTTGCCATAATATAACATAAATTTTTCATTTGAATTTACCATAACTGTTTCAATAGATTGGACCAAACTCATCTCATTATCACCTCCAAAATGTGTCATAGTTGTTATGTCAATCTCTGTTGACAGCACAATTACCAACCCAGATGCCCATGTCTTTATCATCTGTCAAATGCAATTAAACCACATGACTCTTTTGATTTCCCAATGTTCCCTCAAATCCACCCACATCTGCCTATTCCTTCTATTACTCACTTAGTTGAGATCACAATGATCTTTCATCAGAATTAGAACCCACAGTCTCCTTATTCTTTCCTCTTGTCTCAGGTCCTTTACGATATTCCAGCAAACACCAATGGCATGACTGAAGCCATGTGATTGTAAGAATCGACTTCCTGTCAGGGAAGTGCAAAATATTAGATTTTAGCAGCACATAAGGAAGCCATTCTTGAGTTGTGCAAATGACCGGTGAAAAGTGGGTTGGGACAAGATTACATATACTCTAAAGGTATTAAGCAATTTAATGTTTCACTATATAAAAGATTAGCTCAAAAAATAGAGAAAGAAGCAAATGAACTTGGGAGTTAAATTTACCATTAATCTCATTCTTAATCTTACCCAAACTAACCTATTCTTACTCAACATTTGATCTGTTTCTAATGAATATTTGCTTATTTTATCTCCAGCGTCTTTATTTGCTTGAACATTTGTATTTAATAGTAAGTGAAGTTAATACATTTTAATACATGGACTCTAGTCAACTAATGGAAATTTCTAAAGACCAGGAACTACTTTCATAGATTTTGTTTGTTTGTTTTTAATGCAATGATTCTAATGTTTCTTCCCTCAAAGGACTAGAAAAAGGGTAAGTCATCTTCACCTGAGAATCCATAAATAAATATCCGTGATAGAGTACTACCAGGAATAGTTTTTTTAAGCACTCATTGCCATTTTAAATGAACTTATTTCTTAACTTTATTAGAACACTTCCAGAGAAAGTAAAGGCCAAATAAGAATATCCTCCTTAGCATGGTCATTTTCCCAGTTCATTACTATAATCTAACTGCTCTTGACATGCAGGCTTTTATAAGCCCTTGTTTTACCATATAAGTGAAACTTTCCCAAATATACCTAGTTATTTCTATAGTAACAAGGGAAGGCAACTTCTGCTCCATATTTTAATATCCTTACTTTAGGACTTTGTTACAGTACACATGACAAACTTTTAGCTATCTCTAGAAGCCCCATTTCTAAAATTCTCCTAATGTTTATTAAAAACACCTTATATGGATTCTCACTGATTTAAGATTTTTTGATTTTACAATGGTGTGAGAGTGACAGGCATTCAGTAGAAACCATACTGTGAATTTGGACCTTCTCCTAGGCTAGCAATATTCAGTATAATCCTCTCTCGTGATGCTGGGTGGTGACAAGAGCCACAGCGTCCAGTGAGCCATGCAGCCACGGTCACAAGGGTAAGGAATGATGTACTTAAAACAATTCTGTACCCATACAACCATTCGGTTTTTTTACTTTCAGTACAATATTCAAGAAATTACATGCAGTATTCAATACTCTATTATAAAATAGGCTTTGTATAGAGGAGTTTGCCCAACTGTGGGCTAATGTAAGTGTTCTGAGCATGTTTAAGGTAGGCTGGGCTAAGTTAGGATGTTCGGTAGGCCAGGTGTATTAATTACATGCATTTTCAACTTACAGTATTTTCAACTTATGATGGGTTTACCAGGACTTAAGTACCTCAAAAGTGAGAAAGAACTCTACTGGATTTGATGATCTACTATCAATTATCCCATTGTCTTCTTATAAAGAATAACTTAATATTAATCTTTTGTCTCTTGAGATTCTCAAAATTAAGGTTGTTGATATTTAGAAGACTCTAGACTATCCCCTCCAATTTCATTTTTACAAAAGTGGGCACATTTTCACTTTTTCCTCCCTCTGAAAATATTGCAGATGAGTTACTGTTGGCTCCCTGTAGAAGTGTACCTGTAAGACATAGGAGGTTGGGAGACAATGTGGTCTTCAATTCTTACCTACAGGTCTACTATAAATTATTGTTGACATAAGCAAATGTCTCTTTATTTTCAAATGAGTAGGTTGAGATAAATAAAATTGCAAAGAGCTTTTAATTCTCACACAATTTGGAATGTACACATTTAGTAATGAATTCAAGTGGTAAGACCAGAGTAAAAAAAAAAGAGAGAGAGAGAGAGAGAGAGAGAAAGAAAAAACACCAATATCATTTTGAAGGATCATTTTTATGCAATAATGCTAATGTTTCACTGTGAATTACATGTAAGAAGTACAATACACTCAAAACATTTTTCAGATAATGGTATTTTTGAATTTGGGAAAAGAACACACAATAAAACTAATACCTATAAGTGTTATCATTCCCTGTAGGCTTTGCTCACATAAAGCCTAAGAGTAATTAAAAAGAACTGATTTTATGGAAAATATAGTGGAAATTAACAAGGACATTAGAATAGATATATAAAATTATTTTCATTTTCATGGTGCTACCTCAAAAGGAAAACAACAGCAAGCTTCTAAAATAGTTTGAACCTCAAATTTTAACCCTTACTACTATGAGACATTATCGGACGATAAAAACACCCATCAAATAGAAGCTGAAATATTAATCTTTCTCCATCCTCCTCACCATCTTTGTGTGTATGAAGGATTCCTTTTCATGTGAAAGATTAAATGGCTCTAGTCAGAGGGTTAAAACTAGCAACCTTTACATATGCAGTGGATGTTTTGGTAATTATACCTTGAATATTATTGACAAGGTGGGTAAAAGTTGGAATGGAAAGTGTGTGTGTGTGTGTGTGTGTGTGTGTGACACTACCAAAGAGTTACATATTGCTTCTATTAAGAAGGCTGTTCTTCAATTATAGAAAGGGCATTTGAAAATATTTGTCATTTCTTTTAATCACCAGTTTATAAGTTTGGTATCAAATCTTCCCCCATAGGTTCTTTGACAAAAGTCCCATTGGCGCTGGTATTAAATACTTATGCCACTATCAGCAAAGTTTGACTCATCCCCTGGTGTTTTTATTCAGTTCTGGTCTTCAAGTATCCCTGTAATTAATCAGTTACTTTAGATAATTCCCACAGAGGGAATTGAATAATTACACAAAATGATTAGCTTTTCAGCCTTGAGGTCTGTTGCTTGACACATGAAAACTATAACATGATCTATAGTACAATGCCAGATTACTGAATCATTGTACATAAATGTCCCCGGTGAACATAATTCTGTTTAAGAACAAGAAATGTAATTTGTTTTGCAATGTACAAAGTATTAAGAAAATGTATTAAGGCATATATACAAGGAAACAAAATGTTTGAACTTCCAAAAAAAAAAAAATCCCACCAGATAATGAATCAAGAGATCCACATTCCAGGCATGGTTCCTCAACTCATCAGCTCTAGAAGCTGTGTAAATAATTTTATGAGACTATATTAGTTGTTGATAATCATTTCTTTATCTGCAAGTCTCAAGAAAGAATCAGGAAAAGAAAATTAGCAGAGAAGACATTCAGTAAAGTTTATGTCTCTCTCTCTCTCTCTTTTTTGTAAGATTTTATTTATTTTAGAGATGGAGAGAGAGAGAGCACATGAGCCAGTGGGGGAAAGAGAAGCAGAGAGAAATGGACAAGCAGACTCCATTTTGAGCCCCAACATAGAGCTCCATCCTAGGACCCTGAGATTATGACCTGAGCAGAAGGACACTCAACCAAGTGAGCTACCCAGGCACCCCTAGCTTATATCTTTCTGACTGAGTAAATAACTTATATTCTCTGGTAACTCTTAGTTCCTTACAAGTAGAAAACTAGCTTCCAGTTTAGGTTGGATTATTTGCTAATTGCTTCTCTTTGATCTGATTATTTATGTGGGATAATCACAGTACAGTGATACATATATATATATATATAGTACAGTGATATATAATATACATATATATACACACACATATATATATTACTTTAGGTATATTTTATTCTTTGTTTCATTTGATTTCTAGACAAATTTTGCTCAAATGAATTCCCTTAGGCACCCACAGAAGTGACCTGGAGATAGCAATGCTGAGATTCATGGGTCTAACATTACATCTTTTCATTATATCTTTGGAATATATATTCTATAAATATTTCAAAGATTTTATTTATTAGAGAGAGAATGAGAGGGGGTGGGAGGTACAGAGAGAGGAGAAGCAGACTCTCCACTGAGCAGGGAGCCGGATGTGGGGCTTGATCCCAGGGCCCTGAGATCATGAATTTACACTGCCACAAAAAGCTTATGAATGTCTGTTTCACTGTAGCCTCATCAGCAATGAGTCTTCACTTTAATCATTGTCATCTGGATAGGTTAAAAAAGAAAAAGTAATACTTATATTAGGTTAATGAGAACTGAATGATTATTCAGTTTATTTAGACTTCAGCAATGCACTATGACAGAAAGGTAAAATGATGCCACTATGTTGTACTACTAATAATTTTATGAGCTAAAAGTAAAAGGAGATTTCAAATATTTTTAACAGAATTAAAATGAGATTTGAGTAATCACAAAGGATTCTGTATGACAGACATGACAAATTCAGACTAGCAAAAGCAAGAAATCCTGATAGATAAACCAGATGATAAACAAAGGGAACAAATATACCATCTTAAGTGACTCATCAGATTCAAACCATTTGAATCAACTACATTTTATATATGAAGAAAAAATTACAATCAGAATATTATAGTTTTCTGATGTTATGTCACTGGAAAGGCTAACATAAGCAAGTAACTTTTCCTGTATTCCCTATGAATAGCCCCTTTATTTGGATTTGGAGGGTTAGTGGACTTCCTTCCTGAGTGTACTTTTCTCCCCCCTGAGTATTTTTAAATAGGCACAAAGTTTGTCTTTGTGATTATTTCTCCCCTATGTTTCTATCTTAATCTGTCCGGGCTGCAAAAAGAGATTACCACAGACAGGGTGTGTGATAAACAACATCAATTTCTTTCTCACAGTTCTGGAGACTGGGAAATCGAAGTCTAGTCACCAGCAGAATTGGTATGTGGTAAAGGTTCACTTTCTAGTTCATAGATGGCCACTTTCTTGTGTGTCTTTGCATGGCAGAAAGGACAAGAGGGCTCTCTGAAGTCTCCTTTATCAGGGCACGAGTCTCATTTATAAAGGCTCAATCTTCATGACCTACCTCCCAAAGGCCCCCCCTTCCAAATTCCAAAACCCTGGGCTTTAGGATTTAGGATATGAATTTTGAAGGGTCACACATTCACTGTATAGCAATTTTTTGGCTGGAAAAAAGTCCCCATTAATGTTTTATTATATTAGCACTTCCATCCAAGCTCAATTCTTGCTGGCTTTAAGTCTTTTTTCTTTTAAAAGTAGATTTCTATTTTCATATGGTGATAGATTTTCTAAGTTACTTCAAGGACAGGGTTTCTCAATATAGTCTTACAGTAGAGAAGACACTGTCCACTTGAGAGGTTCTAGAGTAAGAAAACTGAAGTTAGGTTCTCAGTTTTCTCAAGCCACTAGATTTATGTGACCCTGAGCAAACCTCCCTCCTCTGACTTTGTTCATCCAAAAAAGTGGGTATAATAATAATGACCTCATTAGTCTTGCTGAGAATAAATGATTTACTGTATACCAGTGGTTCTCAAACTTGGGAGCATATTACAGTAACCTGGGCATTGGTATTTTTCATAACACTTCCGGCTGTTTAATCCATGCTTAAGTGTCCTCTTAAATGACAATCTTGAAGATGCTGGCAAAATTTCTGACTTTCCCAGCAAACCTGAGGTCTGACTGGACATAACTAACTTTGTAGTCTTCCATACAGATAGATTTGGATGCTGAATCATTTATTTCAGAGGCAATTTGCTTTTTGGGATCTTAATCAAGGCATGTCAAGACATGGGTCATCTAACCACTTCCGTTTGAAAAAAAAAAAAAGAACTTTACTGCTGGATGAGAGGAAATATTTTCAGCCTCTGGAAGATTTGTATACCCTGCCTACCACTGCAGCTTAAATAGAAAAGGATGTTTTCTACCTCAGGCTGAAATCAGGATTGGAATAGAGTAGACAAAACTTGGCTTATTCAATTTGAATGGGCTTTCTGATAGGAATGGCTTGACTTGTAAGGGAAACAGTGTCTGAATTTTATTCAGTGCCTAATGCATACAATGTAGCTCCCAAACCCATAAAGTAATATTATCATGATTTGTACATGGGGAAACCACATTTCAGAGAAGTGAGTATCTTACCTACCTATATGATAGGTTTTTCAATTCTATCTAACTACTCCTCTTTTCAATACCACTTCAAACCTAGTTTGAATAATGACATAGAATTAGAGAGACCAAATTTAAGGAGAAAATAAAAACTTTCTATCAGAATAGGTTAACATTCCCAAGGATAGATTCAAACCACTGTAGCACCCTTTTGCACCTATAAGAGTGAGCCAAAAAATGAACCAATAGCCAGGAACAGTAAAATGAACAATTTTGTACTTGGTCCTAATAGATAAAACAAAATTATTCTTTTAAATAACCAATTCCTGAAATGAATAGAAGACATTACTTGTAATAAAGTCAGTCCAATCTATACCAACTAGAGTTCTATCTAACTTCAATGAAATGTAATTGGCATTACAAACATCAGTTCTCATGATAATTAAAGTAATAGGGCAGCCCCTCCCTAGCTTTAGGTAAAGGGTAACCTATGATCTGAACAGCTGATTATAACCCAAAATCTAGGCTAATCAAATTGGATTGGAATTTGAGCATGATGATTAGGAAACACAAGCAATCATAAGGAGTAAAATATTTCACAGACTAACAGTGACTGTAAATCCCTTTGAAAGAGAAACAGGGGACTTGAATATAGATTTGTGAAAGGTGGTACAGAATAGGAATAGAGAACATGAAGTTTCTCATAAGACATTTAACACTTACCTGAGCAACTCACTTATTTCTGAGCCTTGATTTCTTTCTCTTTAAAGTGAGAGGATAGGGGCACCTGGGTGGCTCAGTCGGTTAAGCCTCTGCCTTCAACTCAGGTCTTGATCCCAGGGTCCTGGGATCCAGTGTCACCTTGGGCTCCCTGCTCAGCATGAAGTCTGCTTCTCCCTCTCCCTCTGCCTGTCCCCTGCCTGTATGTGCTCTGTCTCTCTCTAGCTCCCTCCCTCCCTCTCTCAAATAAATAAATAAAGTTAGAGGATAATAAAATCTACCTCATGGAACTACTGTTCAGATCATATAAGATCATGTAATTAAAGTCCTTAATACAAAGTTTTACATTGAGGTAAAAATGATTAGTATACATCAAATTCTGTTTTGAAAACAGACAGTATACCTTCTTTTCAAGTATCTAAAGAATAATCCTCAAACTCATTTTGCTTCCAGCTTTAAAAAGAAGTTCAAGGATTACCAGACTGATGAAACACTATAGAGAACAATGTAATAAAACTAGAGGTTAATACAAAATAATAATACAATAATAATAATACAACTTGTCATCAGCAAGTGAACAAACAAAATGGTTTTTAAAACCTTGAATAAAACCTTAACTCTTGTATCAAAAAGGAAATCTAAACTGAGCTGAAATCAGGATAATGAAAAAGATGTCAAAACAAGTTAAATAAAAAGTTGTAAAAGTATGAAGATGTATATTTTCATATTATTAAAATAATGAATATTCGAATTTAATGTAATAATAAAAATAAACCTTACAGAAATAGAACGATCTGATTTAATAAATTTAAAAGTGAAAATTAGGGCGCCTGGGTGGCTCAGTGGGTTAAAGCCGCTGCCTTCGGCTCAGGTCATGATCCCAGGGTCCTGGGATCGAGGCCTACATCGGGCTCTCTGCTCGGCAGAGAGCCTGCTTCCTCCTCTCTCCTCTCTCTCTGCCTGCCTCTCTGCCTACTTGTAATCTCTCTCTCTGTGTCAAATGAATAAAAAAAAAAAACATTAAAAGTGAAAATTAATAGAGTAAGAAAAATGAATAAACTTAAATGCTTATTCCTCAAAAATGAAAATAAAATAGCTAAATCATTAGATAACCTGACACAAAGAAATAGGAGAAACAAAAATACACACACACTTACAAAGATCATAGGAAAACCAGCCACAGATAGAAAGGAAGATCTTGCATGAGACTCTTAGACTCAGTCCCCAACAGAAATTCTCAGTGCAATGACTAATCACCATGAAAAAATAAAGCAACAGAATGATCTCCGAAGCGACGTAAAATTTAAACAGAAACAGTTGTTAAAAACAGAAATACAGTTATCAACAAGATATTTCACGGGAGATTTCTTCAAAATATTAAAAAAAATAATCTCAAAGTCATTTGAAGTGTTCCAGAGCTAAGAAAAAGTAGAAATGCTTCTAGTTATTATAATACCACTTCAGTACCCAAATCCAACAGGATTGTGCTTTCTCACATACACTCCTACCACACACACACACACACACACACACACACACTTACTTCAGTTTCCAATTCCCAATTAGAGAATGATTATATCCTACAGAACAAAAAATACATTAGGACCCAAACACAATAGAATATTATCTCTTGCTCAGTAAGAGTTCATTTCTTGCTCCCATGAGAGTACTTAGCACATACTGAGGGTGTGTTAGCAGGTCACCACCATGTTTTCCTCCATGCAGCCATTCCAAAATACCGGATATTGGTGGCACTGCCACTTCCCAAATTTGTTTTCAAGGTTAGCCACTTGGCTGTAGGAGATGTCACAGGGCAGTCTCATGTGGAAGATTTTTATAGGTCAAGCCTGGAAAGGTCTCACATCAATTCCATTCACATTGCTTTAACTATGCCATCACATCACGAGCCCTGCCTGCAAGAAAGCCAGAGAAATGTAGTTCCTCTAAGGTCAGCCATTTTCTAGCAATAATTTAATGCCAAGAAAAAGGAAAGATGGTTTTTGAGAGGAAATTTAGCGTATTTCTCAGGGCAGTTGTGAAGGTTAATACTTGTCGAATGGTCAAAATAATGTCTGGTAGATGGAAACTTCCCAATAAATTTAGGTTGTTTCACTGCCGATAATGTTTATCCCCACTCCTACTCTACTTTATGGTCTTATCACCTCCCTTATGTTTCTGTTAGAAGACTTGAAACTGTAAGACAAAGAACTCCAATCCAATGGTTGAATAGAAAGTATCATAAGGGTATTTAAAGGAAGCCCCGAATTGTGGCAACTCTAAGGTTGCTGAATCCTACATCTCAAAAACATCAATATATGTGCAGTTTCTTGTTTTTATTTTCACAATTCACCATGTATTAAAATTTTGTCCCTGTGGCTGGCTCCCATCACGAATGGAAAACGGTCTGTTCTCCCAAGACACATTAGAAGACTAGAGACAACACTACTTGTTTTTGTATATTTTACCTTTTTTTTATGTATTTTTTTCTTCACATTTGACAATTGTAATTTTATATCTGTTGGGATTGTGCTGTCTGCTTTGCCTGGCCCATCCCAAACCAGATGGGACACTCTGGGTGACTCTCCCTGTGACCTCATGTTACAAAACAGACCAGAAACTGTGCAGTGGCGGGGGTGGGGGGGTAACCTAACCTTGGCATAGTTTGGGAGAAGATGAAGAGTGACCTGGCGTGACAGCCTCGCTGACGCACCAAGGACCCATCTCAAGGTGGAAGTGAGGCTTTTCACACAAGGACATTTTCTGATGGGTCCTTTCTGAACAGGCTGCTTGCCTCTGTGCACCTGCTGGGCCCCCTGGGTCTGAAGTAGAGTTCTGAGTGGTCAGCTGCCAAGAACCGTTACCAGTAGCAGGGACACAATGGCTACAGCAACTGAGAACCTGCTAAGGACTGAGACCAGGGAAGGGAAGGGGCTCCTGGCTTTTACGACAGGCTTTGGCTGCCACTCTCCTTTGAGAGGAGAGGGGGCATGTCATGGGGAATGACCCAGGTCTAGCCTGGTCTATGCTCCCAGGGAACTAGAATATCTTCACGAACTAGAAATCTTCAGAAAATGTTTCTTAATCCCATTTGCAAGAACTAGGTCACATTTCCACTACTAAATCAACTATTGGAAGAAAGCTTAAACAATCAGAATTTAACCCTTAATTAGGGATAGGGCCAACTTTTCTTCAGTTAAGGGATGGAGAGAGGGAAATGCTCAAAAATGGTACATTGTATCAAGAGAAAAAAAAGGAGTAAAGCTCTTCGACATTCAACTAATTGTGTTTGCTACAATTTATCACTTATTTCCTAGATCGCTATAAAGTTTTACTATTATTGGTTTGGGATTTTTTGTTGTTGTTGTTCATTTTTGTTTTTGTTTTAATTCTAGCCTTTCTACTTTGATGACATTCCATATGCTACTGCCAGGTGCATTTTCCAAATGGGCAGCTCTTGTTTATTCCATCTCAAAGATCTTCAATACATTTTATACCATTTAGGTCTATGAGCACCTGCTGAATTTCTCCTAGCATTTCAATGTATAGCATATTTATTTTTGCATTCACTTAACCCTCTGCATTGTATCCTCTTCTCCTAGAGAGTTACATGGCTCCCTCTATCACCTCATTTACGTCTTCACTAAAATACCGAATATTTCAGTAAGCCCTGCTCTACCATTATGCAAAATTCCAACTACTTTCAACCTTCCATATTACCCCTTCATATTTTATGTTTCTCTAATAAATTAACATTATCTGACATATTTTCTGTGGAACACTTATCAATGTTTACCACTAAACTTTAAGCTCTAAGAAGTTAGAGATTTTTAAACATTTTGGTCACTGCCATGGACTAGAATAATACTTGCTACACATTAGTTGCTCAATAAACTTGAATAAATGAATAAATGGATGGCTATAAAAATTAATCAAACATTTTAAGCTGCAAAATGTGAGAAGGTTCTAAAGACCTAAAAAAATACAAATAAAAATATTGATCAAACCTTGCTTTGAACCTACTCTTTACATTTTAAAATTTTGTTCTTGTCCTTCACAATTGAATGCCCACATAGCCAACATAAATCCAAGGCCAATCATATCCAGCATTTCTAGTTATATTCATTTTTATTTTTATTGTGCAGAGCTTACAAAAATTACATTTAACTTACTGTATTAATTTTATATAAAACCTGAAAAATCCACAAATATTAAAATAACTGCATAGGCAAATGTATTAAATAAAGGAGGTAATAACATTTAAGATGTGTTACTGGTCCAGTAGGAAGTACTTCCACCCAAATAAAGTGGAAGTCTTCATCAGCAGGTATATCTTTTTAAATTCAGTGTTTGAAAGGTGGCTTGGGAGAGAATCAATTATAATGTTAAGAATGTTAAAATTATGAAAGTGCAAAGATGCAAAATGACTGCAGTTTTAAATGTATACCCTATAGATCTCTTCCAAATGGAAACCTTCAGATCTTTCATATATGCCTCATGGATTACCAATGCTATGACTGCCCTGAAACCTCCACTAATAGCTTCCCTTCAAAGTTTGGTAGATTGGCCTATGGTTCCCAAATAGTTGTTCCTCCCTTTACTGTCCCATCCAACTATGTTGTGATGTTCTCTGAACAATAGTATGTAAATGGGCTTATTTATTAAATGTGAGCAGTCATTTTAAAAAGGAGTCAGAAGTTTCTATCAGATCTCTTCTTCACCTTCTATCATACAAACGGTATCTTCCAAAGATGCGCTCCTCATTGGTCTGAGTCCTGGGATGATAAGACTTTTTGCAATGGTATCACATAACAGCTGTGGTAGACACCAACACATACTGTAAGCAATACATAAATGTTCCCTTGTAAGTGAGTAAGATTTTTTTCAGTTGTTACTGTGGCAAATAGATCCCGTGACCCACAATTTTTTCCTGCTTTCTCATGTCTATGTTCCTGTGTAATCCCCTGGCTTTGGTGCAGGCTGGCCCTAGTGACTTGCTTCTAATGAATGAATATGGCACAAGAGATGAGATGCCATCCTTGTTATGCCATGTACTATGTTATATAATGTGCCTTAGTAAACAAAGGCAAGAAATTTAATGTAAGCAACCATGATGGAGAACTTCACTTGGCAAGGGACTGCAGATGACCTCTAGAAACTTCAGGATGACTAAGATCTGAGAGCAGTCTCCAGCCAATTAGCCAGCAAAAACATGGACCCTTAGGCATTTGACCTAAAGTAATGGATTCTACCAACAGCCTAAATGAGCTTGGAATTGGATCCTTTCCTCATGGGGTCTCCAGATAAGAATGCAGCCAGCCAACATTCTGGTTGTAATGTAGGTGAGACCCTGAGCCAAGAGCCCATGTGGGTATTGCCCAAACTCTTAACACAAAGAAATGAAGAGATCAAAAAAGTGTTTTAAGTCATTACATGTGGGATAATTTGCTATAAGGCAACAGAAAACTAAAATAGTTATCATAGAAAATGCCTATCAGTATCATATATGTAACATCAAATTCTACCTTCTTCAGCAGGCAACCAGAAATGATCCTTCCCACTCTATTTCCCTAGCATTTTGTGCCATGACATGGCACTTAGCACTTTTTATCTAGACATCTGTTAATCTTTACATCCTATTTTTATCTTTTGCATTTCTGCTACCCAGGATATCACTTTTCACTTTTATTTGCCCAGTTTTAACACATTACTTTTTTTTTCTTTTTCTTTTTTAATGTAGGCTCCTCACCCAGCATGGAGCCCACTGTAGGGCTTGAACTCATGACCTCAAGACCAAGACGTGGGCTGAGATCAAGAGTTAGATGCTTAACCAATTGAGTCACCCTGGAGCCCTGTAACACATTACTTTTAAATGAAATGTATTCAAATTAAATAATTTGGTAAATTTAAAAGTCTATATAAGCATTTTGACAATCAAATTCTTGACAGTCATTAATATTAATAAATACATTTGAAAGAAAAATAAATATTTTAAAAAGATAACCCATAATCCCTTTTCATTATTTTAGACTGATCCCTTTTTAGACTGTAGAGTTTTCTGGTAAACAAGATGAAACTACTTACTTTAAGTTCTTGTTGCAATTGACCAAATGATTAACTGTGTGGCTTCCTTAAGGTGATTAGGTATTGATCTGTGATTCTCTTCCACTTGGTTATAATTTCTCATTAAACTTATATGTCCCTGTTATTGTACTTTCTTTTCATGTTGTACAGACACTATTATTGAATACACCCCACATCACCATGGAATAGTAGTGACAGTGAAAAAATATATAATCATTGAATATCTGTAGATAACAACATAAGTAATTGATTACCAGAATTGCTGAATCATGCAATCAACTTGAAAGTAGTTATTTGCCAATGTACCTATGTTCTTATAAATATGTTAATGGACACCAAGGCTTTGGGCTTGCATGCATTCAGAAAAATGAATTTAAGACTAGACTAGAAGTATGGAGTATTTGTGAAGTCCAGAGAGCATGATAGATCTGATATACTCTGTATATATAAAGATTTATTTACTTATCATTCATCTCTTTTTACTAGAAAGTAAGTTCCGGGCACCTGGGTGGCTCAGTGGGTTAAAGCCTCTGCTTTCGGCTCAGGTCATGATCTCACCGTCCTGGGATCGAGGCCCGCATCGGGCTCTCTGCTCAGCAGGGAGCCTGCTTCCTCCTCTCCCTGTCTCTCTTCCTACCTCTCTGCCTACTTGTAATCTCTCTCTCTGTGTCAAATAAAATAAATAAAATCTTTAAAAAAAAAAAAAAAAAAAAGAAAGTAAGTTCCATTATAGGGTAGGGGATTTCACCTCCCACTTATTCACCAATGAGTATCACAAGGACATAGCACCTCATACTTAACACTTAACAAATGTTAGAAGAATTAATGGTTTTATATTATCTTGGCAATGAAAAAATAAACTTATAGGTGACTGGGTGGCTCAGTTAATATGTCTGACTTGATTTCTGCTCGGGTCATGATCTAAGGGTTTTAAGATCGAGCCCTGAGCTGAGCATGGAGCCTGCTTGAGGTTCTCTTTCTCCCTCTCCCCCTACCCATTACCCCCATCACTCACATGACAATGCAAGCTCTTGGGGGAAAAAAGAAAGAAAAAAAAAAAGAAAAGAGAGAAAAAATAAACTTATATTAGAGTGAATTATAAAAGACATGTCTTCTACATTCTGCCCCTCTTGTCCTTCATTCATCTTATATAGATGACTTTTTTTTTAACCCTTAGGCAGCACCAATTGATATAATCTATATGAATGTGGATAATACACACAATTAAACAGCTGTGTTTTGGGGTTTTGGTTTTTGTTTTTTGCGTAAGCCGTTGGGCATGCCCGTAGGATTTTATATTGTCACTCTAATCTCAGAGTATTTCCTTTTGTCATGACAGCCAGGGAAGCAGAGGACTCAGTGGACTCTTGTCTCTGGGCAATACAAATAAGGACTCCCCTCTTTTTCATGTGTCCTTTCATCATGTCAAAGGCAGTATCTTCCTCCATGAGGGAAATTAGAAGAAGAGAAGATTGCTCATAGCCTTGGCAGCCCTGCCATCATCACAGACATGGAACGATCTCATCAGGAAAACAGATTTGCTTTCCCTAATAGTGAGAGTCTAAAGATTTGAGGACTAAGGATGGGAGAGGCTTGCTTGTTCTCATGGTCTGTTCTATCAGTCTCTTAGATCAAGGATTTTGGTGTGAGACCTAGCGGTTTGCTATTCTTAAGTGTATTTAATGCCCTCTTAAGGAGTCATCAAGGTTAAAGGAGCTAAATGTCAGGAGTTTGTGATTTATAATCAATAAAATGTCACTGCAGTTTTTGGCATGTTCAATAATGATAAACAGGAAGTATTTTTCCTTTTTTTTTTGCAAAATGCAATGCTGACAATTGTTGTATATGTAAATTATACTCAGAAAATGTTATTTTCATCTGAGAAATAAATGGGTACTTGAGTAATGAGCTCAAAAGAATGAGTGATGACCATTAGTGTTTGCTTTCCCCATCTTGTAAGCTCTTCTCGAGGAAAAACATACTATCGCTATTAAAGTAATTACAATTGATGTCTGAGTTACAACAAAAGATAATTCATTTTCTTCTAAGTGACAAAACCAGAGCTGTCAGGAAAAATGGAAGTGCACAGAAATCATGATAGAAAAATAGTATGAAGAATAAAAATGCTAAATAGTGACTTAAGATTTATCATTGGATATAGAGGAAGTCACCCTATAAAGTATCTGTCTGTTGATATGACATCTTTTTTTTATTCCAGCAAAGATTAATATTAAACACAAAAATTATTTTTAAGGTACATACTCTAAGAAATTCTAGCACAGGCTATAACACTTCAATATTTACTGATGCTAAATTAACGAGTGCCACAGAAAACTTGCAAAGATCATGTGAAAAGGTGATTACCTCTGTAGTAAGACTATGACCTTATTCATCTCATATCACTGTATAAGTGAAAACAAGGAAGTGGAATAAGGATGAAAAATTTCAACTTGAGCTACAGTGTTGTTATCCACAAGATTGTGGGACTAAATACCTATTATTATCTAGTGTCATGTACTTTGGGCCGTGTATTGAATGCAGTACTGCCCAGGCTTCCTTGGAGCCACAGAGCTAGATTATACCTCAGAGGCTGGAACTAGATGTTTCCTTCAAAGAAGGTCAGTAAGCAGTCAATGGGGTTACTTACAAGGCAAGGCAAAAAACTTGAAACTTGGTAGACCTGTCTTAGGTTGAAGAAAATAAAATACTTCTGTTTTGCCTGAGTATAGCCTTCTTTTTGACTTGATGCTCTAAGAAGAAAAGGGACCCAGAAATCTCCAGGGTGCATGAGTGTGTGCATGTTTCTGGGGGCAGCAGGGTGGCATGTCCTGGTTGAACAGGTGCTCTGAAATTATTTTCTTCAGAGTGTTTCTTACATTCTTCAGTGTTCTATGGAAAGAAGACTTGGAATATCCAATAACAGAGGCCAATGAGGTTGAATTCTGTTCCCTTGTCAGGACTAGAATCAACTGAAAACAACTAAGGAAGCTGGTGTGCTCTATTGAATAAAGAGCAGCATAACAGATTCAAAGTATGCTGAATAATTTACTGGAGAGCGGCTACTACTACTAAGTGCTAGCTCTGCATAGAGTGCAAATTAGTTGTATTTCCTACAAATTCCTTCAGCCAACCCAGGAAATAGGTTATACTGTGATACATCAGCACATGGGAAGTATAATATGTGTATTTTACTACATGGAAAACTAAAGCAGGGAAGTATGGAATATTAGAGCTACAACAGACCTTAGAAACCATTTAATTTAATTTTTTTTTAAGATTTTATTTATTCATTTGACACAGAGAGAGAGATCACAAGTAGGCAGAGAGGCAGGCAGAGAGAGAGGAGAGAGGAGGAAGCAGGCTCCCTGCTGAGCAGAGAGCCTGATGTGGGCCTCGATCCCAGGACCCTGAGATCATGACCTGAGCCGAAGGCAGCGGCTTTAACCCACTGAGCCACCCAGGCGCCCCGAAACCATTTAATTTTAACCTGGGTTCCTCATACTGTTTAGAATCCAAAAGGTTGTCAATAGCAATTCAGAAGTTATTTTTAATGTTTTAGGAAGCCTAATGGAAATCATAAATTATCACAATCATAAAGCCTAACTGAATAAATAAAACCATCAGAGTCTTAAAAGATGTTACCACTGGTCATTCCCTTCTTATACAAAGTTTTGAATGTGTCCACAATTCATAAAAAAATTAAAGATGGAGACAAAATGTCTCTAATCAATGTAATAGGGCAGGTAGATCTTTCAAATCATAAGCATAGTCTAAAAAGGAAATTTGGGGTTGAAAATATTGGCAGTCATTAATCTGGTTGAACCACATCTTCTTCTACATTGTTCTCCTTACCGTGTAACAGAGGAGAAATGTGAGGCTAGGAATAGTTAGTTCACTTACCCAATGTAATAGTGTTCATTAATGTTAGAGGTGAGACCAGATATGGGGTCTCCTGCATCCCACTAATTTCAAAAATAATTCTGCAATACTATATGGGATATATGTACAAATTTGAATTACAAAAAAATCTAGATTTCCAAAATATTGCAAGTTTTTATATCCTCATATGGCTATATCTGTTCTCTCCTCATTAATTAAAAATTACTCTATTGTACATGCATTCTCTATTTTAAAGTAAAACGTATTAAAGAAAAAAGCATATGAACACACATTACTATTAATAGAACCACTGAGACATAAATGAGAAACTAGTGAGAAAGAGACAAGTAAATATGACAATAGAGGTAAACTGTTATCAACTATATGCATAAATTTGCATATATAAGCATACATTTACATATATAAACACAGATACATACACATACACATATATATGGCTATCTACTTGGCTTGCTCAGATGTCTATTTTTCATTCCAGTACTACATATTGTCTGATGCTGGATTTATGAGTAATAGCTGGTTGTACTCTTCCATGGAGATATTTTACACATTTCCCTCCCCTAACCCACTCACAGATCCCTTATTTCTCAATTACTTTGTTTTGCATACCTTTAGTATGAACTTTTAAACTTGCCTGTATATGCAATGCTATTTTGTATATAACTTCCCACAATAAAGTTTACTTCAGAAAGTAAAAAGTCTACAATTTGACATCAGGATCGAGCAAGCCAAAAGAAAGAGAGATTTATTGCCCCGCTTGAGCAGAATGTCTAGGAACACAGCTAGACTTAAGGCATGATTATATCCAGGTTGTCCCGTGAGGCTGTTGGAATTCTCTTTCTCACTATTGGCTTATTGAGAGTAGCCTTTCTTTACAGAGTAGAACAAATGAGGTCTAAAAGACCTCAGCCAAATTGAGATCTATATTTTATCAGTTTATCAACTTAAAAAAAATGTCTAGTCTTTACTCAAAGTTCAAGCAGAGATTTTACAGGAAGATCCGTTTGTAGCCTGGTGTGAGTCACATGACAGCCCATATGGAATGAAGGAGCCATGGTCCACTGCCCCCATGTTACACAGATGGGTTGCTAGAAGTAGAGCTATTTTAGCACTGAGTTAGAAGGAAAGGGGTCAGGGACAGACAAAAACCAAGCTGTTAACTTCTAAAGCACTCAGCACAGCAGTAGGCACAATTTTGTATCTAGGTGAGTTACATGCTTATTGAAATCATTTCTTTTTTTTTTTAAATCATTCTCATATACTTAATATATTACATTCCACTTACTTTACTAGAGTTCTATAAAGCTATTTTTAATTTATTTTAGTTTAATTTATAATTTAATTTGGACTTTCTAGATTTTGTATTGTTTTTATTAATTTAGTTACAAAATATTAAAGTAAAATATGTTAAATAAAATTAAATTAATTGATGTGTTTCACAAAAGGTTTGTTCTTGTCAACTTAGGTTATGTTTACAAGGTTGTTTTTTTTTCTCTCTTAAACAGTTTTTTAAAAAAATTATCTCAAGTAAGTTTTTAAAATCACTTTGAGTCTCTGTGTAGTGTATCGGCTTACATTATAATTCTAATATCTTTTGTTAACTTTAAGAGGTTGGATTAATGTGGGGTTAATAAATTAGAATTTGATATCTGGTAATGTCTAATGAAGACAGAAATTACAAAACACTGGAACATGAAAAATGGTGATCTATATATTATAGTATGCTCATCAGTTAATAGGGTGCAAAAAAAAAGTACCTGCATTTGCATACATTTGAGTTGAATTATTATGCATGCTTCTTTTTGAAAAAGTGTAAGAGGTTGTATATAATGGTTCCACATGACTAATAAATTAATGTATATGCCATGTTGCTGTTGATTATCAGGGAAAAAAAGAGTAATCTTATAAAGCAAAATTATCTGGTATAAGAATGTAAACAAATATAATGAAACAAATTATAGAATATCCAGTACAAGTAGATGTCTGAAAGGAAGTGATTTTTTTTTTTTACTTTACTTTAAAAAATGAGTTGGAAAGAACAAAATGTGCTGAACACTTTCAATAAGGCTGGTACAATATTATAGGTTTATTCATCAGAGAGACAAAATTTGGTGATTCCTCTATTTCAAATAATTATAAAGGTAATACAAGTAACAGATACTTTCAGAAACTCCATATTACATTTTCAAGAGAAGCAGAGATTATGAGAGCTTGTTGTACCTGAGCACACGTAAACTCAGAGCCCTGAAAAGTTGGTGCCCCTGAGGACAACCTTAGAGCAATGGAACAGAACTAGTGTCTGTACGCACTTATCCCTCATCCTTTGAACAGAGCATTCTGGAAGGCATTTTCATCTGTTTCCAAAGGTCTGGGGATATGGAGCCCATATTGCCTATACCAGCGACCTTGATAATATACCTCTCTTTTTCCTGCCTCACTTCCCTCTCTGATTCCTCCCCCTACCTTGCTCTTATTTCTAAACACCATCTCTCAAATTAACCACCTGTACCCAAATCCTTGTGTTAAACATAGTATAGAAAAAAGAGTAAAACAGCAGTTTGGAAATTTTTTAAATCCCAACAAGAAATACTGGTCTACTAGTACATAGAATGTATTTATGAAAAATAAAGAGGTATACTTTGCTTAAATATTATAGGTTTCTTACATTACTGAATTTCTATTAAGGTTTATATTTTTGCTATGGTCTTAAAATCATATTTGTTTTTTAAATAATATTTATACTTTGTTACCTTAAAATAATTACAGTGTATTTTTATTTGCATTTTTATTGAGTTATAATTGATACATGATACTACATGTTAATTTCAGGTGTACAAAGTGACTTGATATTTTTATACATTATGAAATGACCACCTCAATAGGTTTAGTTACCCTCTGTCAGGATTCAATGTTATTACAATATTATTGGCTATATTCCCTATGCTATACATTACATTCCCATGATCCATTTATTTTATAATTCGAAGTTTGTACCTCTTCATCTATTTTGCCTAACCGTACACTTCCCCCCACCCCATTATCTCCTCCCCTTCAGCAGCCACCAGTTTGTTCTGAGTCTGTTTTGTTTGTTCATTTGTTTTTTTTAAACTCGTCATTTAAGAAATCATATGGTATTTTCTTCCTCTGACTTATTGCACTTAGTGTAATACCCTCTGGGTCCATGCTATGTCACAAATGGCAAGATTTCAGCCTCTTTTATGGCTGAGTAATATTCCACTGTGCATTTGTGCGTGTGTGTTTGTGTGTGTGTATTTTACATCGTTATTCATCTATTGATGGACACCTAGGTTGCTTCCATATCTTGATAATAAATAATGTTGCAACTAACATAGGGTTAGTGTATATCTTTTTGAATTAGTGTTTTCATTTTCTTTGGGTTAACACTCAGAAGTGGAATTGCTGGATCAAATGGTAGTTCTATTTCTAATTTTTTTGAGGAACCTCCATACTTCTTTTCATAGTGACTACATAGGTTACATTCCTACCACCAGTATATGAGGGTTCCCTTTTCTTCACATCCTCACCAACACTTGTTATATTTTGTCTTTTTGATAAGTCATTCTGACCAGTATCTCATTTTGATTTTGATTTTGATTTCCCTGATGGCTAGTGACATACAGGATCTTTTCATGTGCCTGTGGGCCTTTGAAACCATGTTTTAATAAACATTTCCAACTTAAATGACAAAGCTAAAATCCCTAAAAATGTGTTATCATGTTTTTTTAAATAGTGAATATAACCATTCTTATCTCTAGTCACTTTTCTCTGATGTCCAGATCTTACACATGGTGATAAAATTTTGATTAAGTTATTTACTATTCAGGATCTAGATTCATAACGCTAAACCTGTTAAAATATCTTTTATACTTAATAGCTTTGTAAGAAGACCACCAGATCACAATAAATATTTGCTCCTTCATCATATAAAAAGAGGGATGCTTGACATAATTGAATATCTGGCACTTTTCAGATTAGTAATTAGCTCAACAGTGCTAAGAAAGCACCCCTGTTTATCTCACAACGTGAAAAAAGTGTCTTTTCATTAAACAAGCCCAACCTTCCTTGGTTAATAATATATTAAAAATGTTATTAGTAAGAACGTGTATATTTTAGGTTATATAGGGTCACACCCATGTCTCTGTATGAAATCCTAAACACAGGACCTTTGCACAGTAACTGTCAACAAACTGATTCCATATAGGAATAGACATAGATGTTATAGATATATGAAGGTGGTAATGTAGCTTCAAGTACAAAATGCCTTCAAAATAGTATAAGTAACACTGGTCTAAAAATCCCATTAAATTAATAATTCTGTATCAGAGCAACTCTAAACAAATGTATTTGGTCAAATCTATGCTTAAGAAACAGACTCTTGGCCACAAGAAAAGGCCAGGGAAACAAAACTGACACCTGACACTGCTGCTATCAATGATAAAGTTTGGTCTGTGATTAATGAAATCCCAGATTACAGTCAGTGATGAACATCACTTTATGGCGGCCTGAAATATTGACAAACATGGTCATGTCAAAGAAGAAGTATCTTCTTCCATTATAGGTACTGCAGATGAGTCTGATAGAAGTGAATAGGATGGTTCTTGGTTCCTGATCACTGTTTTGCAGGGAGGAAAAGCTACTTTGCCCTAGAAATACACCAAAATTACAAGGTCTACACTGTCCCCGTTCAGACTCCCTAAATAAATGAACCCTGAGAAACTTCAAGTCTGACTCTCTAGCAAAGCTCAAAAATAATGTCTCCTTATTAATATGTTTTACTTTAATAAATCAGACTTCTGATTATTGACATTCTAGAAACAGATCAACTATTAGTATAAGATCTCTACCAAGCAAAAGAGTATCCTTCACATGAACTAATAATTACAGTAAAATATGTCTAGCTCATAAAAATAAAGTACATTCCTTGAATGTAGATTGTGGTCTCTCCATAGCACTTTCCATTAAGAGTTGAAGGGTTTCTTGAAGAAATAGCTCATTTTGGGAGCTGTGGGATAGGACATATAAAAGAGGAGTCTGGAATACCTCATTCCACCAGATCAGAAGAATTCTTTCAAAGATAACAAGGATCAAATCAGGATGTCACAGGCAAACTTAAAGAAGCTACCACAGGGGATAAAATTTGAATATAAATAAAAATAATAGCAACAGATTAACAAGGCAGATGATGTTATTGCAGATATAACACAATTTAAATCATGAAATTGGTGAAGTCTGATCTGAATTGACTTAATTCCTATTTATCACTGGATTGAATATTGTTTAGCACTATTGAAACTAAGCTCAGTTTTTCTCTACAAATGCCTTCAAAGTAGTAAAGGAATCTCTCGTTTTACATTTTTAATTTTTTTTAATGAGTATCCACTGTGCCAAATAGATCTTACCCCTAAGCTGAGCATTTTCTTTTACCACCTGCATTCCTGTGGTTGTGGCCTCTAAGATCAGTAATCTGAGGAGAAGGCAATGAATAGAAATGAAAAATCTGTCATTTTTGAGTTTTCTGACTCTTAAAATATGATTTTATTCTGGAGAATCAGAGATAAATGCAATAATAAAAGTTCACAAGTCATTTTACCTCCCATTACCAATATACAGACATTCATAATTGTAATGATAATAATTAACTTAATTATTCCATTTTATTTCCCCAATTTTTGTGACTGTGGGTATGTATTTTTAAGCATTTCCACAGCTACTTATATTTATCTATACCCTATTCTCATATCACACTTTAGGAAAATAAAACTCCTCAAAAAGGAAATAAAATTATATTGAAACACTGCTAGAGAAAAGGCTTTTAAAAGTACTAAAATGTAATCACATTTGACTAAGCCTTTAAAATCTAAGAGCAGACACTTCAAAGAGAACATACATTTGAGATAAAAATTTATCAAATCTCTTAATGTCATTTTCCCCTACCACTTGTCACTAGATATGGATTGTCAAAAACATCCAAATGCTTTAAATAAATTAGATAAAACGGATGTGTCTTGTCCTTCCATGGCTACTAGTGATTACCATCCCCAGTCCCCAATTTAGTTATTTTTCTTTTCTCTCCCTTTTTTGTTTAACCTCAATAAATCCATTAATCCTGCTTTTATAATACTTTCTGAATTTACTCTGGAGGAAGAAACCCTTTTCCACACATTACACACGTTCTGCTGATAGAACTAATTTTGCTACCAAGACCCAGAAGTCCAGCCACAAAGAAGCTAAGCTAGCCAATGACCCGTAGCAGAACTCCAAACACACCCTCTGCCATACGGATAGGTTTCAGAAGACAAACACATTCCACAAGTTAGTATAATCCAAACCAATTCCGGGAACTGTGTTTGTTAGGTTTATAAATTCCAACCTCCCCTCCCACTCTGGCCAACACGATGCCACAGAGAGAACAGCCATCTATGATATACGGTTATCAAAAAAATGATCAGATTCACCAAAGGCCCAAAGTTCTTGCTGAACAAGAGAATAGAGCCAATTCAAAAGAAACAAAGCTGAGAGATGCTGGTGTCATGATTTGGTTCCTAAATCAAGCTGTGCTTGAGGCCAAAAGCCCCCAGTACCTCAGAGATAATGGTCTCTTAGTGACATCACATCCTTCTCTTGTTGCTGGAGCTGTGAGGGTATTATGGGGTTGAATAGTATCTTCCCCAAAATTCATACACTGAATTCTTAACCTCCAGGAACTCAGAAGGTATCATACCCTCAAATTACGCCCACCCTAGTTTTAATCTGAGGAATTAAAAACAAACACTAATGAGTTATACATGCCTCCATCACTACATGGAGAAACAAAATACTCGTCACTTTAACAATGATGAAATGAGCTGAAAAAAGTCCTAATCCCTTCTTCTTTAAATGTGTTGGATACATGGGTATGTTGTTCTGAAGAGAAGCCAATTATTTTGTTTATGTAAGCCATTTTGAAACTGGATTCCCTGTCAATTAAAGACAACTAAAATGTTCTGACTCACATATGCTATTTCTGAATACAGTACTACTGAAATTATTTTGTTCCTCCAATTGCCTAGATTTGCTTTCTTTAGGACTCTGTAAAGTGAGTTGCAACTTATCGCCTGACCCAAGCGAGAGCAGACACTTTGTGAGCATTGACAAAATACTGTTTTTCTCTCTCAGTGATCACAGGGAAAAAAATCCAAAGCAATGACAGTGCATGACCAATGCAATGCAATGCAATGACCAATGCAACATTGACAGTATAGATCTTGGCTTAATCATACACAGTTGTTGTCCTCTGCTTTCAGTAACTCAATTTCCCCCCAAACTCTCTTTAACAGTAAAACTTGGTAGTTTTCTTCTCTGGAACCGTTAAGTTCACACTTAAGTGCCTGCACCCTTGAGACTTTCAACTCTCCACCTTAAGAGGTAGAATTTTTCTTCAACCCTCTACTTAAATCCATTGCAAAGCAAAATCACTGCTGACTCTGGTGATAAATCACTATATTACAACCATCAGGGCATTTAATTTGTGCCTAAAATCAATTGGGACTTGCTGATGCCAAAAAGTAATATATTGTCAGTTAAAAAAAAAAAAGACCTGGATATTACACTTCAGTACAAGATGAACTGTTAGTCACCTTGATGACCAAGCAACAATTTATGGGTTGTAAAAACCAAACAGACAAATTGTAAGAAGAATGCACTTTGACTTTAACATTGACATTTGTGGGATTTGGCTGGAGTTAAAAAAAAAAATCAAATGGCTTTGTAGAAAAATGGAGATACATATGGTGGATTTGAAGCTTGTTACAGAAGGAAGTGTGTTTGTTGGGGGTGAAGTGGGGGATGAGGGGAGGTTAATGGTTATAATTCCTTGATTAAAGATCTCTAATTAGCAAATAATGTTTGACTAAATATTAGCAAGTTATAGGTTACTAACTAATCCACCTATTCATTCATCGATTATTAGTACATCAAAAACCATGATAGAATGTTGGAATCATAGCTATGTGCTGTTGGCTAGAGAGATTTTATTCACATAATGAGAAATGGAGCTGGGTCTTAGTTTCTGCCAGAATTTACAACCTAATATGTATGTATACTTATGTGTGTGTGTGTGTGTGTGTGTGTGTGTGTGTGTGTGTGTGTGTGTATGTATATACACACACACATACATATACATATAGATAGATAGATATTTGTATCACAATTAAGATGAGAAAAAGTGCAAAAAAAGTATTTAAGTAAAAAGATTTATATCAACCATGATGAGGAAGGTGTTAGGCATTTCAATGTTTATTATGCGGCTGGCATTGAATAAGACAAATAACATTTTTACCTTTGATTCTCCCTACCCTATGTAAGAAATATTATTAAAACCAACTTTATTATTGAGAAAAATAAGTTTTTCAGGTGAACAATTTCCCTAAGTTTACACAGCTTTTAAGAGAACAGCTAGCCTATGAATCTATGTCTACTTTACTGCAAATTCTGCTCTTAACTTCCATACTTAGGAGAGAACATTAAAAGGAGGGGAACAGGGACCCCTGGGTGGCTCAGTTGGTTTAGCAGCAGGCTCTTGATGTCTGCTTGGGTCATGATCTCAGGGTCCTGTTCTAGAGGAGTCAGGCTCTGTGTTCAGCGAGGAGTCTGTTTCAGGATTCTTTCTCTTCCTCTGCCCCTCCCCCCCTCTCTAATAAATAAATCTTAAAAAAAAAAAAAGAAAAAGTAAAAGGAGGGGAATAGACAGCGATGCCAATGAACAAATCTAGCAAATGACCCTTCTGCCATTAACAATGGAACCACCATTAACAATGGAAATACTTTTGTTGTTTAATATGGTGATATTTAAAAATCTGGGGCATTTTTTCAGTCACACAGAAAAGCCTGGAATCATGCCTTATACGTATGTGATTTTGGACAAATTACTTAGCCCTTTGACTTATTCATTTTTTTCTGAAAATATTTACTAACTACCCATGAGCACAAAAAATACTACGGTAATTAAGACACAGGTCTCCTGCCATCAGGGAGCTAACATACTAGTTTTTGCACAGGGGGTGGGGAGTTAGAATAAACAAATTAATTAAAGTCATAATTTCAAATTATGTCAAGTACTATAAAATCATCATTACCATTAAATATTATGTAGATAGGTAACTAGCAAGTAAGAGAAGACCAAAGTCATTAAATGGAATAATCAGGAAATGCCTTGCAAAAGCAGTAATATTTGATTGAGATCTAAATAATGAGAAGGAGACAGCCTTAGGTGACATCCTTAGGAAATGGGATATATACAAGTAATAAGAAAAATAAAAGATTTGAGGTGGGAATAACCTGGGCATGTTTGAGAAAGGTTACAAAAGTTAATCTCGCCAGAGTGAAAATGAGATTAAGTCAGAAACAATATTTGGGGCCCAATCACTTAGGGCCTTAGAAGACATGGTACAACAACATTTAGAATTTCCTATGAGTGCTACAAGAAAGTATATTTTATGATAGCTATGATTTGATGCAATTTATTTCTTTACTTTAGCATCCCTCTGACTACTACTAAATGAAGAATGGAGTATGCTCAGGAAGTAAAAAAGCAAGGAAAGAAATTAGGAGTCTTCTGTACTAGTTTCAGCAAGAGGTGATGGTATCTTGGTTTCAGGAAGTTAGTAGTGAACATGGTGACAATAGGGTTTGAGATACATTTTGGGGCAGAGCCAATAAAGATTTGGCAAATTGACAGTTTAACCATAGGTTATAAGGAAAAGAGGAATTAAAGAGGATTCTTTTGGCCAGAACTGTGTGGTTAGTCGGGGTGTTAAATAGAATGAGGGGAACCAGGTGAAGAAGAGATTTCTGTTGAAGTGGAGGGTAGGTGATATTAGTAGACACTTATTTTTTTGACCAAATTACCTTTGAAAAACCCATCGGATATTCAAATGGAGCTGTGAGGAGGCAGGAAGATTTATGATTGTGGAGAGAGGGAATAAAAGGATAAGATGAATAAATAGGAATCATCATCATATTAAAAGTCACAGAACTAGGTGAAATTACTAGGAAAACGATGAAGTTAGAGAAGGCCATTGCTTGAGCGCTGGCATATATAAACATTTAGAGTAGAAAAAGAAGAAAAATACTTAAAGGAATCCAAGAGATAAAAAGCCTGAAACTGAACAACAACAACAAAAAACCCAACCAAACAAACGAAACTAGAGAAATGTAGTGTTATTGAGAACTGCAGTGCCAGAGAATGGACAACTGTTCAAAACACTGAGAATGTAAATAAAACAAGTACAGGAAACTGGCTATATGTCATGGGCAATTGTTGGTGATATCAATAAATTGTGGGCAGCAATAACAATCTGAGAGACTCATGTTTAGATTAAATGAGCTGAAATATAGAAAATGATTACTTTGTTTATCTAATGCCGCATAACAAATTAGTCCTGAAATTAGTGGCATAACACAATCATCTATTATGCTCTTGGAATTTGTGTGTCAGAAATTCAGGAAAGGCTCAGCTGCACAATCCTTACTTGGGGTCTCTTATGTGGTTGCACTCAGATTTTGTTGAGACTATAGTCATCGAAAAGTCTGATGAGGCTGGGAGATTCAATTTCAAGGTAGCTCAGTCACATTTAAATCAAGTTGGAGTTGGCTACTGGCCAAATCCGCAGTTCCTTCTCATGTGAGTCCCTCGGTGGGGCTGTTTTAGTGTCCCCATATCATGAGAGATGGCTGTCCCCAGAACAAGTGATTCAAGAAACTAAAAGGGAAGTAGAAGCCTCAGAAGCCACAGAAGTCATACTTCACTTCTGTCATCCTCGATAAGAAATAAAGTTCAGTCCTAACAAGGAAGTAAGTTCTAATGTGAAAGGGGATTACATAAATGAATAAATACTAGGAGGTAAGGATTCCTGGTAGTCATCTTGGTGGTTGATTCACACAATGATAATAGGTTTTAAATTATTTAATTCATTGCCTGGGATATAGTAGATATTCAGTAAATGGTAATGCTCAGTTAGCCAAACTTGAAGTAAAGGACACAGTCCTTCAGATAGCCAAGTTTTCCCAAAAACCCAAATATCAATCCCAAGTTCAGGGGTCCTTAGAGCCAGCCTCACTTTCAACCATTTGGCTACAAATTTGGGGGTTCCCATGACCATCCTTAGGTTTGAAAATTTGCTAGAAAGACTTAAAGAACTTAGGGAAGTGTGATGCTTATGATTATAATTTTATTAAAACAAAAGGATGCAGATCAGAACCAACCAAAGGAAGAGATGCAAAGGGCAGAATCTGAACTGCAAGGGTTCTAAACCTGAAGCTACTATATCCTCAAGAATGCATTATCCTCCAGACATCGATATGTGGTAATACACAGAATTCTGTCAATCCAGAAGCTCACCTGAGCTTCAATGTGTAGTTTTTGTTAAGACTTCATTATTCAGGCACGATTGATTCAGTTATTGCCCTCATGCTTGAACTCAATCTCCCACCCCGTCCTGGAAGTCAAGCTGATTTCTCATGCCCAAAACCTCAACCCTCTAATCACATGCTTGGTCCTTCCACCATGGCCAACTCCCAGCTTGAGTCATCTCTGATAGCATTAAACTAGCAGCTGTGATTCAAGGGGCCCACCATGAATAACAAAGACAATCCTATTCCATGGAAAATTCCAAGGGTTTCTAGGTTAGCTCCCAAGAACACGGATAAAAGCCAGATCTGGGTAAGTTAATTCTTTAGTATTTAAGTAGATAGCATTATTGCCACTCCAGCTGTATACCTAGATAGAATTATTAGAGAAAATAACATGATAGATGTCTGGGGATGAAAGAAAATCCAACATCTGGGGTGCCTGCGTTGCTCAGTAGGTTAAGCATCTGACTTTGGTTCAGGTCATGATCCCAGTGTCCTGGGATCAAGCCCCCAGTCAGTCTCCCTGCTGAGCAGGGAGTCTGCTTCTCCCTTCCCCTGCTCCTGTGCTCACTCTATCTCTCCCCTCCTTCCCTCTCAAATAAGTAAAATCTTAAAAAAAAAAAAAAAGAAAGAAAGAAAGAAAAAAGAAAAGAAAATCCAACATCTGCTCTTCATGGTTTCTTACTGCTAATTCCTACATTTTTACTGTCTGATTTTATTCTATGTCAATAATCATTAAACATTGATACCCAGCAGCTCTTTCAATTAGAAAGTTAAGAATATGTAGGACCCGATTAACTTTCCTTGCAGCCCTGTGCTTTAGTCAAGAAGACTATCATTCTGAGTTCAGTGATGTTCACATAAATATCACCAAAGCAAAAAAGAGATTAGAACCAGTGATACGTAGATGGTAAGAACTGAAGGTTACAGATCTGAAACTAACACATATATTCTCTATTTTCTGACCCCTGTGACACCCATTGTTCATGGTTTATTACTGCCCTCTTTTTCCCTCATTCCATTCCCCTCTTCCTGTCAGCAATTGTGAAAGTCTTTACTCTCTCATGCTACATATACTTCCATTATGATGCCATTGTCATGATGCTGAGGTGTTATTTTCATAATCTAATTTTAGATCTAAATAGAACTAGTAGGTATAATAAATCTATTATACATTGTTCCAGAAGAATCAGAAAAAGTCACAAAATCACCCCTTATATTTCTTATGCCAATCTATTGGAAAAGGTGTGGAGGAGTCAACAAAGGGAGTCAGAAACCATGTAGATACCAGTAAAAATTCAGGCAGTAGGTTGTATCTTCTTTTTCGGTGGCCTTGTGAAATTAACATACACATGTCACTTCTCATGCTTAATCCCTTAATGTATTCTGAAATTTCTCATCTCAGCCTCGTAAATGAATGGAACTTTTATTTAGCACTAGCCATATCTCTATGAATCAACAGAACACATTCTACAGAAGATCAACGTGTATATGGCACAGACAGGCGTCAGCCAAGAAAGGGCTGACAGTCTAAGCTGTGCATCTGCTCTCTAGAATTTGCCTTCACCACTTTTCTCTTTATTTCTATGCTTTTCTCCAGACTACCAAGAATCCTCATCCCTTCTTATTCAATTTTTGTAATCTCAGATGTGAGATTAACGTTTAAAATACTCCAAACCAAGAGTTTAAAATACTCCAAACTCCCTGGATATTTGGATTTAAAGGAGATTGAAAATTTCAGGCTTTTGTGAAAGATAATTTTAAGCAGGCTCTTTCCTTGATGGTTTTCAAATTATAATATATTTTGATGGACTATCCATATAAGGCAAATGTGATCAAATGAACTATATAGGCACAGAAACAACTTTGAAAACTTATGTAGTTAATAGTAACAATCTTCATGTTTAGCCATTCTTCAGTAATCCTGTAGTTGAGAGGTGGGGGGAGAAGTTTTAAATTTTGAGAACACAGAAGAGGACTTAGCCTAAATATAGGAAAAAAAAGAGAGAGAGAGAGAAAATACAATCAAATTCTTTGCTCTTCTTAATTTTGCCTAGTCTTGATTTAGGCTAAGCAGATGTTATGGTGAAAAACTAAGTTCATATTTTCTTCAAAGTTAAAGCAATTCAATTCAAACAACTGTGGCTATTTTAAGAAGCTATTTTAATATCAATAATAAGGTTTAAGACATATGAACTTATAAACGTTCTATAAAATGCTCTCATCTTTCAATTTATTTTCAGAGCTCATCTATTAACTGATAGCAAATAAAATATATCTCTCTAGTAATTTATTTTGCCTCTAGGTTATTTCCCTTTTAACTTATACAACAAGTAGATAAATGTTAAGTTGTAAGAGGAAAATGGACTTCTATCATGGAAATAAGATATGCTTAAAATATATTTTTTCAAATTATTTTGGGATTTATACTTTCACTTTACATGAACTCACAAACAACATCATACGCCTTTGTTTACTTACTTTTCTGAAACTTACAAAATGTGGAAATAAATGTAATGTCAAAAGTAAAGTGGGAGAGAGGTAAGATGGCAGAGGAGTAAGGCAACCCTAAGCTTGCTGTTTCACTTGAAAACAGCTAGATAAAGGGTGCCTGGGCAGCTCAGTGGGTTAAAGCCTCTGCTTTCGGTTCATGTCATGATTTCAGGGTCCTGGGATCGAGGCCCGCATTGGGCTCTCTGCTGAGCAGGGAGCCTGCTTCCTCCTCTCTCTCTGCCTGCCTCTCTGCCTACTTGTGATCTCTCTCTGTCATATAAATAAATAAAATCTTAAAAAGAAAAGAAAAGAAAAAACAGCTAGGTAAATGCCAAACCATTCTGAATACCCAAGTATTGACCAGCAGTCTTAGAAAACAAAGCTGCATGTCTACACACCAGAAAAACCACCCTTGGAAGGTCAGAACTGTGGAGAGTTGATTTGTGGGAGAAAAGAGCCGTGGGTGTTGCCTAGGGGGAGGGAGTAGTGATCACAGAGGGTAGTGAGAAGGAGAAGAGAGAGAGAAAGCATGGGGGATGGGACAGTGAAAACACACTCAAGGAACTATTCAAGAGAACTCTTCCCCACTACCACTGACAGGGAAAAACGAGACGGTTACAATACCTCCAGTTTTGCTCCAGCAGAGCACAGAGTCTGAAATTTTGGAGGTCTGGAGGATAGCCAGGTTTGGGCCTGGGGAGCTTAGTGGTGCTTTGGTGGGAAAGCAGGGCAGAGCCCCAACAGTGGACAGCCTGAGGATCCCTAAGGTCACATGAGGAGAAGCAGTTCTCCTGCTTGGAGTACATTTGGCAAAGGTAATACAGCCTTTCTGCAGGCAAAGGACGCTGCAGGCACCACTAAATTCCCCAGATCACCAGTATAGGAAAAAATAGGCTAGCTAAAGACAGCAATTCCTGGCACCAGTTGTGTGTTAAAACTTACCGTAATCTCTGAACTGCAACACAGTCCTGCAACTACTTTCTGGGATAAGCAGACACTGACCATAGCCTGGAGTGCATTTGGGAGAGGGGATATGGCCTCTCACAGGCAAAGGACCCTTTAGGTACTATTGAGCTGTCCTGCTTACCAGTATAGGAACAAAGAAACCTGCTGAGGGCAGCAAACCCTGGTGCCAGCTATGTGTTATGATTTACCATAAACTTCAAACCATGGTGCAGTCATGAGGCTATCTTCTGGGATAAGCTTGCACCATCCACAGTGCAGGGAGATCCTTCCCCAGAGAATCATATGTGTCTTCGCCTCAGGGGTGTCCAAAGCATGGGGTTTTAAAACACAGCTGCACCAAGATAAAACACAGGAGTGCTGCACCGTTTGGCAGGCAGACTTGGACACAGACACGGTGAAAGCAGGGATCTCACAGAAATCAAGGACACAGGAGGGGTCACTGTTTGCACATCTGTGAGGGCTTACTGAAGAGAAGTGGCATGCATTTTCCACTCCAGAAATGAGAGAATAGCAAAGCCATTTCCTACCCACATCAACCAGCTCGACCCACTCCAGTGAGCTAAACAATGCCACCGGTAGAAAACAGAGCCATTACACAAAGCCCTGCACCCCTGCACCCTGCAAGCTCATATACACTAGGGCAAGTCTATGTAAGAATCAGAGCAGCAGGTCCCTCCCCCAGAAGACCAGCACAAACCCCTTGCCCACACCAAGGCTACTGATCATCCAGTTCTGTGAAGTTTCAGTCCTAGGGGAAACAGGATCTAAGCTCTTTTGGGGCTTTTGTTTTTGTTTCTCTTTCTCTCTCTCTCTTTTGATACAGAAAGAGCAATTTTATATTATATATAATATTAAAATTATATATGTATTTTTTAATTTTTTTTCTTTCTACTTTTGTTCTATCAAGCTTTTTATAACAAGCAGACCAAAACACACCTAGGATCTAGCTTCCCTTATATATTTAATTTTTAGTTTTATTTTACCTTTTTTTCCCCCTCCAAAATGACAACACAGAGGAATTCACCCCAAAAGAAAGAACAAGAAGAAATGAGGCCAGAGATTTAATCAATACAGATGTAAGATGTCTGAACTAGAATTTGAAACAGGAATTACAAGAATACTAGCTGGGCTTGAAAAATGCATTGAAGACACTGGAGTCCCTTACTATAGAGATCAAAGAACTAAAATCTAGTCAGGCCAAAATTAAAAATGCTATAACCAAAATGCAGAATGGATGCATAAAAACAATGATGGATGAAACAAAGGAATGTATCAGTGATACATAAGATAAAATTATGGAAAATAATGAAGCTGAAAAGAAAAGGAAACAAAGGTAATGGATCACAAAAGGAGACTTAGGGAACTCAGTGACTTATTAAAACAGAACAACTTTCATATATAGGCAGTCCCAGGGGCTCCTGGGTGGCTCAGTGGGTTAAAGCCTCTGCCTTCGGTTGAGATTATGATCTCAGGGTCCTGGGATGGAGCCCCACATCGGGCTCCCTGCTCAGCAGGGAGCCTGCTTCCTCCTCTGTCTCTGCCTGCCTTTCTGCCTACTTGTGATGTCTCTCTTTTTCTCTCTCTGTCAAATAAATAAATAAAATCTTAAAAAAAGATGGAAAGAAAAAGGGGCAGAAAGTTTATTCAAACAAATTATAGCTGAGAACTTCCCTAATCTGAGTAAGGATACAGGCATCAAAATCCAAGAAACACAGAGAACTCCCATTAAATTCAATAAAAGTTGACCATCGCAAGGCATATCATAGTCAAATTCACAAAATACACAGATAAGGAAAGAATCCTGAAAACAGCAAGATAAAACAAGTCCTTAATTTACAAGGGAAGACAGATCAGATTCACAACAGATCTGGCCTACAGAAAATTGGCGGGCCAGAAGAGAGAGAAAGGATATATTCGATGTGCTGAAGGGGAAAAATACACAGTCAAGAATACTTTATCCAGCAAGGATCTCATTCAGAATAGAAGGAGAGATAAAGAGTTTCCAAGATAAACAAAAACTAAAGAAGTTCATAGCCACTAAACCAGCCCTGCAAGAAATATTGAGGGGGGACTCTTTGAGTGGGGGAGAAAAGACTAAAAGGAACAAAGACTAGAAAGGACAAGAGAACGTCATCAGAAACCAACTCTACAGGTAACGCAATGATGCTAAATTCATATCTTTCAATAATCACTCTGAATGTGAATGGATTAAATGCCCTGATCCAAAGACATAGGGAATGGATTAAAAAACAAGGTCCATCTATATGCTGCCTACAAGAGACTCATTTTAAACCTAAAGACACTTGCAGATTGAAAGTGAGGTGATGAAGAACCATCTATCATGCTAATGGCCATCAAAAGAAAGCTCGTGTAGATATATCAGACAAACTAGATTTTAAAACAAAAGCTATAACAAGAGATGAAGAAAGCATTATATCATAATTAAGGGGTCTGTCCATCAAGAAGATTGTAAATACTTATGCCCCCAACTCAGGAGCACCCAAATATATAAAATCAATTAATAAACATGATAATAATACAATAATAGTAGGGGACTTTATTACCCCACTTAACCAGCAATGAACAGATCACCTAAGCAGAATTAACAAGGAAATAATGGCAGAAATAAATTATATAGAAACAAACAAACACAGTAGAACAGATCAATAAAACTAAGAGGTGGTTCTTCAAAAGAATTAATAAAATTGATATCCCCTAGCCAGACTTAACAAAAAGGAAAAAAAAAGGACTCAAATAGATAAAATTATGAATGAAAGAGGAGAGATCACAACTGACACCACAGAAATACAAACACCTTTAAGAGAATACTATGATTTGTCTCCTTCCCCATCCCATCTTGTTAAGAATAAAAATAAAATTAAAAAAAAGAGAGAGAGAATACTATGAAAAATTATATGCCAACAGACTGGGCACTCTGGAAGAAATGGACAAATTTCTAGAATCTTACAAATTACCAAAACTGAAACAGGAAGAAATAGAAAACTTGAATGAACCCCATAACCAGCAAAGAAATTGAATCAGTAATCAACAATTTCCCAACAAAGTCCTGGGTCAGATGGCTTCCCAGGGGAATTCTACCTGACATTTAAAGAAGAGTTAATACCTATTCTTCTCAAACTGTTCTTAAAAAAAAAAAAAAGAAAGAAATGGAAGGAAAACTTCTAAAATCCTTCTATGAAGACAACATTATCTTGATTCCAAAACCTGAGAAAGATTCCACTGAAAAGGCAAATTATAGGCCAATATCCCTGATAAATATAAGTGCAAAAATTCTCGATAAAATACTAGCAAGTTGAATTTAACAGTACATTAAAGGAATTATTCACCTGATCAAGTGAGATTTATTCCTGGACTGCAAGGGTGGCTTAGTATTTGCAAATCAATCAACATGATATACCACATTAATAAAACAAAGGATAAGAACCATATGATCCTTTCAACAGATGCAGAAAAAGCATTTGACATAATACAGCTTCCATTCTTGATAAAAACCCTCAGCAAAGTAGGGGTAGATGGAACATACCTCAACAACATAAAGGTCATATACAAAAGACCAATAGCTAATATCATCCTCAATGGGGAAAAACTGAGGGCCTTTCCCTGCATTAAGGAATAAGAAAAGGATGTCTCCTCTCACCATTATTATTTAGCATAGTAATAGAAGTCTTTGTCTCAGTAATCAGATAGCAAAAGGAAATAGAAGGCATCCAGATTGGCAAGGAAGAAGTCAAACTTTCACTATTTGCAGACAACATGATAGTTTATGTAGAAAACCCAAAAGATTCCACCAAAAAATTGCTAGAATACATGAATACAGCAAAGTGGCAGGATAGTAAATCAATGCACAGAAATTTCTTGCATTTCTATACACCAATAACGAATCAAAAAAAAAAATCAAGGAATCGATCCCATTTGGAATTGCACCAAAACCAGTAAAATATCTAGGAATAAACCTAAGTGCAGAGGTAAAAGATCTAAACTATAGAACACTTCTAAAAGAAATTGAAGAAGACTCAAAGAAATGGAAAACCATTCTATGCTCATGGATTGGAAGAACAAACATTGTTAAAATGCTTACTACCCAAATCAGCCTCTACATTTAATGTAATCTCTATCAAAATACCATCAGCATCTTCCACAGAGCTAAAACAAACAATCCTAAAATTGTATGGAGCCAAAAAAGACCCCAAATAGCCAAAGCAATCCTGAAAAAGAAAAACAAAACTGGAGGCATTACAATTCTGGATTTTAAGCTATATTACAAAGCTGTCAATATCAAAACAGTAGGGTACTGGCACAAAAACAGACACATAGATCAGTGGAACAGAATAGAAAACCCAGAAATGGACCCACAAATATATGGTCAACTAATCTTGGACAAAGTAGGATAGAATATCCAATGGACAAAAAGACAATCTCTTCAACAAATGGTGGTGGAAAAACTGGACAGCAATATGAAGAATGAAACTGGTCCACTTTCTTATACCATATACAAAAATCAATTCAAAATGGTTGAAAGACCTAAAGACAAGAAACCATCAAAATCCTGAGGAGAACACAGGCAGAAACCTCTTTGACCTTGGCTGTAGCAACCTCTTACTAGACATGTCACCAGAGGGAAGGGAAACATAAGCAAAAAATGAACTATTGGGACTTCATCAAGATAAAAAGATTCTGCACAGCAAAGGAAACAACCAACACAACTAAAATGGAGCTTGTGGAATGGGAGAAGATATTTACAAATGACATATCTGATAAAGGGTTAGTGTCCAAAATCTATAAAGAACTTAATAAACTTATTTAAAAAAAACCAACAACAAATGATCCAGTTAAAAAATGGGCAGAAGATGTGAATAGATACTTTTCCAAAGAAGACATCCAGGTGGCTAACAGACACATGAAAAGGTGCTCAACATCACTCATCATCAGGGAAATACAAATCAAAACCAAACTGAGACACCACCTCACACCTGTTAGAATGGCTAAATTTAACAACACAAGAAACAACAGGTGTGGGTGAGGGTTTGGAGAAAGGGGAAGCCTCTTGCACTGTTGGTAGGAATACAAACTTGTGGAGCACCTTGGAGAACAGTACAGAGTTTCCTTAAAAAGTAAATACAGAACTACCTTAGGATCCAGCAATTGCACTAGTAGGTATTTACCCAAAGGACATGAAAATATAGATTTGAAGGGCTACATGCATCCCACTGTTTATAGCAGCATTATCAAAAATAGCCAGATAATGCAGAGAGTCCAAATGTCCATCAACCGATGAATGGATAAAGAAGGTGTGTGTGTGTGTGTGTGTGTGTATGTGTGTGTGATGGAATATTACTCACCTATCAAAAAGAATGGAATCTTGCCATTTGCAATGACATGGATAGAGTGTATTATGCTAAGTGAAATAACTCAGACAACCATATGATCTAACTNGTGTGTGTGTGTGTGTGTATGTGTGTGTGATGGAATGACATGGATAGAGTGTATTATGCTAAGTGAAATAACTCAGACAACCATATGATCTAACTCATATGTGGAATTTAGGAAAAAAACCAGATGAACATATGGGAAGAGTGGGGAAAGGAGAGAGCAAAAAAACCTCTTTTAGAGACTCTTAACTACAGAGAAGAAACTGAGGATTGATGGAGGGAGGATGGTTGGGGATGAGCTAGATGGGTGATGGGTATTAAGGAGGGTACATGTGATGAGCACTGGGTGTTGTATGCAAGTCATGAATCACTGAATTCTACTCCAGAAACCAATAATGCACAGTATGTTAACTAAAATTTTAAAATAGATTAAAAATACACACACACACACACACACACAAAGTAAAATATGTTTGCATTATTTTATAATAACCTTGAACACTTTTTGAATTCTAAAGTTAGAAACATAAACTGAAAAATATATCTTGGTCATGGTAACTATGTGGGAGGAGAGTTATTATATTCCTGCATTCAGGTACAATTCTTATTCAAGCTACAAATTTGTATTTATAGTTTGTTATTCTGAGATCTAAAATCTTTTACATCTTAAATGTTTGTTTTCTTGTGATTTTTTGTAATTAGGACAAATAATAGATTCACATGTTTGGAATTGTGATTTCATCTTTTATCTCCTTCTCCAATCTAAAAAAAAAAAAAAAAATCCTTGCTTTCCTAGGTAGGCAGCTTCCCCAACCAGAATACATCATTACTCAATTCTTACTTCCATTACAAAACTTAATGCATTCCATTTTAATTTTTTTATTTGCTTTCTGAACTATAGAGAAATAAATGAGTATTAATGGAAATACATGACTTTGGAGTCAGAGTAACTAGACAAATTTTAGTTCTGATACCACCTTTGTGACCAAGGACATGTTTAATATTGTTGTTGCTTAGAAATTCCAGGTATAAAATTGAGAATACTAATAAGTATACTTTTTCAAAAGCATATTTGTTCATGTTAAGCATAATATTTGTAAAACATCTATAATATTTTATTTTATCCAATTAATGATAGCTTTATTAATATAATAACAGAAATTCTTCTCAATCTTCTTTAATTTTGATTATCTAGCAGAGAAACTGACAAATAAGTACTCATTAGATATTCATGAAACTGAACTGAGCTGTCAGTGTCCAGGGGTTTACAGGATCATTACTATGGCTACCATTCATTAATATCAATCAATCCGTTTCCTCCGACTGTTAACAGACATTCAATCCTCAACCCTTGAGCCACAGGAGTGATCATTTCACCCCATAATGGGCTATTAATAGCACCCAAGGACCCTGGCCCAAGTGAATAGCCTGGAGGTTGGCTCATGATCTAAACTGGCTTACAGCCTTTTACCTGGGCGTTTCTATACTGGAATTGGGTGGGGGAAAGTGAGGTGTGACTTCTCCTCTCAGGTTTCCAAACTTGATTTATGTAACTCTTATTAATGTTCCTTCTATCAAGGAGATTTTTGCTTATGAAATGCATGGATATGGGCTAAAAACAAAGTAGAAAAAAATGAAAAATCGCTAGCATTTTGTGCTGGCATGTTATATATGTAGGTGGGCTGTGGTTAGAAGGAAGGAGGGAAATGAAGAAAGGAGCGGGGAGGGAGAGAGAGAGAGAAATAGATCCAGGCACTCAAATACCTACTCCCTTAGTGCTTGGTGGTTACCTGTAAAGATTCCTGAAAAATAGCTCTAGGGGGGAAAGAAAGTCAACATTTTCAAATTGAGGAAAGCTGACTTTTTACCTTGATTATTTTTAAAACCTTGAATACATTTAAGTTGTTCATGATGGTAGGGCAATATATTCCTGAGAGGTCTTTATTTCTGAATAAAATGGATAAGATACAGTCCGTAGTCTGTTTTATATATTAAAAATGATTTTCTACGTCCTTTATTTCACAGCCCTCACAGCATTAAAAATATATGAAGGATTTGATGCTTATTACTTTCTAAGAGGTTTCTAAATTTAAAGTAGGCAAAATTTCTTGAGGCATGTAAATTTAAATGTTATTCAAAGCAAAAATCTCATACTGGCCACCATCTTTATTTAAATTATACTGATACACATTAACAGTGAAAGCAAAAGCTATGCTACTTGACTTTTCCTATTATATATTACAAGAAATTTCAAGTTACATCAATTATTTCTCTAATACCTTGTGAAGTATTTGGCATCTAGTTTTTTTGTTGCTATTTTTTTCTATTTACTCAGCTCTTACCTCAGTGTTTTAAAAAATTTCTGCACCTAGCAAAATAAAATTTGGTAACCACACCACTATACCCTTCCTCCCACATCTCAATCTACCTACATATCTACTTATCTATTTATGGTGTCCAAATACCATAAGACTACTACAAATATCAGAAGACAACTGCAAGTTGATTCCTGAGACTGGTACACATACATTCAAAAATATTTGTGAATTTCCATATTCTAAATATTAAATCTAAAGTTACCAAGGGTGTACAATAAAATATTTTTTTAAAGATTTTATTTATTTATTTGACACAGAGAGAGAGATTACAAGTAGGCAGAGAGGCAGGCAGAGAGACAGGGAGAGGAGGAAGCAGGCTCCCCGCTGAGCAGAGAGCCTGAAGCAGGCCTCAATCCCAGGACACTGAGATAATGACCTGAGCCAAAAGCAGAGGCTTTAACCCACTGAGCCACCCAGGCACCCAACAATAAAATACTTTTATTTGTTCTGTTCCAAAGTTCGAAACTCAAATCAGTAACATAGTGCCTATAATTTCAAATCCAGAACTACTAGTCTTCTATCAATAACCACCTTACCTTCCACTCATTCTGCTCCCCCCAACACACACAATTTCAGTATGTACTTACATCACTTCTGAGGTTGGCCTTTTGTTACTACCCAAATTTTATTAATCCTCCCCAACTGACAATGACAAGTACAACAAAAACAAAAATAGCAAGTATTTTTTTGTTAAGACTTAACAGGTTCTAGGCAGTGATCTTAGCACTTACATAAAGTAACTCACTGAGTCCATCTCCAGGGGAACGCTTCTAAGTTCTTTATTACTATTATCCTCGTTTCACGAATGAGAAAATGAAGGCTCAGAGAGGGTAAGTGACCTGTCTAGAGTCACACATCTAGAGAGTACCTGGGTCAAAAGCCATAGCCAGGCAGTTGGACTCCAGATCTGAGCTCTTCATCACTAAACGGACTGCATATTTGTTCAGTCCACACAGATTACATGTTTCCAAACTCAAATGATAACATTTAAGTATTTCTTAATAACACTTATGTATTTCTTAAATGTATTTTTAGTTCACTTTTTCCAGTTTAATGGTTAATCAGTTTTTAAAAAGATTCTTTAGAGAGCTTGCACATGCGTGAACAAGTGAGGGGAGGGGCAGAGGGAGAGAAGCAGACTCCCTGCTGAATGAAGCCCCACACAGGGCTTGATCCCATGACCCTGAACTCATGACCTGAGTCAAAATCAAGAGTTGGACACTTAACCGACTGAACCACCCCGGTACCCCTATGGTTAATCTTTATATTATCACCTAATCTATGCTTTGCCAGCACATTTTATACCTTTTTCCTAATCGTTGCAGTTTCTATATCAGGTATAGTAATTCCATTTTGTAGATGAATTAAAGTTCTGTGTTGATTCTCTAGTACAATTGATCTTACACAACTTTTTTTTTTAAATACACGTCAGATAACAACACTTTTAAATCCTTTGGTATCTTAGCATTCCATCTGAAATAAAATCTAACAATGGTGTAACATGACCTATATCATTCTATCAAATGTGGTCTCTACTTACCCCATTAGACTTGTCCTGTATTACTCGATCCTCTCCCCATTTTCCGTTCTCAACTTCCTGCCCAACAACCACCTTACTGTACTCAAGCCTAAGCCAATGAATCCTTCCTCTCTGTCTAGAACATTGGCACTGTTTACCCTTTTTTAACCCCGGGATTCTCTGTACTGCTGGCTCCTTTCCATGCTTCAGATCCGAATGGCATTTTAGAGACTCTTTCCCTAATCCCGTGGTTTCCAATTTGTGGTCCTCAGAGCACCAGCATCAGCGTCACCTGGGAATGTGCTAAATATGTAGATTCTCAGTCCCAACGCAGACCCCCTGATTTAGAAAACCTGGACTATAGCCCAGAATTCTGGTGTTTACAAGCCTTCTAAATGATTCTGTTGTATGTTAAAACTGGTGAGCCACCTACTACACCCTAAACTAACAAAATCCACTTCTTACCAGCGATGCTGTATCAGATCACCACATTTTTTTTTACGAAGTTCATGTAACTGTCCAAATGATGTCGCTCATTGTGTGTTTGTTCTTTGTTCAGTTGTCTATTGTCTCCATCTACTCTCTAGATCTAGATTGAGATTAAATTCATTAGTTCATTAAAGCGGGGTCTATGCCTTTCCAGTTGGCACAATAAGCAGGTGGTTTATTTTGAGGAGAGATCCCAGAGAACAGGAGGGCAACATAGATCCAGGGAGAGCCAATTAAAAGATATGTGATTGAGCTGCTTCTTGCTGTGGGCAATTGAGTCTCAGTCCTGCTGGGAACCCTGAAGAATCACGCCAGGGCACCCTCAGAATGAAGCATCTAAAACACAGAAAAGGACAATATTTACCCATCGGCCCTTACCCCTATTGTACAAGGGCTATACCAGAGGATATTAACTCCCTCATACTTCCAGTTCTATTCAAGAGCTGGGAGAGCTGTGCACAAGCCAACAAACACTGAAAAAGCCAGAGAAGGAAGTAAAAGACATTAACGCACTAATGAGGACATGCTGTCAGGTAACACCGGCTTGCAGTTGATGGTCACGGCAATGCCTGGAGCAAATAAATGGGCTGTGAGGATGTGAAGCATGGTAAAAGAGATAGACATCTGACATACTTTACAACTATAGTATCTGCACTGGCTAAAAAAATGCCAAACTCATAGTAGATACTCAACAAATATTTCCTCCAAAATAAAGTCAATCAATGACTCACTATTAACAGATATACAATTGTGATAAGGTAGAGACAAGACTTAACCCAGTTGTGATAATTTATTAAACCCATTCATTGTTTATCTTAGTCAGCTGCCTTTCATTTATAAAATTAATGAAATAAATTATTTAAACAGTTTAGTTTTGATAATGACTTGGTAATGCATAAGGGGAATCTACATCTTCTACTAGTCTTACATTGTCAGGGAACTTAAAGAAGTCCCAGCTTTTGTCACAGTACAAAATAAGGTCTTGTGGAAATGCAAAATGAGAATACTTTAATCTGTTATCATGTGGGACAGTAGCACTTAGACTTTAGCCTACAGCATAATAAAGTGCAAGATTCATAAAAACACATTGATGGACCCCAACCCCAAACCTTTTGATACAGGAGGCCTGAGGTAAAGTCCAAGAATTTGCATTTCTAACAAGTGTCAGTAGGGCCTGGGGACCATACTTTGGCAACTACTTATCTAAGATATCAAGTAGAACTACATACAACTCATTCTTGTATTTTACCTGAGCTTCGATTTCTGTAAACCATCATTTGCTTTGATATCTATGGGTTAGGTTTCAAATCATAGTTCATTTTTAATAAATATATTTAGAATTGTGCTTTTATACCAAAAAATCTAAATATTCCCCTGAGAGGAATATAATCTTTGGCTGTTTTCCCATTTCATGGGCCTATGATTTATTGAAGTTATTTAGAATTTGACATCTAGGTGGTTTTTGGTTTATTTGATTTTTGTTGTTGTTGTTGTTGTCTACTTAATAATCCCCATTACTTATTTGGAATTTTTTTCTCAACAGCTGCATTGCATTTCATGGCTGCATTATCATTGCTTCTATAATAGAATCTCTTTTAACCAACTCCCATGTCACGAGTTCACAGAATTAGCCACCTTTCTTCATTCCCTCAATAATGTATAATGACTCTGCAGCCTTTTCTTCAGTGTCTGTACTGGGTAGAAACCATGCAAAGCAGGAGTTGAGGCCAATGTTAAAATGTGAATAGCTTAAAGCATAAAGGGAGTATGCAGGCAGACATTCTGATTATCTCTGTTAGTGACTGCAGTGCTGCTCTAGAAGTGAAAAGGCTGAAACCTTTGTCGCTCCACTGGAGTCTCTGGACATGTGGAAAGTATGGCCAGAGAATGATAAAGTCAGACGTTGGATGCCATTGTTTTATATTTCCTAAAGATAAAAGAGACAAAGTGCCTCCTGGTCTTGGTAAATGTCTTCACTCCAACCTTCCAATTTACATGGCACAAAACCTAGGAAATTGACTCTACATTTAACGTGCTGCATATACAAGGAAAAATTACTTAAGTCCTCCAGATTCCCCCTTCTGTATTATAAAAGTGGGTTAGTTCTAACTCCATAGAGTTATAATAAAAATTAAATGGAAAACAATCTCTATAATTTACCTGACAAACTTTCTGGAATATATTAGGTGCTCTCTAAATGTTAACTCCGAATATTGCAATGGTGACATGATGATGGTAATTTTTTATCCATATCTATATTTTACACCTACACAATTATCTCTGTGTATATATAGTTCTATGTTTGTATCTACTTATATATTGGATGTCCACCAGTGAAAGAGTACTGGGAACATGAAGATAACAGCACAAAGTTGGGTTTATTGGTACTGTTGCAACAAAGGAGATCACACACTGTTGAGAACCAGAGAATGTCTCAGTAAGAGGATACTAGGGGGGACTTGTTAGACTTGTTATAATAGGATTTGGGCTTGTGTTACGTTATTTTAGGGAGAGTCAAGGAAGCATGGGTTTTCTCTTCATTGGATACTATTGGAAAGGAAAGCATTTCTATTGCTATCTTCATTGTAAAGATAAATAGTAAAGAAGCAGTAGTTATACATCTTAGCTGGGTGAGGGGAATGTTTAGAATTTGTGGGGTTTTCACTATGTTCTCAAGAACATCTGAGTTTAACAATGATTAGAAAGTGGCTATGGTTTTTGTGTTTATCTTGCTCTATTATAATGAGGTAACTCATGTAGGGTTGGTATCCTATGAGAGTATCTATGGTCAACAAGAGAATATGGTAACATACCTGTAAATCGTTCTTCTTCTCTTTCTTTCTCTCCAATACCCTCTCTAAACATTTTACTCATTATTTTAAATATCCTTAACTATTTCCAAAAAAAAAGGAAAGAAATGGTTGAGATTATTTGCAATATGACCAAGAATAACTGAAGAGATTAACACTAGAATTAAAAGACAATGGAGAAGAATTAAAGAAGAATTAAAAGGCAAAGGAGAAAGGAAGAGGGGCCACTGATGGTTAAGTTTTATGTATATATATGCTCATATGTTCAAATATACTTCGTTTTCTCATCCTATTCTTCCCATCTAAACAACCATGTCTAGACAAATTAAGTAAGTCTGTCCTTCTCTTCCTGCTTTAAAATCTTCACATTTGAGCACTGTGTTCCTTTTTCCCATTACATTTGATTCTATAGGCTCTTTTAGTTAAATCACATGGTCTCAAGCATCCTACGAATAATCCTGCCACTGAGGTACCCCCACCTGACTTGTACAACTCTTGAAGAGCTACCAAGTTTACATCTAGGCCAAGATAATGATATCTGGACTTGAGTACCTTTTCAATATTCTCCCTATGTTTTCTTTTTTTTTTTTTAATCTGTTTTGTGGGATTTGCAGCAGGTAATAAAATTGAAGCTAATGTTCAATGACCCTAATTTATTTATGGAAATATACATGAATATATAACCCATAATTTGATTGCACTATGAAATCAAAGAAAATGCATAATGAGCAGAACTTTTCCAAAAGCCTAAATTTTCAGTTTTATGACTATAAAGGACCTTCTAAAATAACGAAGTTAAAAACTAGTCATCTTTGGAGAAGTTAGTGGAACAAATTCCTTTGGACAATTTAGAATAATTTCATCCTTTTTCATTCAATGTATTCCTTTTTGCACTTAATATTTAATTTTAGCTAGATTGAAAATTCAAGAAAAACCTAATTTAAAAATCTTTTTTATTTTCCTAAAGGCAATCTAGTTGCTCCAACTATGCAGAAATCATGTAAGTAGATAAACAGTGACCTTGTGGGGAAAAAAAAGTTCTTACTCAGGAAATATTTCTTTGTTAAATAGATGCTCTACCAAATAGTAATAATGATATTTCTATGCTATGCAAATTGTGTTCTCATTCAATGGTATCAATGTGATAATCCCTACCCCACAGTTCCCTTCCCCAATCAATGTCTCCTATGAGAGTGAATGAATGAATAAAATAATTTGTTCTTCAAATCCAAAGAGTCTAAGTGATTTAGCAGGTTTTTTTTTAAATTTTATTTTATGGGTTTTTTTATTCTAGAAGATAAAAAAAATAGAAGTGGAGATTCACACTCGAGTATAGAAATAGAGATTTTGTTGTTGTTTGTTTTTAATTTTTCTGAAATGTGGTTGGCAAAGTTCATCTACTTCATTCCTCACTTCCTAAACAGACCACCTCCTAAATCGCTGGCCATATATTGTCTCTCTTAGTTTTGAAATATTTCATTAACTTTTCTCAGTTGCCTAGAAACTTTTCTGACTTCCAAGGTAAATGTCACTCACCATAATATAGAACTTTGTTTTCTTGTTAGAAATTCCACCGAAATTGAAGGCAGCTGTTGACCTTCCTGCTTGAAATAACTTTTCATATACATGGAAGCTTCTCATGTCCACGTGAAACAATATAAACTTTTTCACCTTTCTTATAGACTCTACTTCCAGCTTTGTAATTATTTCATACCTCCTTCCTGACCCATCTTTAATTTCTGCACAGTTCTCTGGAAATGAAGAGTCTCAGCCTACTCAAATGAATCTAATAAGGTCATTAATCATATTGAAAATAACTTGCTCATTATACTCAAGGTTAATCCAATCTAGTAACAGGAGTGAATATTATATAAACACCCTATGTTAACTTCTTTTCCAGGAGATGCCAATTATTTCACTCCAATGAACAATATAAAAAAATCTCTTCCTCCTCCCCCAGTAATTCCACAGAATTGTTAAACTTGTTCCACTTGGAGACACAGCAAGAAGCATCTGGTTGGGCAAGGCATATAACGATAAATGCCAAGGGGAGGAGAGGATGCAGCACGTGAGGACCATTTCCTTTCTTTTCCAACACCAGCCAAACAAAAAACTTACATAATACTCCTGCCCTATGCACACATATATATGCCACTTATAACTATAAAAAAGAAATAACTGAGATAATGTACAATTTACATAAATGAGAAACTCTGAAATTCTATTTTCTATAGATTGCTATTTCAATTGCATGTTGAGTTTATGTTTGAAACAAACTGAATGTATGATTACTTTTTCTCTCCAAAGTGGGTGGGGTTTGGCAGAAAAAAATTATAGTGGTTACTGAAAATAAAACAATATATATTTTCTCCATATACCCTTAATGTAGTATGGGTGAAATAGCCCTGACCTCATTATGCTAATAATAATAATGTATATAGAAAAGGAAAATCTGTGGAGATAGAAAGTAGATTTGTTGTTGCCTGGGATTGGGGATGGGCACAGAGATGAACTATAATAGGAATGAGAAATGTCAGTGTGGATGAAAATATTTAAGAACACGACAGTTTCTCAGCAACTGCATAAAATCACAAAACTAAATCACACACTAAGCTGCAAAATATCTATCTTTCAATGTATTGACTGACTATAAATAAATATATGTTTGAAAAAGACTTAAACTAGATGGGTATCTAAAACAGAAGAAAACACCCTGCTTCATTTCTACCCAACTGCCCTTCCTCCTAATGTCTATAAAAAAGACTAGCACAAAGTAGGTGTTCACGAAATATTTTTTGAACAAATAAAAGAAAGAAAGAGAGTTAGGGAGAGAGGGAATGTAGGAAAAGGGAGGCAGGAAGAAACAAGAAGGATAAGAGATGAATGTTTTCCATTCATCCTTCTAGTCCTTTTTCTATTAGAAATGCATTTTCTTTCAAACACACACACACACACACACACACACACACAACACATTACTCATACATAATTTGTATTTTACAAAATAGGGCATTATATTCTACATTTTATAGTTAGACATTTTTGTACTTCAGACTATGTTATATCTGTACATATAACCCTAACTTACCTTTTCAGTACCTGCCCTGTGTATCATAATATAATTTACTACCAGCCCTACTTTGGGGTCTCAATCCAGCTATTGGACACAACTAGCTTTAAGATTTCCTCATAATTTCTGGACTATTTATCCATGCCAACACCTCAGGAGAATTGGTTAGGGAATTTTCCCTAGTTCTTTATTTGTTATTTTCACAACTTTCCCCCCAAATCTGTCTATAGTTGTATAAGCCTAGTTGTATTAATAAACTATTCTATGAGTATTTCGTAATGTTCTGCTTCCTTGATTGAACCTAGTCTCCAAAGATGGCTTTCCAATGATTCACATCTTCTGGTATTGGTGACCTTTTGTGGTTTCCTCCTAAATTCAATTTAGGCTAGTCATGTGTAATTAATAGTAAGCAGCAGAAGTAACACCATGTGACATCTGAATATAGGTCATAAGAAGCCTTGAAGGGTCCACCTTCATTTCCTGAAATATGCTGAATATCAGTCAACTGATAGTTGATCAGTCAACTGAATATCAGTCAACTACCCTAAGACTCCCATGCTGTGAGAATGCTCAACCTAGCCACAAGAAGTGTCTACATAGACAGATACCTAGTCACCCAAGTCTCTTCCACTGTCTCAACTGAGATACCAGATATAAGGGTGAAGAAGCCAACTTGGATATCCAGCCTATCTGAGCCTTCAGAGGATCCCAGCCCTATTCTCCATCTGACTGCAACTGCATGAGATTCCAAGTAAGAACTGCTCAACTGAGTCTAGTCAACCCATGTAACTCTGCGAGATAAAAATAAGTTCTTTTCAGACCATCCAGTTTGGACATTATTCGTTATATAGCAACCGATAACTTTAACAATATTGTTCAAAGTGTTGAAAAATACCTGTGCCTATTTTTGGATGCTAAATTGCATTAAACTATTATATATTCCTGTAGCAGTTTTACACTTTAATTCTTTTTTTTAAAGATTTTATTTCTTTATTTTGACAGAGAGAGAGAGAGATCACAAGTAGGCAGAGAGACAGAGAGAGAGGAGGAAGCAGGNAAAGATTTTATTTCTTTATTTTGACACAGAGAGAGAGAGATCACAAGTAGGCAGAGAGACAGAGAGAGAGGAGGAAGCAGGCTCCCTGCCAAGCAGAGAGCCCGATATGGGGCTCGATCCCAGGACCCTGAGTTCATGACCTGAGCCGAAAGCAGAGGCTTTAACCCACTGAGCCACCCAGGCGCCCACAGTTTTACACTTTAATTCTGCAGCTTTGAGGTTTTTGATGAATAATAAAATCAGTTCCTCTTCATTAGTACATTTTCCCCAATATTTCTTGACTATTTTAATGCAGTCATTCTTTCGAATAAGCGTTATAATTCTTTTTTTTTCAAGTTTCCTTCAAGTATGCTCACCTTCCATCCAAGAATATTAATAATCAGTTGTATTGTGTTCTCGATGTAACTTAAATTATAAAGAAGTAATAACTTTATAATACTGCATACTCTTAACTGGGAAAATAGCATGAACTCTCTATATCTTTATTTAGGTTTTTCATTAAAGTCTAATCATTTCCTTCACTTACATGACATATTACTATTTCTTGGTGTATGCTCTATGGTCTGTTTTTGTTCCCCCTCCACAAAAAAAAAAAAATCATGTTTTTGAATCCTAACACCCACTGTGATGGTATTAGTAGTTGAGGCCTTTGGGAGGTAAACTGGTCCTGAGAATGGAGTCCTCATGAATGGAATTAGTGCTCTTATAAAACAGAGCTCCCTAGCCCTTCCATCACATGAGAAGACAGTGAGAAGGCATAGACTATGAACCAGGAAGGGATACTTCCCCAGAATGTGACCATGCTGGCAACTTGATCTTGGTTTTCCCAGCCTCCAGAACAATAAGAAATAAATTTCTGTTGTTTATAAGCTACCTAGGCTGTGGTAATTTGTTATAGCAGCCCAAAACAACTAAGACAGTGTAGTATTTGATGGCTGGTTTGACTCCTGGCAAATTGTACTGTGTTGGACAGTATCCATCCAAAATTCATGTCCTTCCTAGAACCTCAGAATGTGACTTTATCTGGAAACAGAGCATTGTAGGTATAATTAGTTAAGGTAAGAGTATATTGGAGTAGGATGGGCCTTGATCCGATATGATTGGTGTCCTTAAGGGACAAAAGAAATTTGCACACAGAGAGGAGAATGTCATGTGATACAGACACAGACACACAAAAGGAAGCATGTCAAATGAGGATAGAGGCAGAGACTGAATTGATGCAGCTATAAACCAAGGAATGATAAGAGGTGTCTGCAACCTTCAGAAGCTAGGAGAGAAATTACAGAACAAATCTCCCTCAATTGGAACCAATGCTGACAATACCTTGATTTCAGTCTTTCAGCCTCCAGACTGAAGAGAATACATTTCTATTGTTTAAAGCCACCCAGTCTGTGGTAATTTGGGGCAACTACCCTGGGAAACTAACACAGTAATCCATACTATTTGTATCATTTACAATCATAAGGGTTTTATTTCCTTTGCTTTTTCTATAGATATTGGTGACTTGTAAAAGTCAGAACTAGGAATGCCTGGGTGGCTCAGTCAGTTAAGTGTCCACCTTTGGCTTCGGTCATGATCTGAGTGTCCTGGGATCAAGGCTGTATCAGGCTCCCTGCTCAGCAGGGAGTCTGCTTCTTTCTCTCCCTCTGCCTGCTGCTCCCCCTGCTTGTGCTCTCTTTCTCTCTTTCTCACTGTCAAATAAATAAATAAAATCTTCTAAAAAAAATCAGAACTAAGTGGAAACTACAGTTTTTCTCCCAGAACCTCATATTAAAATTAAACCGGATTATATACCCAAATACTTACTTGAAGGTAGTTGTCAAAATAACCACATCTTCTAATCTAAAACTTAATAATAAAATTCCTATTCAATGTATTTTGAATTAAGAGTATGCTTCAAACAGAAACAATAATATTCTAAAATCCGAGTTTAGCTTCAGGTGAGCAGAAATGATTTATACACTCCTGAACTCAGTGCTGATTAGAATCCTACTTATAGGGTGGTATTTTTATGTGCATAAACAATGGGGGTATTGTGCATGTACAGTAAACTCACCAATCCCCCTATCTACAGTACCACTCCCTTCACTTACGTACTGCCATTTTTTTTTAAATCCACTACTTTAATTGAAGCACCAGGAACTGATGAATGAGCTTCCATTAGAGTCTTTATAAATGCTAACTACTCCGAAGTGTGTATTCTTCATTAGGGGATTTCATATTTAGCTAACCCTTTGTAGCATAAAGACAAAGCTAACAGAAACATATCGATTAGACTGTTTACATCAAAAAATTTAAATTACATATAATAAAATAAATTGCCCTACAGCCTTGATTATTTTTTTCAAGACTACTCTTAGTCAGAAGTGAGCACCAACCCTAGACCCAGACAGAGATGGACCATGTAATCCCAGCTAACCAGTTGGAGCATTTCACTTCCCCAGCCACAATGACGATTACAAGGGTGTATTAGTTTCCTATTACTGTTTTAATACTTAACACGACTTAGTGGTTTAAAATAAGACCAATTTAGTATTTTAAGTTCTCAAGATCATAAATGGGTTTCACTTGGTTAAAACCCAAGTTCGTCGGGGCTGGCTGCATTACTTCCTGAAGGCTCAAGAGGAGAAACTGTAACTTTTCCTGTTGAGCCTCTAAAGAATGCCCACATTCCTTGACTCCTGGCCCTCTTCTATCTTCAGAGAAAGCAATGGAGTCTTTTTTACACACTGTGTTATCCTCACACGGACTCTCTGGACTCCCTCTTCTGCATTTAAGGACCTTGGTGATTACACTGGGCACACCCAGATAATCAGGACACTCACCCTGTCTCAAGGTCAGCAGCTTAGCTCTTTAAATCCAGCTACTACCTTAATTCCTCTTCACCCTGCCATGTTATGTATTCACAGGTTTCAGGAAGGAGGAGGTGGACATCTTTGGGAAGTCATTATTATGCCTACTACAATGGATAATAGGTCTAAATTAGTACAATTAGACCTTTGCTAGGAATGCGGAGAAAAAGACATTAATCTTCACTTCTGAATAGAAAAAGGGAAACATATAGTCTGAGAATTTGCTAACATCCATCTTGGTGGCAAAAGAGGAATCAGTCTTAGGATCAAGACGATATAATAGGATTCAAAGGACAGAGAAGCATGAATAATTTGTTAGGTAATGTCACCAAGCTACTGGGATTAAATTTCATCTCAAGTTCATCTTAACTCTAGTGTTTTCAATTATTTTAAACAATAATTTGTCCTTTACAAATAAGGAAGTTTGAGCCAGGTTTATTATACATAGGCAAAGCCATCCTATGTGATATGTTTGCTATTTTTATAGTTTTTATATTTACATCTACTGAGGTCTTTATATCTTTTTTTCCTTTATATACTATTTTTCCTGATTGCTTATTGCTATCGTATAGGAAACTGGTAATTTCTGAATGATTACTCTAATTAATTGATCTTTTAATTCTAAATGATACATAATTTTATTTATTTTTTAGGCAGAAAAGTTTAGAATGTTTAAGTAATAATAATACTGCCTCTTTTTTCTCACTATTTAGGTCTCACTTATTTTTCTTGTACTGGCGAAGACTGCCAAACTCTATATTTTAAATATAGCATTTCATTCTTCTGAGTCCACAAGGTAATATATGCATTGTTTCTGAGTACAAATAAAAATACCAAATTTAAAAAATTTTTTCTTTTTGAAAAGTAAAAGAAAATATTCTACTAGTTAACCATCTCTATTCTGACCTACAGAATACAATGCTAACACTTCCACTGTTACCCTTCCAAAATCTAAAAACTTATAAACAAATCATCTACCCTAAGAGCAAATTATTTCATGATTTCATGGGTCAACAATCAAGTTGGAAGACCTAGCATGTCTATTTTGAATGTTTAATGAGAGGGGTTCCTGGGTGGCTCAGTTGTTGAGTGTCTGCCTTTGGCTCAGGTCATGATCCCAGGATTCTGGGATCAAGCCCCACATCGGGCTCCCTGCTCAGTGGGAAGCCTCCTTCTCTCTCTCCCAATCCCCCTGCTTGCATTCCCTCTCTTGCTGTCTTTCTCTCTGTCCAATGAATAAATAAAATCTTTAAAACAAACAAACAAAAAAACACTTATGAATGTTGAATGATGTACTCAGAAAATGTACTAAGATTTTTGTGGATAAACTGGAACTTATGACAGTACATGATTACTCTGATGGTGTCCATGATCATTAACTCACCATTATTGAATCTTTCCATTATGAAGGAGAAGCCTATTATTGAGGGTTTGCTATACTTGTTAGGAAATTTGAGAGTAGTAGAATGTGATGTGCCATAAGAACAGAAGGCATTTTTTTCTCCTTACATTTTTAAACACTTCAGCACCTTCTTTTTGGCTGATTGTGTGCTTATACCATAGACCCTCAAGTCCTATATTCTTCACTTGTTTGTATTTAAAAGCTTTTAATGAGCTCTTGTCCCAGGACACTTTAACACAACCTGCCTTATTTTTCCAAAATGACAAAAAAATAAAACAAAACCGCAGATTCTAGGTGAGATTTTATGTTATTATATTTTCTTTTTCCTGGAGCCCAAACAAAGGAAATGACTTTTCCCTGGGATATTGTAAAAGCTCTCAGATGAGTTTCTCCTTCAATTCAGATTTCTTTCAGTTTAGCAGTTCACACATAGACTCATATGGAGAATTCTACTTAAGGTCTTGTTCTGATTCCGCAGGTGAACTGAAGCAGAACACTGAAGACTAGAAGACATTTTCCCTGTGAGCAGCCAATCATGCCCTCCTGCCTTTTGTTGCTTCTTTGATTTCTCAGACAAATATTTCATTTCAGCACTGCAATGTATTCCATAAGCCTGACCTAGCTATAGTCTGATTTCCCTTCTGCTCTCTTGAAGGGCAATGCACAACATCTTTCAAAATTACTCCGTAGAATGCCAGAAGTACTACTATTTCAAAGGCAAATTTGACTTCTCTCTTTAGCTCTGAAAATCAGTTATTTTTCTTAAAAAACTTACACAGCCAGAGCTGAAGAAGTATACCTATTTCATTAGTTTCCAAAAATGCTTAAGGTCCCAAGTATTATTATTTTCTCCATTATTTTCAATGTCTGTTGACAAAAATAAACCGATTCATTCACATCTATTGAATTTGATATTGGAATCAGATATTAGGGAGGCTGTACAGATCTTTTTAGGTCCACATGAAATGCTTGTGGATCTTATTTGAAATTAATAGAATCACTGATTAATCTTTAACTCATTGTCCAATGAAAGTTTGTCGAGTCACTGGAGAGAGGTTAGAACAAAATCTTGCTATACAGAGACTGATTTTTATGCTATATTTTTAAAGGTTTCATCTGGATTGCTAAATATGATCAATTGGAAGTAACTGCTAAGGGGACTCTGGTGAACATCCTGAAGTTGAAGACCTACAGGCCAGAACTCAGGAGAAAAGAAGGCTGGGAATTTCCACTTTGGATGTGGGAGGGGTAGTAAAAGGCATGGCTGTTATTTATTTGCCACCTCTGGTAAGAGAAAGGAAATAGACCCTGGGAGTCAGAGTAATGAATTAAATAGATGTGTGCCCATGGATAAATGGATCTACCTCTGTTTCTTCATCTGTAAAATAAGGATATTGGATGAGGCAATTGCCTAATTTTTCTTGCTGCTTAATCCCCTGACTTCTAACATTTGAAGAAAAACATTTACTGAACTCAGGTTACTATAGCACAGGCTTTTTTTTTTTTAAACATTCATTTGTGCCATTTTATGCTTAGTTCACATACTTGCTACTATGTGATTAAAAATAACAAATTTGTTTATTTAATAAAATCTAACTATTAGATATGATGAACCCTCTACATTGATGAAACGCATTTGGACCCTCTATTTTAATAAGGCTCAACTACATTAATTTTAGGTTAGCTGTAGATATGTACACACAATATTACCATTTCATGCAGTTTTCAAAAATCACAACCATTTTAGTTTTTTAAATGTGATGGGTGATTAGTGCTAGAAAGAATATGCTTAACCAAAGGACTTTTTTTTCTTCCACTTTTTAGGGTCATGATGTCACAGGGTGCATGTCCATTGGGATAGGCATGATTAATGTTGTCTGCTAGATTTGATGCTAAGTTTATTGTCCTGTGTTTCTCCTAAAATTATTAATACAGCATTCAACAACTAGATCTGATCAATTTCAAACATGATTAACTTAAATTCGCATTTACAACTTTCAAATAAACGTGTCATCAAATGATTCCTGAGACCCCAACAGACCCCTTTCCTGTTTTCCCATAGAATTTTTAGATTACTGCAAATTTTTCTATTAGGCACTGCCCTTTAGCACTTCCTAATATATCATAATCATTGTAGAGATGTCCTTCTCAATTAGAGACATATTCTTATTTTCCAAATGATAGAAAAAGTGAATATTCAGAAGATAATTTCAAGATATGTCTAATATGAAAAGCCAAGTTAAAACTAAAACTTTTTTTTTCCTCATTTGGAACTCATTCATGCTAGAATATCTAATTCAAAACCACAAAATCCAAAAAGTTATAGTTGTTGTTTTAACATTAATTTAGGACACTTATAAGCATCTTTTAAAAAAAGATTTTATTTATTTATTTGACAGATAGAGAGAGATCACAAGTAGGCAGAGAGGCAGGCAGAGAGAGAGGAGGAAGCAGGCTCCCTGCTGAGCAGAGAGCCCGATGTGGGGCTCGATCCCAGGACCCTGAGATCATGACCTGAGCCGAAGGCAGAGGCTTTAACCCACTGAGCCACCCAGGAGCCCAATTTAGGACACTTACAAGCATCTTTAGCACTAAATTGATAATGCAATATGGTTTAGTTACCTTCTATTTTTAGTTTTGAAATTAGTATATTAAAATAACCAAGATTTTGTTCACAAGTTTGTCTTGCGGATAAAAACAAGAAAATATTGATTTATTGAATATATTACTTAAATTTTAGCCTTGGTGAGATAGACTGTTCTTATCACGGAAATGTTAATCAATTCATAACAATAAGGAAAACGGTATGGTTACTGAAACTAAATTAAAAAATTTTAAAGCTTTTTAGTGTTCTATTATCTTAATAATCTATTCTAGTAGGAAAAGTGAGTTTGGAGGATTTTTCTAAGGTACCGCATTATAGCAGCACTAAGATTTGTCATTGTTATTAAGATATAATTATTGCTGGGGACACCTGGGTGGCTCAGTAGTTAAGCATCTGCCTTTGGCTCAGGTCATGATCCCAGGGTCCTGGGATCGAGTCCCTCATCGGGCTCCTTGCTTGGCAGGGAGCCTGCTTCTCCCTCTGCCTCTGCCTGCCACTCTGTTTGCTTGTGCTCTTTCTCTGACAAATAAATAAAATCTTTTAAAAAAAGATATAATGACTGCTCATTTGATGACTTTATTGCACTCCCATGACTCCTATATAGCTTATGTCATCAACATTGATTGCCTGGAAGGCAAATGATTTTCTAGTTTTTCTGGTAACTTGTAGTTATCCTGGCAATCCCATTCACTTTATACCTTAGCAAAGAAGAATTCTGATCATGTTCTATCCTGTTTAAAAACAACAACCAAACCACCAACAACTAGCAGCGAAATCTGAATTTAATAAGCAAGTAAATACATGTATTTTGGGAAACCTGAAGCTTATACCATTTGGGGGTCCTCTTTAAGGAAAAGAACATAACATACACAAATGAAACATCAGATATGAAGGTGAATTATGTTTTTGAAAAGAAATCTGAAATCATAATACATGACAGATTCAAACAAACTTGAAAAACGGAAAACTTCACAAAATATAAATATGTATATATTTATTTATAAAGTGATGCAACACCGTAACACTTATTTTCTGATATTCATTGACTAGTACTCTTTGTTTGCCTTTTCATTTCACAAAGATTTCATTATACCACTTTCCATAGGGCGGTTAAGAAGAGATTTCATTCTTTCTTCTAGTGTTGAATTTTTTTATCATTTTTTAAATTTTATTATTATTTGCCCCAGGGGTACAGGTCTGTGAATCATCAGGCTTACACCTTTCACATCACTCACCATAGCACAAACCCTCCCCAATGTCCATAACCCAGCCACCCTATCCCTACTCTCCCACCCCCCCAGGAACCCTCAGTTTGTTCTAGTGTTGATTTTTAGAAAAATTTTGCAGAAGGAGGACAACACTCATTTGACAGGACCAGAGACTATGGCTAGAGAAACAAATCTTACTATGCCCAGCAACGGAAGTAGATTGGTAATGGGAGTGACACACACGCACGACAGCATATTTGGATTATCCACACACATGCATATGCATACGCAGATTTTAAAGTTAATACATCCCCAACTCCATTTCCCTTTATTCAGATCATCAGTGGTGGTTGAAACTGGAACCTCTCATGAAAATCCGGACTTCAGTAGGCAAGCTACTAAGTGTCCAACTCCAACCGGCTGGAGCGTGTGTGCCATGGAGGCCACAAGACACCTGCAGCAATTTAGATGCCACTGGACCTGCTAGTGCCAGCGGCTAGCTATGCTTCTGTCTTTCTTTACCATCCATTTTTGTAACATTTAAGTTATTTATCAGCACTTTATATGAATACTGTTGACCAAGTATTAATACAGCTGATTGCAGAGCATTTATTCTTTACCTGTTCCATCCCTAACGGATCCTAAGACTCCAGTGCCTGTTGTATGTCATCTTCTATCTCCTGCTTTAAAGTGTGCCTATCTGGTGGAATTAAGCATTTGGCTAAAACTTTAAACAAAGAACAAAACAAAATGTTCCAGAGCAACTCCACCACTACACAGCATGTGGGGAATGCAGTCGGGGAAAATCAGAGTGGAAAGAGTCCACAACTTTAACTAATTATTATTAATGATCTTACCTTTGTAAATGAACAAAAAAAATCCCACATGGTTTTGTGAACATATTGCTCGACTCTTTTCTAGGTCTTGGGAGGTGTTAGGGTAGTTGGGGGCCCTGCATCTAAAACTTCATTTACTTTATGGAAAATCCACTTTTGCATATATGTGTCTTGTCAACAGTTCAATGCTTCATCGTCTTCTCTTTCTGCAATATGCCTGACACTGAACTTTCCAGATTCTTCTTCCAATATTCAACTTCATATATTAAATCCTCTATTCTCCCTCCATCAGAAAACATTTATTGATCTTCAGATGTGTTAACTACTCTCAAATTTATTCTCTCTTTCTTTAATAGAAACATCCTCCCCTATTCTTCAAGGACCTTCTCTATAAAACCTATTTTATTCACTACAGCAAGAAATAATTTATCTCTTTGACACAGAGATTAAACTCTTATCTAATGTTTTATTGTTATTTGGACCAGATCAGTTAGAATGACTATCATATATATGATATTTAGACTCTCCTAGACTGGTTTAGAGGAAAATTTTTTCTTTAACCCCCCCTGAAAATCTTAGAAGACAGTGAATAAAGTTCTGAGTTAATGAACATGATAAATTCTCCATCCTAGTTGATCAGTAATGAAAAATATTTTGTGTCCTGTAAATTCTGGTTTGTATGTATTATCTCTTAAAAGGAAATAGATTAATGAGTATTATTTTGTCTATATCTCGAACAAACAGGCAAAATGTCCTTCATTAACATGCACCTTTTCCTAACTGCCCCAAATTGGGAATAAGGTCTTTTTATAATCAGATAGGAAGAAACACTGGTGCTCTTCTGGGGTTTCTAATACATTTCACATATCTGTGTAATAACTAGTCATTCAAATAGAAAATAAAATGCAAACAGATGAGAGGGAAATTAACTTGTGTGTGTTTCTAATGCTTTACAGAGCATGACAGATCAGGGAGACCACATTTAGATTTTATTTCCATACTTTTCTGCACAATTTCCTCAGATCCCAAGAAAGTGATCTGTAGGGTGGAGAGGCAGATGGAAGAGAAAGACTGTGCTACAGAGCGTACAAGAGAGGTTTGGCCACACAGCAGAATCAACTCTCCCTGGGGCCTTTTCTCCGAAAATTTTCAGTTTCACTTGAAGGACAGCAAATCTAAACAGTGACTTTAGTCTAGGACACCTTCAACCAAGATGCAGGAGACTATTAGCATTTTTATAGCTGCCCACTAGAAGTCTGCATGAATATAAAGTTAAAGGATGTTAAAGTCAAATTTTGTCCCAAGAAATCAGACTTGCATTTTGAACCAATACCCTAACTACTTATGTAGGTCCATTTGAGATTGTAAGGGATGCATATTTACTTCTGAGTGTCTGAATCTCAATGTAGGTTTTTGTCCTTAGTTTGAAAGGAACTATTTTATAAGGGTATGACACATTTTACATATGTTTTCCTTTAACAAAATACAGGCAGCATACATTTTGATAACCCCATAGAATAATGAGGTCTTGTATGTATCTGTTTGGTTTGGGGTTCTTGTTTGTTTGCTTGTTTTGTTTTGTTTTAGTAAAAACTTGATTTACAATGATGAATATCAAATGATATGTGCCTTCCAACTGTAGCGGCACAGTTTAAAATACCTCCACATATTGACTTTGCCCTTTACTACTTAGACCTTTTGCTTCACTGCAGAGCCAGTCACCTGTAAGAAGTGACTAAGAATGAAGGGGCAGGGGCTCAATTCAGAATGTCAGGTGTAAAGATAATGATTAGCTTTATTACTTTCCTCCCAGCTTTGGTTGGGGGGAATCCACCCCCAACATAAATTTTATCGATGGTTCAGTTAGTTTTTGTGTCTCTTTTCCTAATTACTGGTAATTCCTCTCTCTTTTGATCGTGTTAGGTTGGGCTGGCTGTCCATTATGGCTTTTCACAAAAGACTTTTGTCTTAGAGAATCTTATGTCCAACAACTTCCTGTTTCCATCTTTACATTCTCAGCAAGGATCAGGCTGATAGAAGCAGTTCATGCAAATATGTGGATTTGGGTTATTCAGCCTCCACATAGAAGAGAAAGAATGTCAGAAAACTAGGTCACTTTTGGAATAGGAGTCAGGGGTTTTCAGAAAATAGATGATGGGAGTGGTTCCAGCAAACTAGCAAAAAAAGAAAATTACAGTAATGAGGATAATTCACGTATCTTGCTATTGACAAAACTTAGTCTATATAAATCTCACCATGTAGGAGAGTATGTCAAAATGTTTTTAATTTGTTTTAAATAAGTCACTGATGCATAACAGGAGGTACACATTTTTTTTCTGAAGATTTTTAGGCAGAACATAGATATAGAAATAATCTACAGGAAACAATTGTAGAGAAGATCTGGTTTTTATTCTTATGATAACATAAGGAAAAGTTGTACTTTGTGAGAAACTAATTATATAGTATTCTGAGAGTGGCTAAATTAAAAAAAGAAAAGAAGAAAAATCTCTGCATTCTATAAATGGCAGCAAGAAGACGTAAATATATCCTTTTTTCCCAAACAAGTACAAAAAGAAACAGAATTCTCAAAGAAAATAATTTTAGGGCTCTGGAAAGCCAAAATAAAACAACAAATGGAGATGGAGAAGCACTTATTAATGAAGAACTGCTAGAAATTTGAGTAGAAACAATGGGAGTCTCCAGTCTTTGGCAGGGATGTTTCCAATCCCCGCACCTTCATTCGTTTATCAGTAAGAGTAGCTCTACCAGGGTAGCTTTTTCTGTGAAAGCCAGAACCACTGCTATCAGAGGGTGCAGATTAGGTGAGTGACAGTAAAAAAGGGAAGAAAAATAAGGCTTCTCAAATTTGATGAAAACTATTCATCTCAGATAAAAAAAGCTCAATAAATCCCCCCAAAAATAAACATTAAGAGATACCCACCTAAATACATCATAAACCAAAGTACTGAAAGCCAAGGACAGAAAACAAAAATCCTGAGAGTAATGAAAGATAAATGAATCAATACAGGAAATAAAGTGATTAACTGCTCATTGAAAACCACCAAAAACCTCAATGAAAACCAAGGGTGGCTAGAAGGTAGTAGAATGACATATTCAAACCACTGAAAGAGAAAGCTTGTCAATAAGTTATTCTACATCTAACAAAACTACCCTTTACAATTAAAGACCAAAGGAAAATATTCCCAGAAAAATAAAAACTGAGAGAATCCACTGTTTATGTATATACTCTATATGTAATACTAAAGGAAGTTCTTCAGGTAAAAAGAAACTGATACCAGAGAGTAAATTAAGCCTAGAGGAAGAAGTATGGAAAAAATTGTAAATATGTCACCATTAAAGCCTGTGTTAATATATATTTTCTCTTTTCTTCTCTTCATTTCTTTTAAAAATATAAGTATGTAGGGGCACGTGGGTGGCTCAGTTGGTTAAGCATCCACCTTCAGCTCAGGTCATGATCTCGGGGTCCTGGGACTGAGCCCCACATTGGGCTCCCTGCTCAGTGGGCAGTCTGCTTCTCCCTCTCCCTTTGTCCTTCCCCCTGCTATTGCTCTTTCTCTCTTTCTCAAATAAACAAAAATTTTAAATATATATATATAGATAGATATATAGATAGATAGATAGATAGATAGATAGATAGATAGATATATGAATATAACAGTATATGGGTGCCTGGATGGCTCACTAAGTTAGGCGTCCAACTCTTGATTTTGGCTCAGGCCATGATCTCAGGGTCATGAGATTGAATCCCACATTGGGCTCCATGCTGGGCATGGAGTCTGCTTAAAATTCTCTTTCTCCCTCTCCCTCTGCACTCAAGCAGACTCTCTCTCTTAAAAAAAGAAAAAAAAGGGAAAGAAAAAAAGGAATATAACAGTATAGTTATAGAGAGGTGTAATTTTTAAGACAGGTGTAATATATATGATAATCATGACATAAAGGATAGGGAAAATAGATTTACACTGGAGCAAAGTTCCTATTCTTTACAGAATTTAAGTTAGTAGTAATATGAAATAAAGAATGATAAATTAAGGTGTAGCTTTTATTTACTAGGTCAATCAGTAAGAAAACAATTTTTAAAAATTAATTAAAATATGAAGAAAAACAGAAATAACCAAATGGCAAACATACACCCAATTATATCAATAATTGTTTTAAGTTTGATGGAACTAGATACTCTAACCAAAATGTAAATATTGTCAGACTAAATGAAAAACAAGATCCATCTACATGCTGAATATAAGGAATACACTTTAGGTTTCAAGGTACAAATAGGTAGAAAGTAACACTATAGAGAATAACTCCACAAAAGAGCATGGATGGATATACTAACTTAAATCTGTTGAACCTATCTCGTGAGTTTTTCATTTCAGTAACTGTATTTTCAATGTCAGAATTTCTACTTTGCTTTCTTTAAAATGTCCATCTCTTTGGGTGGCTGGCTGGCTTAGTCAGAAGAGCATGCAGCTCTTGATCTTGTGGTCATGAGTTTGAGCCCCATGTTGGTTGTGGAGATCACTTAAATAAATAAAATTTTAAAAAAAATAAAGCATCTATCTATTTATTAATAATTTCTATGTGTTATCCTATTTTTCTTATAATGTTTCCATTACATTAAAATAAATTAATGAACGTAAAATGTTTGGCATACTGCATTCTCAATAAAATAGTAGCCAAGGGCTCCTAGGTAGCTCAGCTCTTAAGCATCTGCTTTCAGCTCAGGTCATGATCCCAGGGTCCTGGGATCGAGCCTCACGTGGGGCTCTCTGCTCCACGAGAAGCTTGCTTCTCCCTCTTCCACTCCCCCTGCTTGTGTTCCTGCTCTTGCTGTCTCTCTCTCTGTCAAATAAATAAACAAATAAAATGTTTTTAAAAAAATAGTATCTATTAGCTCTTGCTCCTTATTTTTTAATACCTACACACTTACTACAGGTCTTTTTCAATAATATCCAACGATATTCCCTATTATTCTCCAAAGTCTTTACACTGTCAACTAAAATTTTAAGTCTGATGAAATCAAAAGTAACCTGCTTCTTCTCACATAACTTTCAGCATGTGTTTGCCCCCCACCACTTACTGAAAAAGGCACACTGACAAAATTACTGTTCAAAAACCTTTTATATTAAGCATTCAGGAAAGAAATTACTGAGTGGGAAGCCTGTTATTATCTCCACTAAGAAAGCCACTTGAAATTTCTCTAACTGAAATTTTACTTCCCAGTGTCAGCTTTAAAAATGTAGATGAAGAATTTTCATTTATTGGCAATGTAACCCAATTAAGATATAACACTAATAATTAAGAAAAATTGTCATGATTTGAAAACTTTCTTGCCTGAATCACAAAGAACTTCCTAAAATGTGTCATTCCATTTCTAACATACAATATAGTGAAAAGTGAATGCTTCTAAAATTTCTGTGCTCTACTGAAATAATAAGCATTAACAAATAGGAGAGAGCTACAAAACCAGTGACCTCAAAAAAGCAACATTTTTGGATAAGATAATAGGAATTTCCAGCTGCATCCAGGCTGGTTTCTATTTCCAACAGACTTTAAAGAGAAGGGATGACATAAAAGGTTGCAGAAGCCTCTCTCAAGGATCACACGACTCTTGTGTGTGAAAGCACATAGCAGGACCTTTCCATTCCCAAAAGCATATTCCATTTCCAACATTTAGACACTCCCCCACGCCAACTAAATGTGAGAATTGGTATGATAAAGGAAAGGAGAAGAAAATCAAGAAGCATCTTGTTCTTCATTTTTATATGACCACCATCAAAATGATCATAGAATCAGTTCATCTCCTTGCAAAATATATGAAGGAGCCTGTTTTAGCGCAGGGTTTATGTTTATATTGTTTGTCTTTGTTGTTGTTTTATAAATGTAACATTGGAATTGCACACATAATATTTTAATATATTATGTTAGAGACATTTCTAGGTCCCTGGGAGAAGGGAGGGAGGGATAAAAAGGAGGATCACTGAGGATTTGTATGCAGTACTATTTTAATGTAAAGGATAATTTCTATATAAAATTTTGTGTACTAGTAAAAGGTGGATACATGGCATTATATATTTGTCAAAATCATAGAATTTACAATATTAAGAGTGAGTTCTAATGTAAACTATGGACTTCAGGTGATAATGATGTGTCAGTGTAGGTTCACCAACTGTAACAAATGTACCACTGTGATGCTGGATGTTTTCAGTGGGAAAGGCTGTTCCTATTTAGGAACGGGAGGTATATGAGAACTCTGTACTTTCGGCTCAATTTTGCTGTGAAACTAGCACTGTTTTAAAAAACAAAATCTGCTTAAAAGGAAAAAAAATACATCTTACATTTAAATATGTGGTCAGAGATTTCAACACACACTAGTAAAAGGGACTGCTGAGTTTCTTGGGCTTTTTATAAAAATACTCCACAGGCAGGCAAATATAGCAAATGTATTAAGTATGAAGAAAGAACAGAAAGAAATACGAAGAATAAAAATGGAAACATAAAGGAAGAAAAACTGTCTTAAACATTTTGTATTCTCTTGAATTGTGTCTACATTATAATTATCGTAACATAAAAACTATACGTGAATGCAGATGAAGACCAGAGAAAGAGAGATGCTAAAGCATGGTATGTTTAGATGTATTAAACTTGAAGCCTAGAGTTCTACTTTGCCACTAATATGCTGTATGTTCTTAGGCAGATCTCCTCACTTTTTTGGGGTTCAATTTCCTTATCTGCAAAAATAAGAGAGCTGAAAACTTGAACTAAATTAATGTTTCTTCCAAGGTTCCAGGAAAAGAGTAAATACATATTTCCCCAGGCTCAGCATCCACTGTAAACCCAAATCTTTTTGAAGTCTCAAATATTTGTCTTAAAATTCCATGGTATGTGAATTATGTATCAATGAAGCTATTTCGAGAAAAACAGCCCTACTAGGACCAACCAGAAGCTTGTTCACCCTGTTCTACCACATTAGAGTAAGTTACTTACATGCTTAGTGCCTTAGCTTCCTCATTAGGAAAATGATGGGAGTAGTACCTCATGGGTGATTTTTTGACAATTCATAGTAAGTGTTTCAAATGAGAGTCACTTACTAATTATTATTATTACTATGACAGACCATCACCTTCCAACTCTTATTATGAATTGTCTTATTTTCACCTATGCTGTCAAAAGTCCTCAACCAAAGTGTTCACTACTCCTGTTTGCTCAAAAAATTTTAATAAAATTCTAACAATAAATATTTGAAGACTTTTGTGTGTTTATATCACTTACATACAATACACACACAAAGGATTTGCATAGTATAATTATATATTTGTTTCCAAAATAGCACTCTTGAGTTGGAAGCAAGGCTAAATTTGTTCTTCAAGGAAGAAAATAAATAATAAACAATTAGAAAACATCAGGAGAAATCAATCCATACAGAATTATGAAAGGATCTAGAGGAAAATCTATTTTAATATTAAAAACTCAGATTTCCTAACATGTATCAGCTTGTCAAATGTTCTATATTATTTCATAGTAATAAACTCAAATATGTAACATTAATTTTTTCTGGGTTTTTGTATTATATATATCCAGCAAATTCTATAATTGTATATTTCTTTGTATATATTAATAGATAAAATATTTTATAATTAAATACATGAGAATGACTGAAATGATTATAAAATTCTTGGCTTCTTTAAAATACTACTCTTCCTGTGGCCTTTTCGTTTTCTTTTTCTTATTTTGTTTTGTAAAGTTCATTTCATCTCATGTTTCAATTATTCTCTTTGGTAAATGGACTCGAAATTAAAATAAAAAGAAAACAACCTAGAATATATATCTTTGAAAGTAGAATCTAGAAAGGGAAACTTTTTTTGTGTGTTATTTTGACTTTTAGCTTGTAGGGTTTTTATGATTGGTTTCCATCTGAATATTTGGAAAATTGGTTAAATGTGGAAAAGTTAAAGAGATAAAATGCATGAAACTTCTATTAGGCTCATTATTAGTCAATTTTTAGGGCTTTTTAGAGAAAAATAGCAAATGCTTGCAGTAAAATTTAAAAGTTACAGTTTCTTTAAAATGGTTTCATTTTTTAAAGAATCGAAAACTGAGATAAAAAATAAAACTGGTAGTTTGGTATCATAATTGAGGTAAATGGAAAAAGAGATTAGAGATGTATGCATGTTTAAATTGTTTAATTTGGATTTTTTTAATTTTTATTTTCTTTGATTTTTAATTGAACCATTATTTTATGAATTATTCCTATCTTTAATAAACACTTATTTTTCTGGAAGCTACCACTTAAGGCCAAGATGGAATACCAGGAAAATACAATATAGTGAAGACCAGGAAGAGAAGACAAAAGTAGGTGAGTCTTATAATCACCTAGGTAATTGCCTAGGTATTTTTAGGCCACAGTATGTGATGGAAGGTCACGGGCAGAGCCTAGGGATGTCCAAATGTCAGAGAGATGGAGTTGGGAGTTTGGGTAACCAAGATGTATTCTAGCTACAGTTTTCTTGATATGGTACAACGAGAGAGAGAGAACACTGGTTATTTGCTGAGAGTTCTTGCTTTCTCAGATGAGTACTGATCATCAGATGGAAGAGAAAACCATCTCTAAAGCTCACACAGGGCCAGAAACAGTCCCTGTTTCCCCTAGCCAAAGCAGATAACCTTGTAATCCCTGGGGCACCAAAAAGAACATCATATAGCTGTCACTTCAATAGGGAAAAATTAGTCCTAGACTAAAAGTCATTCATATTTTGTCTAAGAAAGACTTGAAAGAATCAAACTATTTCCACACAGCTATGTCCCAGGACACAGCTACAGAATATTTATAGGAATATTAAAAAGCCTAACACCTAACAGGATAAAATTAGAATGTCTTACATTCAATCAAAACTTAGCATGCATACAAAAAGGAAGGAAATAAGGATTCACACACAGGAGAAAATCTAGTCAATAGAAACAGATCTCACAATGGCACAGATGAAAGAATTAGTAGACAAGAGCTTACAGAAGTAATATAAGTATATTTTACATGTACAGGAAGGTAGATGAGAACATGTTAAATAGTGAAATGGAAAATATAAAAAAAGACACCAAGCAACTCTCTAGAGATAAAACATTTCTATTACTATCATTAAAAATACAATGGATAGGGGTTCCTGGGTGGCTCAGTCGGTTAAATGCGGACTCTTGATTTCAGCTCATGTCATGATCTTGGCGTCCTGAGATAGAGGACCCCACCCCACTCCGTGCTCTATGTTCAGTGGGGAGTAGACCACCTCCTTCCCCCTCTCCCTCTATTTCTCACCCTGCTCAGGCATGCACATGTGTGCACACTCTCTCTCTCCCATTCTCACTCAAATAAATAAATAAATAAATAATCTTTAAAAATACAATGGATAAAAATACAATATATGGTATTAACACTGTATTAGATAATGCAGGGGAAAATATTAATAAAGACAAAGCAATAGTACTTAGTCGAAGTTAAACATAGAAATAAAAATGACTTAAAAATTTTTTAAGAGAAGTAGGAATGAGCTTTGGGATATTCCATGTAGCTTAATCTACATGTAGTTGGAGTGTCTTTTGGAGAGGAAGAAATGATGGCCCCAAACATCCAAATGTATAGTAAATACCATAAATCCACAGACTCAGGTAGCACGAAAAACCCTAAATATAATATACCTGAGGCAAATAACATCAAAGCACATTCTAGTCAAAACCAGTGATAAAAAGAACCTATTAAAAATAGAAGAGAGGAGGGATGCCTGGGTGATTCAACCAGTTAAGTGTCTGCCTTCAGCTCAGTTCATGATCCCAGGGTTCTGGGACTGAGTCCTGGTTTGGGCTCCTTTCTCAGCTAAGCTTCCTTCTTTGCCTGCCTCTCCCCATGCTTGTACTCTTGCTCTCTCTCTGTCAAATAAATAAATAAAATCTTTAAAAAAAATAGAAGAGACGGGTGCCTGGCTGACTCATTTTGTAGAGCATGTGACTCTTGATCTTGAGGTCATGAGTTTGAGCCCCACATTGGGCATAGAGCTTTCATAAAAAACAGGAGAAAACACATTACACACAGTGAACAAAGATAATCTTGACAGCAGAGTTTTCATCAGAAGCAACACAATCCAGGGGCACCAGTTAAGCATCCAGCTCTTGGATTTAGCTTAGGTCATAATCTTGGGGCTGTGGGATTGAGCCCCACACAAGGTTCTGTACTTAGTGTGGAGTCTGCTTCAGATTCTTCCTCCCTCCCCCTTTGCTCCTCCCTGCTCATTCTCTCTCTCTCTCTCTCAAATAAACAAAATCCTTAAAAAAAAACCAAAACACAAGTCAGAAGAGAGTGGAACATCATCTTCCAAAAATGAAGTTGAAATAAAAACAAATATAAATACTGAAATGATACGTTATAATCAGATCTGCACTACAAAAACATTAACAGAAGCTTTTAGTCCATAAGCAAATGGTAAAAGATGAAGATATGAACTTACACAAGGGAATGAAGAATGCTGGTAAGTATGTGGGGGATTATGTGAGCTATTTTGCTTAATTTGTGTATTTCTTGAAATGATGTAAGATGAAAATATGAAGTTACAAAAGAGAATGAAGAACATTGGTAAACCCTGGGGAAATATATGACTATTTTGTTTAATTTCTAAGTTTCTTAAAAGATAATTTCACTTTTAATGTGTGCTGCACAAAGTGACTTCCTTAATAAGAGTAGGAGAAGAGAATAGAGAGCAACTTACAGTTAAGAAATCTGACAAATACTACTTTATCTAAGTGATCAAGTTCAATATGTAGTCATAAACCTTGTTGATGCTCCTTGCATAACATGAAGAAAATAGCACTTTATTTTCTTTTTCCTTACAAACTATAATCCCAGTCTCATCATGAGAAAAATATCAGATGAGTTCCAATAAAGAGAAATCCTATTGGAAATTTATTTCAATAAAGAGAATTATGACTGACCAGTACCCTTCAAAGCTGTCAAAATCATCAAAATGAGGAAAGTCTAAGAGACTATTACAGCAAAAAGGACATATGACAAGTAAATGTAATGGGCTTTCCTGGATGGAATCCTGGAACAGCAAAAATATATTAGGTAAAAACTAAGGAATTCTAACAAAAAAATTATGGGATTTAGTTAATAATAACATAATAATTTTGGTTAATTAGTTTTAAGAAACCTACCATTTTAATGAAAGATAACAGTAAGGGAAGTTATATGAGTGGAATTGGAAGGTATATGGAAATTCTCTGAACTATCTGGTTGATTTTTCTGTAAATTTAAAACCTATGAACAATAAAATCTATAAATAAAAAAATGTAATTGACTGTTTAAAACCAAAATAATAACAAATAATATGGAGTTTACATATACAAGTAAATGTAAAACAACAACAGAACAAATACTGGAAGGAAGGGACAGAAGCATACTTATAAGGTTTTTATATTACATACAAAGTGGCATAATATTACTTGAAGATAGACTCAAAAAAGTTAAAGGTTTACGCTATAACACCTAAAGTAACCATTAGAGAATAACGTAAAGAGTTAGAATTAATAATCAAAGTTGGTAAAGTTAAATCATAAAATATACTCAATCCAAAAAAAGGCAGGAAATGGAACAAATAAAAAATGAACAGGAATATGGGAGATTTAAACACAAAACTACGAATAATCACATTAAATGTAAATGCTCTCATACCCTAATTAAAAAGCAGAGGTTATTGGAGTATACTTAAAAAAACAAAAAGAACCAACTATATGGAGCCTAAAGAGATCTGTTTTAAAAATAGGCACAAATCATGTAAATTTAAAAGGATTAAAAATATATACCTCTTCAGGCTAATCAAGGAAAGCTGAGACAGCTATAGTAACATCAAAGTCAATTTCTGAGCAAAAATATTAGCAGGGATAGGTAGGATTACTTTATAATAAAGTAGTTTAATTCATCAAAAGAACATTGTAATTTTAAACCTTCATGCACCTAACAGCACATCAAAATCCATGTAGCAAAAATTGCCAGAAGTTTAAGGAGAAATACACAAATACTATTTGCATTCCTGTTGAGATGATTTATATTCCTCTTGAGGTAATTTATAAAGCAAATAAGTAGAAATTCATTAAGGATATAGAATATTTGGACGTCACCTATACTGACCCAATTGTCATTTAGAGAAAATTCCACCCAACAATAACCAAAAATACATTTTTTTTTCAGTGGCACACAAAATATTCCCCAAGATTGACTTTGTATGGGCCATCAAACAAGTCTTAATAAATATGGAAGGATTGAAAATATGTGAAGTATGTTTTCTGAAAACAATGGTATTAACTTATAAGTCAATAATAAAATATCTGGAAAAGCTCAAAAATACAAGGAGGCTAAATAATATACTATTACATAACCCACGGATTAAAGAAGAAATCAGGGCGCCTGGGTGGCTCAGTGGGTTAAGGCCTCTGCTTTCGGCCCAGGTCATGATCTCAGGGTCCTGGGATCGAGGCCCACATCGGGCTCTCTGCTCCGCAGGGAGCCTGCTTCCCCCTCTCTCTCTCTGCCTGCCTCTCTGCCTCCTTGTGATCTCTCTCCCGCTGTGAAATAAATAAATAAAATCTTTAAAAAAAAAAAAAAAAAAAAGAAGAAATCAAAATGGAAATTAGAATTTATTTTGAACTGAAGGAAAATAATTAGACAATATATGAAAATGCAGAGAGTTTAGTTAATGCAGTCCTAAAAGGAAAATTTATAGCACTTAGCATCTATAAAAAAAAGTGAAGTCTCAAGTTAATGACCTCACTTTCCACTTTCATGAACTAGGAAAGAAAGAAAATTAAACCCGAAGAAAGCAGAAGAAAGGAAGTAATATATTCAGAGCACAACTCCACGAGCCAGCAAATAAGTCCAAGATGAAACTTTTGGAAACGATGGATTATTGTCATTATCTGAATGGTGGAGATTGTTCCAGGCCATTTATGTATGTAAAAACTCATTTAATTATTTACTTACAATTTGTACATTTTATTTTATGCCAGTTACACACCAATAAAGGTCATCTAAAAACAATACACCATTCCGAGCTCAGAAAACTTTTCCTTCAATATTTTAGTATCTATTTTACTACATTACCATGTAATGTTTCTGTGGAGAAGTCTAAAATTCAATCAATTTTTGACTATTTTTAAGAGATGTTCTTACTCTGGATGTTTTGTATGTCAGTAGATAATTCTCTACAGGTGTCTCACCATTCTATACACAGAGATATCCTTTGTTTCAGGTTATCGTTTAAGGGTGATATAGTGAACAGCCTTGAAAAATAGATACAGTGCTTCCTATGGGGCAAAAGGTGGGCATGTTTGCCTCACATTAGAAAAGATCCAAGTTCCCTTCTACTAGGGTTTCTCCTCTATGATGCAACTCCCCACATTCAAGCATCCACCTGGACCACCCTGTAGCACTCCCGTTAGACTGATGGTGAAGGAGAAGTGGCACAAATATGCTCATGTCAATGCTATCTTTGTTTCTGACCCAGCAGTCCCTATCTCCAGGCTTCAGGAAAATTTTGCCATGCTAACTTGTTTCTAAGTAGAGTTTCAGACTCAATAGCTCTTGTTACAGTTTTCTATATTGTAAAGCAATCCAATGTCAAGTCTATAAATTTTCTGTGTTATAGCTTTTGGGCTCTTTAACTCTGGAGTTTTTCACCTTTTTCTAGTCTGCAAAATATATCTCCACTAACTGTAAGCATTTCCTCCTATCCATATTTCTTTTTGATGTGTGCTAGGATGACTATTATTCAAATATTGGCAATCCTGTATCTGTCCTCCCTATTAAATTTTCTTTCATATTTTCTATTTTTTATCTTAGATGGATACCTTATAGAAGAACTTCTAAAAAACAGTCTTCTAATCTGCTAATTCATCCTTTAGTCACCTTTCCACTCTGTATTCCATCTTCTGTGTTCTTTATATCGACTCATATTTTTCATACATAATATTTCTATTTGATTGCTTCATAATGAGATTTTGTTCTTATTTCACATTACTAGCATCTTCCTTTTTCTTTGTATTAGGGTTCTCCAAATATTCTGAGTCTGGCAAGTCAAACATGCAGGGCAGGCCAGCAAAATTCCCATGAACACTAATGTTGCTCTCTTGAGTCTGTCTAAGGGCAGTCTAGAGGCAAAATCCTTTCCCTTTGAGGAACTGGCATCTTTTCTCTTGAGACCTTCAACTGATTGGATGAGACCCACCCAACTGTGGAGAGTAATCTGCTTTACTCAAAGTCTACTAATTAAAATGTTCATCACATCTAAAAAATACCTCATATGTAGACGACTTTTGACCAAGCAACTGGGCACTACAGCCTGGCCAAATCACTGTATAAAATTAACCTATACAATCTCTCTTGATAGATAGATAGATAGATAGATAGATAGATAGATAGATAGATAGATAGATACTATTTGTGCTTATCCAATGTCCTGTTGAAATTATTGACACATAGTTATATATAACATATATTTTTTTTCTTTTTATGTCTAATTCTTTGCTGAGTTCCATCATCTGATTTTGGAGTTTTCTTATTTTTATTCTGAATAATTACTTTTTTTCTCTTATATTTTATCATCCTCCTAAGAGTTTTTTTTTTTTTGTCTTGTTTTGAAATAGCTTTTTTAATTAATTTGTTCTTTCCTGGCATGCTTTCATTGTCTGTAGGCATATTTTCTTTGCAGAAATATTTTCTATGCTTTATTCTTCCCTTTTCTTATGATAATTCAGTGTGGGATTTGACCTGATCTTTTGCTTTAACTCAGGTTAATGTGAGTTTGTTTTTCTGAAATTTAAAATGAATTGCTCAATTAGAAGGCATAGTACAGAAGTTAGAATAGCTCTTTGCCAAGATTTTCATTTTTTTGGTGTTCATGTAGTGTTAAAAAATACAATGTCTTGCTTTCTGGAGTGATCTGGTTCTCTTTCTTTCTCTTACTTACATCAAATCCATCTCTGTCTTTTCCTCTCAGTTTGATTCTACTCCCTTCAATTTCTCATTAGTGTGGGATGCTGTCCTGGAAGGAAGACCCGTATGGTCAATTTGAAAGTTCACATTTTCAATTTACCTGATACTGAACTGGGCAAAATCCTTCCCAAGTTCAACTGCTATTCCCAGATTAGCCTGTGATACTTTCCTGTGAGTCCTTTTTGGTTGGTTGAGAATTTTTCTTCTACCAGATAGGTCAAATACAGTATTTTCCCCTCTGATTCTTCCCACAAAGATGCTTATGAAATGCAGGTATTTGGGCTCTTGGTGGTTTATTCCCACCCATTTGTATATAGGGTTCTGTGAGGATATCCTATCATCTAGTTCTATTATAAATGTTGTGTGAGTGTGTATTTGCACATTTGTGTGTATGTGTTTTCCTATCTAATTAATCTGTATGATGTATCAAGGGGATTAATCTGGGGAAATATCCATATGGATACTTGTTTTATGTACAAAGTCAGAAATGGGAAATGAGGAACAAGAAAGAGAATTAATAACAGACCTTAAAATTTTAATTACATGACCTGTGAGAGGAAAAATGTTTTCCACTTGATGGTGCTCCAAGAAAGTCTATATTCTTAAAACAAATAAAATATTATTTTCTACATAAAGATGAAAAAAGAAGTTCAGATCACTGATTTCATAGGGGACTTTGCTTATGTGATTCTGAGATTACCTAATAGCACAGCATTTATGAAAGCAGGAGAGATCGGGGAAGGAGTGAGAATAGAAAATGTACAGAGTAATACTGAAGCAGATAAGCATTGATGCAGAAATATTTTCTGGAGTAAGGGGACAGCTTGTGTTAACTAAAATCGATGAAGATAGAAGTATTACAGGTTTGTTTCTGGATCATGAAACATGAGGCTATCTTGATTCATCCAAGCCAAATCCTTTAACATGGTATTGTGACATTTGTGAGATACAAAGCAAAGACGTTAGGTCTATTCTTATTGCTAATAGTCAGATGTGTCTGCAGACATCACACTCTTTGCTCTTCGTTCAATCTAGCATAGTCAGAGATATTCTTAAACTCTAGAGCTATGAGAAGTGCAGAAGTGTCCATGATCCATATGTTGTCCACAAACATGTCCACCCTCTATGGGAATACAAACCTTTTATAATTATGCACTATATAAAATGGATCTCTGATATAAATACCCAACATTTTCAAAAGCTCCAAGTTCTCCTTAAGTACTAAGATGTTAGATTAGTTTCCACATAATGCTTTGTTTGCCTCCCGTTCATTCTGTAACAATATAGAAAATAATTTATGAAAGCTTTTTAGGTCTATTTTCTTGGATCTAATTCTCTTCTTCAGAAACTTGAGTTCTAGGTTCTGCATCCATTTTTGCTGCCATGAACAGTTTCAACCACACTGCTAGAACAGGGGACATGATGCATCCAATTTCTTTAGCATGAACAGAACCTTCTTGATTGGAACTAGAATTAAGTTTTACAGTGACATAACGCTTCTTTGACAAGGTCCTCAAATAACTCTAGCAGGATCTGACCATGTAAATTACGGTTTTATCGTTTAGTGTCTTCTCATTCGAATAGCATGTAAGCTACATAGAGGCATTTAAAAGAATACTATTAGTGATAAGTATGTATATATGTATAGGTTGATGGTTCCTCAGACAAGAGATTTCTTTTAGACCTCAGGTTTATAAAACACTTTCCTGAAGATTAACCTGGAACACTGTTTTTCAACAACAAAAAATACTATTTGTCAACAACACTGATGGGTGAGGATGATCTATACACATGGGAAGACAGTTTTGCGGCTATCATTTCCTGGTTGGGTCAGAGTCGTGTGTGTGTGTGTGTGTGTGTGTGTGTGTGTGTGTGTGTGTGTGTTTCTGCTTTGTTTTGTTGTCAGTATTATTTTTTCTACCTTCCTCTCTTGATTATCCAAAGAACAGAAAATATACCCACATGCCAGTGCTGTTTGCCCATAACAGATTTATTGGTGTCCATTTATCACTGCATTGCAACTCTGCGCTGGTAGCATAAGACAAATGGAGCCATTCAGTCTTTTTCTTTTCTGCACTTGCTTTTCAGCCCCTCTAAGTAGAAAGAGTGGTGGTGGCAAAATTAAGCAGTGGAAACTCAATACAGAAAGGCCTTCTAGGTGAAGTGCAAGTTGCAATAACTTTATCATCAGGGAATTCTCTCCACATTCTGTTCTGTTGAAACTTTAAATCCAAGTCAAATAGATAACTGTAAATTTACAGAGCACAACACAGAACAGAATGAACTTTGGCATGTGCTTCAGATTAAATTTAAAATCCTTTTTTTGCTCTCCTGAAGTGACTGGAACATGCATAATATAGAAAATTTTTCTGCATGAGAAAATGGGTTTCTATCCATAATAGCTTACCTGCTTAATAGCTTATTTACCTAACACTATATTGAATGCTCATTAAATACATATATGTGTGTGTGTATACATATATACATGTGTGTGTGTGTGTGTGTGTGTATTACAGTAAGATGCCCAGATTTTGTATTAGAAATGCTGGATGCCTAGGGGGGAAAAATAGTCTTTTTGGAAAATGAATGAATTCTGATGAGTAGAGTCTAGTTACTTGCAGCTAAAGAAATTTTAACGACTTTTGTCATTTTCTAGTTTTAAGGGAAACAGAGACTACATAAATGAATAAACATTAAGTCCTCAAGTTTTATTTGAGATGATCACATCGCTCAATTGGCTCATATGATCGTCAATTTGAATTTAAATAAGGGAAAATCAAGCTCTTTACATTATTTTCTAAATTTTAATTTTATGATTGCCCTGCATCTTATTTTTCTTCTTATTTTTCCCCAATAAAATCACAATAAAAATTATATTGTTAGGAAAATATTTTGAGACTAATAGTTTCAGGTAAGATTGTAAAAACTAAAACTCTGAATGACAGCTTAAGGATTAAAAAAAAAGAAAGAAAGCTTAAGGATTAAAAAATATAAATATATTTGTTTCCCTTTCTTCCTCTGCTTCCCCTATTTTTATTTGTGAAATAGGCAAAGGCTATGATATTTTCCCGATATTATTTAAATATAGGGCATTTTACTACCACGAATAATCAAATAATTGTTGAACAATTCTATCATCTCTGATACTAGTAATTGGCCTAGGAAATACTTCCTTGGCAACCATAGAGAAAGCTTTCTGTTTTGTTCTGGTTTTGAAAATGACATTTATGTGATAGATAATGAGAGGCATCAGCCCACATATCCCCATCTGTGTTTGGACCACATTATAAATGAGTACAAAAAATAAAAAATTCATGTTGAGAAACAAAATAAAAATATTTTTAGATAAATCAACAGCTCTCAGAATGACATGGAGTGCTTGCAATATACTAGGCATTCTTCTAAGTGCTGGGTATATAAGGGTAAATATGATGAACAAAAATCTCTGGTTCCATGGAACTCTGTTCTAAAAAAACATAAAGTACTGCATATATTCAAGTCTTAGCGATGAAGTGTGAACCACTATATAAAAGCAACAACCTTCTGCATTTCTGGTAATATCCAATGTGTTATATTATGAATAAAGACCTTATAACTCACTGAATTCTTCAGTTACTCAGCTTAAGTTTATGGTAAGCCCAGTACTAGAGAGAAAGATGATGTGGAAATGAAGAAGGTTGGCACAGTACTCCCTCTTGGCCCACGACAGAAGACCAAATAAGCAATTAAAATATGAGGAGTCAAGAGAAATGTGAAGGGTGCACCAGGAGTCACAGAGGTGAACTTATCTTAGATGAAGCTTCAGATATCTCTACCAGTAACTTACATTTAATCAGAGACTTAGAGCTAGAGATATTTCAGTAAAGAATAGTTTTCTAAGAGTATTGAGGTGGACTATGTTGGTGTGGAAGATTATGAAGAAAGAAATGTATGTAATTGTCCATTAACAGTAAGGCAATGTAAAACCATTTTTGGTTGCATAACTGTAGATTATTCCCACTCTAGCATCCCTAAACTAATAACACTTCATCCTATAGTAACAGGTATGAGGGATGGGTTGAAAGATATCTAAGGAAACCTTAGATCATGAAATGAAAGTGCCAAGATAAAAATATCTAATAACTCCCCACAGTGAAAATAGAAAAACAAAATTAAGAAACAAAAAAATTTTTGAGGGGCAGCTGGGTGGCTCAGTGGGTTAAAGCCTCTGCCTTCTGCTCAGGTCATGATCTCAGGATCCTGAGATCGAGCCCCACATCGGGCTCTCTACTCAGTGGGGAGCCTGCTTCCTCCTCTCTCTCTGCCTGCCTCTCTGCCTACTTGTGATCTCTCTCTCTCTGTCAAACAAAAAAAAATTTTTTGAAAAATTCTAGTAATTTATCCCCCTAAGACATTCAAGACATTATTTCATGTATAAATAAGACCATATAGTAAAAAGGAATATCAAAGAAGAAAAAAGAAATCAGAAATAAGAAAACTCAGAATGCAAAATACAGTTCAATACAAAACACACAAAAATATAATGTCCAGAATTTAATACCAAATTAGTGATCTAGAAGATAATTTTAAGATAATTTTAAGTTTCGGGCACCTGGGTGGCTCAGTGGGTTAAGCCTCTGCCTTCAGCTCAGGTCATGATCTCAGGGTCCACAGATCGAGTCCCACATTGGGCTCCCTGCTCAGCAGAGAGCCTGCTTTCCCCTCTCTCTCTCTGCCTGCCTCTCTGCCTAACTGTGATCTCTCTCTCTCTCTCTCTGTCAAATAAATAAATAATCCTTAAAAAAAGATAATTTTAAGTTTCTTTCCCATAATATGGGTATTATTTAGAATAAATCCAAGTGTCCATTTACCCATTTGTATGATATAGACTATAAAACCAAAGAATATAAGTTAATTAGAAATACATTATCATATATACAACAGATGATAAAGGAGAAGAAACCTTACCTACATTGAAAATCCCCTATTGCATAGGACTAGTAAATTCACAGAACATAAATTAAAAATAAATCCATACATTCAAGTGGAATTTAAAGATATCAAAGATAATGGGAAAAAAAACTATACATTTTCTAAAAAATAGGAGGAGTCCTACCTAGGAAGATAGGCAAAAGGTACATGATCTGTTATCATGTCAAGTTCAGCTGCTTCATTGCATGTATGAATCAAGCAGAGCCCAGAGTCACAAAGGTTGCTGGTGTCAGATCTGAAAGGTACTAGCAGTGTCTTCCCGTATTGAAAAGCTCACCTTCAGAGAAACATTAGACTATTTGATATTATCACTACCAACTGCCACAATGAATCGGACTGAAGACACCAGCAAACAAATTTAATGCATGGGTGAATTTGATAAATAAGCACTAAGGAATCAAACAAAGTTTTAGCTTTCCAAAGACTATTGCTAAACACCACACTGTACAAACAAATTAGACTTCATTCAATTAATTCAACAAAGAAAGTTACATAGGCGATTATTGCATAAAAAGAAGGTAGACCCTTTATCTTTGTTTAAAAATGGTTACATTTTGTGTCAGATAATGGTAGCCCTCAGAGAATAGATTGCACACTAGCATAATGTAGATCATTCTTTAGTTCTAAGATAGTACACACATTGCTAATGCAGTGTCATTATTCATTTAGAATACAGTCATGTATTATCTTACAGAACATATCTTATGAGAGAGTTAGCTCATCTTAAGCATTTATTGATCATTAGCATAGTTCAGTGAAATACCTATCCCTTAAAGGAGACTTGACAAGAAATCAGGAGACATATTTGCTTTGCCATTAAACCTTCCAAGCATGGTTCCTTATTTTATTTTTAAACAATGGTACTTCAAAACTCTATTTGTTTCCCTACCTACAGTCAATAAAAATGATGGTAAAATCTAAAGAAGAAGCTAAGAAAAAATTCCATGTGATTATTTAAATATTTTCTCCCAGGCTCTAATGTGCAAAGCCTAAGATATATATCAATTGGCCAAAGAACTATTCATAAGTGTTTTCATAGAATTATAAACCTAAACCTAAGGAAGGGAGGAAAAGAAGGGAGGGAGGAAGGGAGAAAGGAAGGGAGGGAGGGAGGGAGGGAAGGAAGGAAGGAAGGAAGGAAGGAAGGAAGGAAGGAAGGAAGGAAGGAAGGAAGGAAAGGAGGGAGGGAGGGAGAGAGGAAAGAAAGAAAAGAGAAAAAAAGGGAAAAAAATAGAGATTTTTTCCCCCCTTGAACCTCATTTGCAGAGAGCTGAATTACATGAAGACTTCCTGTAGAGATCATTAGAGGCTTTCTGGATTTTAGGTCTCCTAGTTTCTGTCTTCCTACATATTCTAATGGCTAACACCTGAAGGTTGAAAAGACACTTTTCTGTTAATGCAACTTTTCTTCTCTAAGATGTTTGAATATAAATTGAGCACCTTCTGATTCCTTATATGAACTTTTCTTTTCCTTAACCGGTAGTATATGTCTGGGGAAAAAAAAAAGTACTTTCTAGAGGATTTTTTCTGGAGGTAGATATTCTTTTTTTTTTTTTTTTAGATTTTGTTTATTTATTTGACAGAGAGACACACAGTGGGAGAGGGAACACAAGCAGGGGGAGTGGGAGAGGGAGAAGCAGGCTTCCCGCTAAGCAGGGAGNAGATTTTGTTTATTTATTTGACAGAGAGAGACACAGTGGGAGAGGGAACACAAGCAGGGGGAGTGGGAGAGGGAGAAGCAGGCTTCCCGCTGAGCAGGGAGCCCTATCCCAGGACCCTGGAATCAGTACCTGAGGTGAAGGCAGATGCTTAATGACTGAGCCACCCAGGCACCCCAGCAGGTAGATATTCTTAATAACTTTTCACTTGGAACTGTTTCTGAAAAAGAACTAAATATGTGGTGGCCTTTTGGGCATCTATAGTTGAAAATCACTTGGATCATTTTAGAATTTGCTTATTAATTACATGCCTACATCATCAATATTTTTTGAAAGCTTATTATCATTTGGACCTAGGAACCCTAATGAAAATGAATGTCATGATAAATCAAAATCAACTCATATACATGCTATTGTTTTTTAAAGTACTAAATATAACTTATGAACTTAAAGAAGAAAATTGATTCTTCACACAGATTTGTGGTTTGTAACATTAAGAATGACACAACAGGGCNNAGGGCGCCTGGGTGGCTCAGTGGGTTAAAGCCTCTGCTTTCGGCTCAGGTCATGATCTCAGGGTCCTGGGATCGAGGCCCGCATCGGGCTCTCTGCTCAGCAGAGAGCCTGCTTCCCCTTCTCTCTCTGCCTGCTTCTCTGCCTCCTTGTGCTCTCTCTCCCTCTGTGAAATAAATAAATAAAATCTTTAAAAAAAAAAAAAAAGAATGACACAACATTCAACAAAATGTAGGACAAAATGAAGGTGAGATCATTACTCACTATGAAAAATTGTATTAATTAAATATTCTAAAATTTTCCAATTTTTAAAAAATGAATATTGAGCTCTAGGTCTATCTAAAATGAACTCAGTATGATATCTGCGGAAAACATAAATTAAAAGAACACTTCAAGTAGAGCTGGAAAAATTCATAGCCTGAGTGATCAAATAACAGAATTGCCAGATGTTTATCATATCACAGTAGCAGGCATTTAAACTTGAATATTAATAGCTATAATTTTCTGAGCCCTCATCATGTGCAGCAATAAGATTAAGTGCTTTATATTGGGCGATGCTTTGAATCCTCATAGTAGTCCTAAAAGCTAGGTGTATTGATCATTGGGTTGAAAATAACCTATTCTATCTACAATACCAGGAAGGCTGAGCTTGCCCAGAAAATTCACAAGCTCTGTGGGACCCACTTAAGTGGACTTCTGTTACTAGCCCCAGAATCAGTCTGCCTCCACCATTATTATTTTTTTTATTAACATATAATGTATTATTTACTTCAGGGGTATAGGTCTGTGATTCATCAGTCTTAAACATTTCACAGCACGCACCATAGCACATAACCTCTCCAATGTCCACCACCCAGCCACCCTATCCTTCCCCCCAACCTCCCTCCCCTCCAGCAACTCTCGGTTTGTTTCCTGAGATTAAGAGTCTCTTATGGTTTGTCTCCCTCCCCGGTTGCATCTTGTTTCATTTTGCCTCCACCATTATTATCCACCATTGCCAGCACAACGGATGCATGTTTCATCAGCAGCTCAATTCCAAATCAATGCCTTTCATGAATTTATCTGTTGGCAGAGTTAATTTAGATTACTCTTGCTCCAAGGAAAGCTAAAATAAAATTTAAAAATTTTTAACATTTACTTACTATGTTGTTTGGTTTTGTTTTGCTTTACTTCAGGGTGGTAAGATTCACAAAGCCAAAAAACACTGAAGTTCTTAGAATGTGGAAAAAGATTTTGATCAGCCAAAAATAACAGATGTGCACTAGCACCGGTGTTAAAACTAGCATTTTTTATTTTTTTTTATTTTTTATTTTTTATTTTTTTTTTTAAACTAGCATTTTTTAATATAAGAAAACAGAATCAGAGGGTAAGTAATGGAACCAAATCACACCATTTTGTTTGGCCTACCTTTTTAACTAGTCATACCGCTGCTTACAGAAGAGCCCTGAAGGAATAAATTTATACAACACTAAAGTCAAGTTGATATAAAATGTTTTTTCTGTGTTAAGAACTTGATTAGGTTTTTCAAAATGCAAATGAATGGGTGACACTCAAAATAAGGCAATATGTGGAAAAAGAATGCAGTGTGGTGTCAAGATGAAAAGCAAGGATTCAGGAATCAAACTCCCTGGAGTCCAGCCTTCTTTTGACTTTATTTGTTAGGTTAACGTGGATAAATTAACCAGAGACGTTTTGTTCCTATAAAATAGCTATTGCATAACAGAGATTTTTTAATAAAAATATCAATTATACAAACATTTATAACAGTTTTTGACAGGTGGTAAGGGTTAAGTAAACCCCACCTATTGTGGATAGAGTGCCAAATGTAGTGGGGTAAAGTGGGATTTAAGATGAAACAAATTATGTTACGTGTAGGTATTAAGAGTGTACTTTCTCAAGAGAGTTTAAAAAGCATTATTAAAACCAACTATACATCAATGTCCCTGAATATGTTCTTTCCTCTGTTTTAAGAACTTCTTTGCCAGCTCTTTGTGTATTAAGTTTCCTACTTTTTCAAATTAATTTCAAGTGGTACCCTCCTGTTAGCCTGCCTCGACTTCAGTGGGCAGATAAAGGTTTTCTCTTCTGTCACCATATAACCATGTACCTTATGGACACTCCTCCTTAAAGTATTTACTGTGTTGCCTTGAAATTACACAATTGTTGATTTATCTTATCAGTGAGGCAATGATCTATATACCCCTTGTCAATGTATCCTTGCTCCTAGCACAATGCCTGGGGCATGGTAAATGCAGAACAAATATTTGCTGGAGGAATGAATGAACCAATGAATAAACCAGTCAATGAATTAATCATCTCAAGTTATAACCTGAACTTAAGCTCCTATACCAAATAGATAACAGCATGTTAGAGTGAAAAAAAATTGCCAAAGTTCTGATTTTGACATACTAGCCATATGATGACAAGAAAGTTACTGAGTCTTTTGGATTGTCTGTTTCCTCATCTCCAAATGAATACAAGAAAAAATTATCATCCAAAATGTTATGAGAAGTAAATAAGATAAAATATATTTATGACTTGGTAGTCTGTAAAGGACTGTGCACAGATGTTAGTGGTCCCACTGAAAGAGAGTAAATTATAAGAGAATGCATTATAACAGTTAGTGATAACTACAAATGGTGAATAGTATATCCATATTGTAAGCCTCTGAACTATATTAAATAAAATTAGTTAAAAGATGTCTGGAATCAAGAAATCATTATTTAGGAGAGAAAATATTCATCAGGACTTTGATTCTAATTGAAAGTTACAAAAATGACAAATATAATTTTTTCTCTCCCATGCAAGAATTCAAGGCTGCTGAAGTGTTGCTGTTCCATATACTAAAAGGCGAAATTAATCAAATCCATTATCTTCCCTACTGTCACTGCTCACAACAAATCTTGACTATATTGAGAAGCTTTCCATGAGTCGTGGTTTTAATTAATATTTTGTTTCCAGAAAAGGTGCAACAAGCTATTTTTATGTAAAGCATTATTTTTGACATATAATTGGTGAGATACTTAATTTTAAAAAGAAAAATAAATAGAAATATAGAAATACTCTTCCTTAAGTATTAGTTATATATAATTCACTATTACTTATATTATACTGTCTATCCAGTATGTGTATGTGTGTGTGCCAGTTTCAATGAGATATGTTATTACCACTTATTTCTAGTGTACATTTTTTTCTGAATAGAGTCTTCCTTCCTTTTAGTGGCAGATTATTTTCATTAAATGGAGCATGAAAAATTAAAAGAGCTGCTCCAATACAATTAGATTTTCTATTTTCTGGAGTTTTTCTTTTTCTTTTTCTCTTTTTTTTAAAAAATATTTTATTTATTTGTTAGAGAGGGAGAGAGCACAAGCTGGCAGAGTGGCAGGCAGAGGCAG
>LNAC01000137.1:6154120-6323540 GCA_002007465.1 Ailurus styani | reverse complement strand
CAAGCTGGCAGAGTGGCAGGCAGAGGCAGAGAGAGAAGCAGGCTCCCCACCGAGCAAGGAGCCCGATGCGGGACTCGATCCCAGGACCCTGAGATCGTGACCTGAGCCGAAGGCAGCCGCTTAACCAACTGAGACACGCAGACGACCCTTCTGTGGTTTTTCTGAGACACCCAGGCGACCCTTCTGTGGTTTTTCTAATGACAAATATATACTACTTGTGTTCTTTAAATATCCTCAAGGGGTTTCAAAAAATAATCCTAAATATATTTGATATCTCATACCTTTCCCCTTCATTTGTTCACATACATGGCAATTTCAGCTTTGTTTTTCTTTTACACATATCTAGTATTCTTAGGAGAAAATTAAAGAAGAGAAAAATTACAGGTTTGTAGGAAGTTTTCTCAGTTCTGTTTCTTCTGCTTCTTTTGGGAAACAATGGATTTTATGGTTAAGCCTAGGTGTTTAATGAAATCAAATCTAGTTAGTCCTGATTGCTCAGTCTTTACCATCTGCGGAATTGAGGAAAGGGTCGCATTTATCTTAAAAAAGAGGACATAGCTGGCATCTTCTTCTGAAAAGTTCTCTGGTGTTTAGCAATGGTTTGTTCAGAAGTGGACATAAAAATGGAGGAAAGTAGGCTGTTCCACACTTGTATTACCAATCCCTCAAAGAAAATATTACCAACCCTTCAAAGTCTGTAGTCCTCTCTAATAAAATGTGCATTGTACAACTTAATGGAGAAAAAAAACTATTAAATGGGTGTGACAAAATTGCTATTTATAGAAAGGGGAATAAAAAATCTGTTTTTCCATGATAATTCAGAATTTATAAAATAGTCATGTTTGTTATGAAAATCCTTACTTAAATAGGAAAAGCAATTCCTTGTATCCACACACTGATTACCACAGTGTGGGTGGTTACTATACATCCCAAACAAACAAACATAGATGACACCCACAAATGGGTAATTTAAAACCAAGGGCAAGAATTGGTTTCTACGCAACAGAAACTTGGTTTCCATTTGGAAGTTAACACTTACATAGCTAGGGCAAGGCTTATGAGATCAAACATGATAGAAAAACCTACACACATTTAGCCACCAACTAGTATCAACAGGTATTACATATTAATGCTTGAAATATGATGCTTAGCAGAATGATTAATATATACCACTAAATGTAAATACATATGTATAGATAACTATAGACACACACACATACCACTCAGTGTGTAGTTGTATGTACCAATGACATACAAACAGAATATATAGCAGTAAAACACAGTTTTTTCTAAATTCATGTATCCATAGTGGTTACTAGAGAAATGTTACAAATTTTAGAGTTTCCTTAAAAGTTTAGGTTAGCTTTCTGTAGTGAAATGTGTCTACCACTCTCTCTCCTAAAATGTGCATAACAGCACTATCTGAAAGGACCCTTGAATCATTGTCTTACCTAGCTGAATGTATCTTCTTCCCCAAATTGTGGTCAGATTGGTTATTTTTTACCTCTTCTACACAGAAAAGAGTGGAAGTGACAAAGGTGATAGATGTTTCAATTGTCTTATCTTCTTACTGGCACACTTATTAAGTACTTAGAGATCTTAGGCAATATCCATATCTAAGTTAATGTAAAATTCTTTTAACTTGAAAGACTTTGAAGTTTTATGCAAACAGATCCCTGTCTATTTCGAAAAATTGATGACATGGATGAGGATGTGCAGTGTGTCTTAAAGACCTAGCTTCTTCATTATATTAAGAATTTCTCTATAACATGACATTTGAATTATTGGTATTAATTGGACGGATCTTATGAGTAAACAAATTAAGTGATCTTATCCTACATTATCTGAAAATATAATCACTGACTTTTTAGTATTTTCTCCTTTATGCCCCTCTATCTTCATTAGCTCTTTATTAAAATGCAAATGCCTTTGGTAGTGATTGCAGCTTAGATGAATTTCCATCTGTGATCGTTAACCAGGTAAGACTGTGAAAGGGAGGAGTTGGACAAAATTAGGCAATTCATAACTAGAATGGATGCAGAAGTGTGAGCAGAGATGGGTGGAGAAACCCAAGGAGAAAGTGTTTTGGAGTAGTTGAAGGAGAAAGAAGCTTTTGGGAATTGAATCAAAGACAGACCCTGCTTAATTTCAAATATTTGCCCTGTATTAGCATCAGTTTTGCCAAGTGAACTTAATGTAGCATGGCCTTATTCCATCTATTTTAAGTTGTTGACTCTTAGTTTGGGAAAAAACTGTCAGCTCTAAAATAAAACAAACAAAAATCTCAGTTAACTATATTTCATCTAAATCTAGTAGACATGGTTATGAGATGTCACTCTAAAAGAAAAAGTTTTATTGATTTCTTTTTTCCCTTATATGGTGGTTTTTGGATTGAGAAGAAATAGGGGACTTTTGGAATGAGAAGTCAATATAGAATTCTGGTATCAAGGAATAGAAATGGATTCACATTATCCCATTATTTAAATGCCTCAAGATAACATCTTACTTGACAAGAATTTTCTGCTAAGATGTTGGAGAGGAATTTTGCTGTTGTTTCCCTCACCCTGAAGTCAAAGCATCTGGAATCAACTCCTACTCTGTCACTTATTATGTCTTTTATTAGAGGCAACTGCTTATCTCAACTGACCCACAGTTTCCTTATCTGTAAAAGCAGAATGCCAAGAGGATAAGTAATTATAAAAGATAATGTGAATGTAAACTGCTCTGGAAAAGAGGATTATTTGTGGAGGATCAAATTATCAGATCTTGGTGGGGGAGGTCTTGACCATATTTATCTTCGTACATTCCAGGGATTTAGAAAAATATGTTGCAGAAATTTCTAATAATGTGTATACTCTCTAGATGTCAAAAATACTTCGAGCATTACTAAGGAGAGATTAGAAAATTCAAAGATTTTAAAACATCACCTACACTCAAGGTTCTTATAATGATAAGTTTGAAGAAGCAAGTCCTACTCGTTGCAGTCAGTTGGTACATCTGAAAGAAAGTCAATTATTCACACCTATTTTTTAACTCCCCATTCAGGAAGTTGCACTGGTAGTTGAAATCAGCCATAGTCAGAATATTTATACCACAAGAGTCTGTCAGCTTTGAAAACCAATCTCTTCCTTATACCTACCAGCTCTTGGGAGGTTAAATGTATTAATACACCTCTGCATATATAACAAATGGTGGAAAGATGTAAATTAGGTTCTACCATATAGAGTTTCTACTATGCCTGGTAATCACAACTTCCTTGGGATTTTATGTGATTTCAATAAGGCTTTCCTAGGAAAGAACTGACATAATTGAAGAATTATGAATTCATAATTGAAGAATTAAAGAATCATAATGAATAACTGAGGTAAGTTGCATTAGTCAGAAATGTTCAGATATTTTAAATAAGATGATTAGACTATTTGGCTCTAGAGGAGAATGCAATTAATGCTCACACTATTTAATAGTAAAAACTGTGTGTGTGTTTGTTTGATGTAAATCAGGGCCAATAGGGGTAAGTCTTTGAATTTCAGGTTGAGATGTTTCAGTAAATTTGCAAAGAATGTGAGAACATGTAAATCCATCAAAGAATTTTGGAAGAAAAATTAAATGGTCTCAACTGTGCAATTATGAAAAGAATAATTTCAATGGACGCAGTATTGCAAGCTGACAACCAGTTGGGAGACTATTGTGATAATTCAGTTTTGAAGCTACATCAAGTCCTTTGTAAATTCAGATAGTGTGAAACTACATTAAGGAGGGAAGAAAGAAAGGGAGAAAGGAAAAATCCAAACTCGAATGAAAAGTATCTGAGTTAGTCATGTCTATAGAAACAGAGCACAGTATTTTACCATGCCCCACCCCCAGAATATCCATTATCTTCAAAACAATCCTTTACAACAGAAGACCTTGAAAGTTTTCTTTCAAGTAGATAATATGTTGATGAAGGAAATGGTCCAAAGACAAAGCTGTTAGCTTGAGAGAAAATATTCATCAGTGAGGGAGATACATGCATGCTGTTCTTCTGGCTTCCTCTTTAAAAAGTAACAATGTTATTACTCATTTGGAGACCAATAAAGACTGAACCGAATTTTGGTCTGCTAAACCCATCCATCTTCTTCCCCCCGATGAGTGGTCAAAACGGTAAGTGAAAACAAAAGATTTTATTATCTGACCTTTATAGTATAAACATTGCCATTATGCTCAGACTTCCCTTCCCATTTATTATTGATCCATCACTGCTGTTTGTCACTTTTTGTACAAAGCACGTTTTTCTAGAATCTGTAGAAGCGTCTTTTCTACTTATGATAGACCCTGTGTTAGAGTCTAAGGAGTCTAACCCCATTTCTCATATAATTATGATATTTTGGTATTTCTATTCCCTATTTAANATGCATGCTGTTCTTCTGGCTTCCTCTTTAAAAAGTAACAATGTTATTACTCATTTGGAGACCAATAAAGACTGAACCGAATTTTGGTCTGCTAAACCCATCCATCTTCTTCCCCCCGAACTCACCAGTTTTGCCATTCACTTTTGTTTTCTAAAATAATAGACTGGAAATATCATATTTTGTTGCCATTATGCTCAGACTTCCCTTCCCATTTGTTGATCCATCACTGCTGTTTGTCACTTTTTGTACAAAGCACATGTTTTTCTAGAATCTGCAGAAGTGTCTTTTCTACTTATGATAGACCCTGTGTTAGAGTCTAAGGAAACCCCATTTCTCATATAATTATGATATTTTTGTATTTCTATTCCCTATTTAATATAAATTATAATATCATAAAAATAAAAGCCAAAAATATCATTAGAGATCATCTAAACCTACCTTGTTTTTATAAATGGGTAAAAAACTTGTTAGGGCCAGATAACTCATTAGTGGAAATCCAACATTTTTTTTTCATTCACAGTTAATCATAGATCTTAGTTTATTTTTAGTTTTAAGCCCTGATTTTTATCGTATGTATATATATATATATGTGTGTGTGTGTGTGTGTGTGTGGGCACAATCTCCACTTATTTTTAATTTGCGTTTCAAACTGTAGAGTTTAGTTTTCAACGCACATAAAGATATGCTTGTTGAAAGTCAACATGTAGTCAGAATACAAGGTAATCAAAACTGTTCATTTTAAATTGACTCCAATTCTAACTACAACCTGAAATTTCAAAACATAGTCAAGCAGTGATCTTTGCCACTCACATCTGAGATCCAAATGGCCTTGCAGATGTGAAATTATCTGTTGCTATGGAAGAACAGCTGGAATCAGTTAATGAGTCAAGTCAGCATGAGCTCAAGCACTAGAGACTAGCACGTTTCATCTGCATGGTACAGAACACTAGGAAAGGAGGCAACGAGCCCGACTGTTGTAGGAGTGGCCCCATAAGTGACACAGCTGTGAGCCTAATTAGGTTCATCTCCCACTGGCAAATAGAAGTGTTGTTTACCCTTGTATATATGAAACTTAGCCATCAGCAGACCAGTCTTTAATCCTGTCCCCACTGTGATAGAGTGCCGACCCATTCTGGTCAGATAGACCTGATAGACCCCCACAAAAGAGAAAAGGTCTCTGTCTAGACTGTAAGAAGAAAGCATGTCAATTTTCCTGAGATTTGAAAGAAACACGGGAGTTTTCTTGGTGATCATTGCTTTTCTTTTTTCTTATATGTTCAGTAATTGCCTAGAATTTGACAAAGGAAGAATGGAAGGCATTTATAACCTCCACAAATTTCCAACAAAAAAGCATTAGGCTAACCTGGGGGCTGTGATGCCATGGTTAAATAACATGACATAAATGAGACAGGATATTTAATGAAACTAGAGCACGTGTTTAATTTTAGTTTATGAGTTTAAAATCCTGATCTTAAATACAGAAGTGTAGCTCTAACTACTATAATATATAAGAATTAAAAAATGAAATGCATTCTGAAAATCACTTCCAGATATCATAAGTTAAACATGTGGGAATCATTAGGATGAGGTTTCTATTTTCCAGCGTCTTTTATTTAGTCAGGTTCTCACTGTCACCTCTGAGATAAGTAAAAGTGATGCCATCGTTGATGATGAGATAGGTAAATTTAATTTCAGGTTACTCCCAGGAACACAAAGCAGTGACATGAGGAATTACACACACACACACACACACACACACACACACACACACAGGAGTGGGAACCTGTAGGGAAACATTACCAATAATAATATAGCATTATCATAGAAATATTATTCCTTAGGAAAAGAGAAAGTTATCTTTGCATTTATAATACACAGCCTTACACAGTAACAATGCCACCATCACCACTGTCACTGTCACCAACCACATATGTCAGGCACTGTGCCCAGCAACTAAAGTGCACTAAATCAAAACTACAAACTGAAGAGAATTACTGTTAATCTCACCATTTTATAGATGAAAAACTAAGGTACAGAGAAATTAACTCATTTATCTAAAGTCACATATCTAAAATGTGTAGAGCTGTAAATGAAACACAAACAGTCCAATTCTAGAGCCTATGTTCCTATTCACTCCACTCTGCTGGGTCAAAAAATATGGTTGATATTTTTTAAAGGAAGAGAGAGAACAGAGAGAAGAAAGAAAGAAAGAAAAAGAAAGAAAGAAAGAGAAAGAAAGAAAGAGAAGGAAGGAAGGAGAAAGAGAGAGAAGAGAGAGAAGAAAGAAAGAAAGAAAGAAAGAAAGAAAGAAAGAAAGAAAGAAAGAGAAAGAAAGAAAGGGAAGGAAGGAAGGAAGGAGAAAGAGCAGGAAAGAAAGAAAGAAAGAAAAAGAAAGAAAGAAAGAAAGAAAGAAAGAAAGAAAGAAAGAAAGAAAGAAAGAAAGAAAAAGGAAGAAAAGGAATAAAAAGGAAAGGGAAGGGAAGAAAAGAAAAGGAAAAAAGAAAGGAGGGAGGGGGGGAGGGAGGGAGGGAGGAATATAGAATGATGTCCCAAATAAATATTAAACTTTCTAAATGTGAATCAAATATGCCTTTCAGAACTTAGAAAATATTATTATGTTTAGACATCTTAAAATCTCTGGATAAAAATCTTGATTTGCAACTATCATTTGATCAGGCTCAAGATGCATACCTCTAGGATTAATTAGTTAATTAATTAAATCTTTAAAAAAAGAAAAGGAAAAGGAAAAATTCCAATCATCAAAATATCTCAAGAAATGTTCGTTAGTATTATTTGGCTGATTTGGTTCCATTTCTCTGTTCTACCTAGCATGTACGCCTCCTTCACGTGAGCCATAATATCCTTTTTTAATGTTTTAATCTTCCTTTGACTGACTATGTCTCCTCTGGCACTCTTGGTATTCCATGGCCTCTCTCCATAATACCCTGATGCTCTTTAAAGGAATAAAAATTGGAACTGGCAAATCCTGTTTATCAGAAGCTTCTATCCTGAGACGTGCAATCATCCCCTCCGTAATTTGGAGTACTAGTTATGAATTATGACTAGATTGCAGCCACAAGTCTCTTTTCACCTTTGTTATTTTTGTCTGCATCAAGATTGCATAATTCTAATCAGGGACTTGGTTTGCCTTTGTTCTATAAAGGCCCATACATGCATATGGAAATTTTATGTCTTATGCAGTAATACTTAGTTACAGAGCATTATCCCTAAAATAAAATACTTGATTGGTGAATGGAATAAAGAAGATGACTGAAAATTATATTGCACATCCAAGCACTGACCAGAAAATAACAGTGCACTTGTTTCGAAATGAATTAGAGGAAGAAAATAATGGAATATAGTCTATCTGAATATAGACTATCTACCTGTGCATTAAGTGACCTCTTATTTTCCCTATTGTGTTTTTAACTTATGTAAATTATTTGAGTCAAAGAAATAAAGTATCTCACACTGCCATAATTATCAACACCTTCATAGCTTAACAAATACCAGTTTATTGCATACAGGCATAAAATAAATAATTTTTGTCCCAGTATTTTTTTTCTGGTAAATTAGCAAAAAGGCCACATATAAATAGGTTTGTGAGAGAGGAAAAAAAATCAGCTGCACACATGAATACAAATGTACTAACACAGGTCACCAGTATATAAACAACTCTTCCTTAAGAACTGGAAAACATTAAGAACAAGTATTTTAAAATTGGTGTCTGAGTGCTGCTTTCCTTGGCAAATGTACATGCATAGTTCAAAGTAGAAAGAATACGTGCTTTCCAAACTTAACTAGACATGGAAATTAGGATATAAAATATAATATCTCTGTATCTTGAAAGTATAAAAGAATGTCTTCTTAAATTTGCATGGCAATTTTGTATATTTACAAAATAATTCCACATGCATTAGCTTATTTGACATTTATTTATCTGCTTATTTGATGTTAAGTCTTTGAAGTAGCCTCACAAATCACTATTCCCATGTTACCATGAGAACAATGCAGTTTGTGGAGGCTATAACTTGCCCAAGGTGATACAAGTAGTGGCAAAGGTCAGATTTAAGTTTAGATTTTCCGATCCATGTCCAATGCACTTCTAGGTTTTGTTTCAACTGCCAAGTCTGATTGATTGGCAGTAATACTTGGGATGTCATGTGCAAAGGATTTCGAGATCCCATATGTGCTTGGTGAGAAAAAGTACTGTGATTCATACAGATGTGACTATGGACTTAGAGCTTAAACAGCAGCATAAATATCATGAATTTTCTATTGCTCTTCTACATGTTTCCTTTTTTCAGTTCACTTTGAAAACCACTGCAGGGAAATCTCTGAAACAATGTTGCCTATCAGTACATGTGCATGTCTCACGCCCTTCCCTTGTTATTTGCATTCATACTAATCCGACCAACCACGTCAATTCACCAGCAAGATACCACAGCTTTGCTTTGATCTTGGTTTTGATATATTTTCTTCTTTTTCTTCTCACCAAGGTCAGCCCTCTTATCCTGGCTATAGCACACCTGGCCACTTCTCAAAACTCAATTTGAATATTGCCTCCTCTGTGAAGCTCTTTCCCTTTTCCCCTCTTTATCTCATGTAGTTCTTTCTCCCTCTCCTTCTTTCTCTGAAATCTTAGAATTACCACCCTACATGGTTTGCTATTCCATGTACATGTAACTCTTACCTCCCCAATTAGATTTAAACATCTTAAGGGCAATTTTTATATTTCTGTATTCTTCGCAATTTGGCGAGATCATCATTGATGACAAGTAATAAACCACTCAAAGTCATTCAAGAGATACCGATTTTTTTTAATTTCAAAGAAAACAGTTGAATTGGGAAATTTGGGGGAATTTTAAAATCAAGAAAATTTATCCTGTGTCACTATAGATATTCCTAGAAATATTTAGAGACCACACTTGCTCATGAATAAAAAACTTAAAATTCAGAGTCAAGAAGAAATTATTCTGACAATTAAAAAGATATATAGGGTGCCAACCGTATGTTCAGATGGACAAAACCCATATGGTGGAAATTACAAATGGCCAAATCCCACAGAAGCTCTGAGATTGGTGATAGTGAAACAGAAGTAGCAATAAAGGTTTATATGGAGGAAATATATTTATTTGTCTTTATCCAGAGCACTGACTTTGATCATTTTCATGACACAAAATACAGAAGAAACAGAAAGGTCTCTTTAGATACAAATTATATGTTCTGCCTAAATGTGAATAAGAGTATATGAGGTGTCAGCTAATTACCAAGCTTACTCATTTAAATTATGAAAAAAAATCACTATCAGGTATTCAGTAATTATTTATGGATTAAATGAATAAATGAACATATAAATGAATGAGTGAATTATATATCCTGCTAATTGAAATATTTTTATTAGTATTGTTTTGTGAAATATGAATGTGATTACGCTTATTTTCCTCACAAGAAAACAAAGCTTATATATTTATTTAAGAGACATTTACATTTCTTAAGGGCACCTGGGTGGCTCAGTCAGTTGAACAACTGACTCTTGATTTGGCTCAGGTCATGACCTGGGATTGAGCCTCACCTCAGGCTCTTCACTCAGCAGGGAGTCTGCTTGAGGGTTTCTCTCCCTCTGTCCCTCCCCCTGCTCTCTCTCTCTCTCTCTCTCTCTCTCTCACTCAAATAAATAAATCAATCTTTTTTTTANCTCTTCACTCAGCAGGGAGTCTGCTTGAGGGTTTCTCTCCCTCTGTCCCTCCCCCTGCTCTCTCTCTCTCTCTCTCTCTCTCTCACTCAAATAAATAAATAAATCTTTTTTTTAAAGAGATATAACATTTCTTTGAGTCTGACACGCACATTTTCTTTATATTAAATCAGGATATTTCTTATAATCAATGGCAGGTCATAGTTAATTTTATGCATTTTGTTTCTTTATCTTTAAAGATTTTATTTATTTATGAGATAGAGAGAGTGTGGGGGAAGAGCAGAGGGAGAGGGACAAGCAGACTCTGTGCTGAGCACAGAACCCCACATAGGGCTGGATCTCAGGACCCTGAGATCATGACCTGAGCCAAAACCAAGAGTCAGATTAATTAACCAACTGATTCAACCAGGCGCCTCAGTATTTTCTTATCTCTTAACTGTACATTAAAGAGTGGTATGATTTATAAAAGTGATGTCTCAAATTTAATAAATTATGATACATGGTGATTATCTTACCACAAGTCAGGCACTGAGTGCTTAAAATAATATATTAAAAAATATATATATATCTATACACACACATATACACATTGTGTGGGTATATATTTATACATNATTAACCAACTGATTCAACCAGGCGCCTCAGTATTTTCTTATCTCTTAACTGTACATTAAAGAGTGGTATGATTTATAAAAGTGATGTCTCAAATTTAATAAATTATGATACATGGTGATTATCTTACCACAAGTCAGGCACTGAGTGCTTAAAATAATATATTAAAAAAAATATATATATCTATACACACACATATACACATTGTGTGGGTATATATTTATACATACACACACTATAATACAATCTCATACATGTATTACAATAAATATTGCTTAATATGGCATTCTATATTATCATATAACATTCATATTATTATATTATATTACATTATATTTAAAGCAAGCCCCCAAATGACTTCTTACAAGAACTATTAGCATCCCCATTGTGCCANATTGCTTAATATGGCATTCTATATTATCATATAACATTCATATTATTATATTATATTACATTATATTTAAAGCAAGCCCCCAAATGACTTCTTACAAGAAGAACTATTAGCATCCCCATTGTGCCATTGAGGAACTAAAGCATACGTAGATTAAAGAAGTAACTTCTTCAAAGTTACACAGTTCTGCCTATGTTTTCTTCTAGGAGTTTTACAGTTTCAGGTCTTACAATCAAGTGTTTGAGTTAATTTTTATGTATGGTAGAAGACAGTGGTCTAGTTTCATTCATTTGCATGTGACTGCCTAATATCCCCAACACTACATACTGAAAAGAACTGTCATTGTCCCATTGTATATTCTTGTCTTCTTTGTCATAAATTAATTGAACATATATGTGTGGATTTATTTCTAGGCTAAATTTATTTTTTAAACTGTATAGAGTTTGTCAGTTTTATAATATCTAAGGACCCTTATCACATGAATCCTTTAAATACAACAAATAAAATACAATGAATTATACAGTAAGTCAATTGTACTGAAATATATAATATCAAAAACATTTCAGAAATAAATCTGCAATATAATTAAATATATATTTCTATCAAGATAAACTATCAAGATTTATCTGGTTTAATAATTGTCATGATTTCAAAGTTGAATGAGCATAAATAGTATTTCCAGATGCTTGAAACAACTAAATGTGATATAAAATTATCCTGACAAAGTAAAGGATATTGTTAATGCTAATGTATTTTATAGCCTACATTTAGAACCAAAGGAAAACATGTATTTTAGTTGGAGACAAGAGAAAATAAGATATTTTTTTCTCTATCCAATGACACAATAAAGAAGGAAGTCTAAGTACAGTAGTAAGATTATCTCAACCTTGTCTAATTAATAAGAACCAGGAAGAGCTGAAAGAATCAACAAAAGAGACATAACTAGTCATTAGTGAGTTGGGAGTAGAGTCAGGAAAAATGTGTTCTAAAAGACAAGGGAAGAGAGAGTCTTTAATGGGCAGAAAAGTCAATATATACTGGATCATAACTGTGCAATCTGATAACCCTTGGTTTGAAATTTGTGCATTGCACTAGCTGCGTGAACTTGGGCAATTTATTATATGCCTCAGTTTCTTCTTGTGAAGGGATGAATTAATTTGATTAATTGCTTTCAATTCTTCTTTCTCTCTGTAATCATGCTCTTTGACATTCGATTTTGCAGGTCTTCCCACTAAAAAGGTAGAGTCTACTTCCTCATATTTGAATCTGAGATTGTTGTCTGACATGCTTTGGTTAAAAAATAAGAAACTTAAAGTTTGGGCCTTAAGAAGCATAACAGTTCCACTTCCTCTCTTGTACCATGGCAACTGCCATGAGAATATGCCTGGTCTATGGGATGCCTGGCTGGCTGGCTCAGTAGATAGAGGATAGAGCCTATTTGGGGAGTCGGGGGGGGGTGGGAAGAATATGCTTGGTCTAAACTCTTGGAGGATGACTTATGCACAGAAGACTTATGCACAGAACTACGTCCTCTCAGTTGTGTCTGGATGCTCCAAAAGCGAGTGGAGCTCTTAGACATGAAAAAGTCCAGCCAAAGTCAGTGCAACTATACCCAGGTGTTTAAACAATGAAAGTTTATTGTGTGTGCCATTGAGATTGTGTGGTTGTTTGTTACAAAGAGTTGTCATGGTGAGAAATAACTTACATTAACTAATACAATCTATAAAACAGGAATAGTTGCCTTTTCTTCCCTTATAGAGTTTTGTGAGGAATAGAGAAGAAAATTATATACACAATATTTTAGTAGCAACTGAAAGTAGATAAGTAGAAGATAGATAGGTAGTTCAATAATTGATGTTTAGAATACAAACAAAATACTTCAAAAACTATTATCATCAACTGGTGGCCCATACTTCTATTAGAACAATATTGATAAAGTAGAGATAACAGACAAGGACAATAAAAGCAAGCTGTTGTCAGGGGTTGAGAATAAATAGTAGGAGAAAAAATGAAGGCAGAATACTAATAATGATCACAGGTAATACTTACTTGGCATTTACTATATTCCAGGCATTGTGCCAAATCTTTTTTTTTTTTTTTTTTTTTAAAAGATTTTATTTATTTATTTCACAGAGGGAGAGAGATCACAAGGAGGCAGAGAGGCAGGCAGAGAGAGAAGGTGAAGCAGGCTCCCTGCTGAGCAGAGAGCCCGATGCGGGCCTCGATCCCAGGACCCTGAGATCATGACCTGAGCCGAAAGCAGAGGCTTTAACCCACTGAGCCACCCAGGCGCCCTGTGCCAAATCTTTTATATATTTTTCCTTACCAAGATTATGATTATGATTTGTATGTGCCACTTCCTCTACCTTTCAAACATAATACATCTTTGACTCAATAGTTTTCTCAAGAGGTATCATTTATATAGATATAATGCTATCTGGGGGGTTTTGTTATATTGTCTGGAAAGTCTCCTCAAGAAGCATGTTTATGGCATTGCATTTTTGCAACATTAACATGAAACAGTATACATTTTCCAATGTTTTTAGGAATTTAGAGCTTTAAATACTCAGCAGAGAATCTAGAGGATTATGAATTTGAAACAAAGCAGGTTCAGGATGCCTGGGTGGCTCAGTTGGTTAAGCAGCTGCCTTCAGCTCAGGTCATGATCCTAGGCTCCTGGGATTGAGTCCTGCATCGGGATCCTTGTTCAGCAGGGAGCCTGCTTCTCCCTCTACTTCTGCCTGCCACTCTGCCTGCTTGTGCTCTCTCTCTCTCTGACAAATAAATAAATAAAATCTTAAAAAAAAAAGCAGGTTAAAAGGCAAAGGGGCAAACTTCAGTAAAAAAAAGTTGTGTTACTTAGGAAAAAATACCATGATAACACAAGGGAAGAACTCTGCATAAAAAAAGGAGGTACTGCAAATGGAAAGAGATAGCTTATTCAAAAAATGAACAAGAGGCATCAGCTGTAGCAACATTTTTCTAGATATGTTTCCTGAGGCAAGGGAAATAAAAGCAAAAATAAACTACTGGGACTAGATCAAAATAAAAAGCTTCTGCACAGCAAAGAAAAAACAAAACTAAAAGGGAACCTATGGAATGGGAGAAGGTATTTACACATGACATATCCAATAAGGGGTCAGTATCCAAAATATAGAAAGAACTTACACAACTCGATACCAAAAACAAAACAAAACAAATAATCCAATTAAAAATGGGCGAAAGACATGAACAGACATTTCTCCAAAGAAGACATCTAGATGGCCAACAGCTCAATATCCCTAACCATCAGGGGAATGCAAGTCAAAACCACAATGAGATATCATCTCAAACCTATCAGAATGGCTAAAATCAAAAACATGAGAAACAAGTGTTGGCAAGAATGTGGAGAAAAAAGAACCCTCAAGCACTATTGGTGGCAATGCAAACTGATGCAGCCACTGTGGAAAACAGTATGGAAGATCCTCAAAAAGTTAAAAACAGAATTACCATATGACTCATTCATTCTACCACTGAGTATTTACCCAAAGAACATAATAACGTTCATTCAAAAGGATATATGCACTCCTATGTTTATTGCAACTTATTTACAATAGCCAAATTATGGAAGCAGCCCAAGTGTCCATTGATAGATAAATGGATAAAGAAGATGTGATACACAAACACAGTGGACTACTATTCAGACACAAAAAAAGAATGAAATCTTGCCATTTGCAAAACAAGGATCAAACTAGAGAGTATAGAGTTAAGTAAAAGAAATAAGTCAGAGAAAGACAAATACTATATGGTTCCACTTATATATGGAATTTAAGAAGANAATCTTGCCATTTGCAAAACAAGGATCAAACTAGAGAGTATAGAGTTAAGTAAAAGAAATAATTCAGAGAAAGACAAATACTATATGGTTCCACTTATATATGGAATTTAAGAAGAAAAAAAAAACAAAGGAAAAATGAAGAGACAAAGCAAAAATAGCCTCTTAACTATAGAGAACAAACTGGTGGTCGCCAGAGAAGAGAGGAGGTGTGGGGGATGGGTGAAACAGGTGAAGGGGATTAAGAGTATACTTAACATGATGAGCACTGAGTAGTATATACGATTGTTGAATTACTATATTGTATACCTGAAACTAATATAATACTGTATGCTAACTATACCAGAATTAAAAACTAAAAGAAAATAAACAACAGAGTCACACACACAACAAAGAGTTGTGTTAGAATTCCTATTCTGATTCTAGATGAGTGCCTAGAGGGACTTTGTTTTCTAGACATTCGGCTTCAGAGACTTCATTTTGTTTGTTTGTTTGTTTTCCTTTTTCCTGGAGCCCAAGTACCCTCATGTTTAAATTCAAATATTCTTACTTTTTCTGTATCAAGTTTTGTGAGGATTAAATGAAAAGATACACATGAATGCTTAAGAAAGTGTCTGGTACACTGATAATTACTACTGTTTGAAGAATAATCATGGTACTGATGATTAATAATATTATTGTGAATAATTGATAAGATAGGATTAGTATTCAGTTGACTAATGTCAATTGTCACTAAGTGTGTGTTTAGGCAACGCTGACAAAAAATTAATATGGAGAGTGGATGCACAGGCATTAGTTCTATGATAAAGTCTAACTCTTTAATTCTAGTGAAGTAGTAATTTGTTAGTATGAATACAGTATTAGGACTCAGGAATAAAGGGCTGTATTCCAGATTTGCTAGTATCTTTGCGACCTTGGGAATGTCCCATTCCTTTTTAGGCCAAGACTCAATTTCCTCTTCTATTACATGAAGCAGTTAAGTAGCAGCTGAGACTCTAAAATTCTTTTTTAGAGCTAGCATTCTATGAACCTGGTCAACTTTAGATTTAATATTCAGAAAGAATACCAGTCCTTCTAGTTTGTATTCAGTAGAGAGGAATAAAAAAGAATGCATGATTTAAAGGAGCTAAGGTTCCTCCCTCTGACTTTGTCAGCCCGTTGGCTCTGGTTTCGTTCAGATGTTGCTTGATGTATAGCCAAGGCAATATCAGAACTCTATGAAAGAAACTGCAGATTTTCCAAGGATTGTTGCTGAGTGCCCCAGTTATTTCCAAATCTATTATAAGAAGAGAAATAAAGCATGAAAATGGGCAACTCCTTCTCCAACAGTTCTCAAATAGGAAAATGGGGAAGCTTTAGAAAAGCCCCAGGCTCTTCTGCTCCACAGATTAAATTCTGCAAATTAATGTAATGCCAACATGCTGAGGGGGTGTTGTTGGGGAGGCTGAAGGGCAGTGGCAGAAGCATTCTTGTAATCTGCTGCCAAGGGATCTGCACAAGGGGATCTTCTACCCCCGGGCACTTTTCGAACTGAAATCCTGCCTAACTGGCAGGACAGACTTCCACAGAGATGGAAGGACTAAGCCACAAGAATTCAAAAAAGTAATCCTGCATGACCTTGTCTGGATAGGTATGTACAGCTCACATGTATGGTCCATGCGCAACTAGCAGGCTGCTGGCATCTTCCTGATAGGCTGAAAACTGATCCAAAAATCTGACTCTGTGTGTGTGTGTGTGTGTGTGTGTGTGTGTGTGTAAAGCTTGTACACTCCAGACATTTTCACTTTTATGCATTACTCAGGCATATTATTGATAACGTGTTATTTCTGACTTATACATACATTAAAAAATTGGTAAGACAAAGTTAGACCATTGTTAAAAATTTTCTAAAAGCTACCATTTAGGTTCCACCACAAATTTTAACTGCCCAGCCAAAGAAAAGCAAGACGGTAAAGACTGAATGGCACATGGCCAGTATAGATGCCTGGAAATCATATGATGTTAAAGGAGAGCTTCTGTTATTAGGATATTACCAACAATATTTCATAGTAATTGCTTTTAGCTGTGGTTCCCCTTGATACATTTTTAAAATACCCTTAGGTTTGTTAGTCATGTTAGTTTGCTAGTCTGCTCTTCTGTAACATGTGTGGTTACCATTTTTGTTCTTATTTTGTTCTACTTAATGAGTAGAGGGGAAAAGGTATTTTAAAGCACTGGCAACTGAAAATAAACTATCCAAATTCTAATCTAAGGTCTACTACTTGCTCGCAGGAGGCCTGATCTGTTTCCTTACTCATAAAATAGTTATGATGAAAAAAATAGTGCTTATTCCATGGGGTTATTGTGAGGTACAAGTGCATCCAGCAAGGGGATAATGTATATACCACTAGACCAGATTTGGAGCTTAGATTTCCTCTAGGATGTCCCTGTATTGGAGGAAGTAGAAAAATGGGATTCTATGTGACAAGGATTAAATTCTGGGAGCTCCAGGGAAGAAGGAAGATAGGGCGGTATCAATAGATTACAAACTAGATGTTTAAAATACTTAGTTCTCTACTCTGCACATATTGCTCTGAAGTTCTCCCATTGTACCTTAGTAAGGGAATGTTTTTGAAGAACCTGCCTCTCTCAGTTTTGCTCTCAGAAATGAAGAAGAGATTCTTCTACTGTTTGAAGGGGAATCTCTCCACACTCTTTCCCTTTTTCTATTATATAAGCATGTTGACATAGGAAGTGAACTTCAGCATGTGAAAACCCAATCAGAAGAGAAGTATAAGTAAATAGATACACTACTACTCTGCATTTAAAAATTTATTTTCAGGGTTAACCTTGAAAATTCTCAGTTCAGTTCTTTTTTTTTTTTTAAAGATTTTATTTATTCATTTGACACACAGAGAGAGAGATTACAAGTAGGCAGAGAGGCAGGCAGAGAGAGAGGAGAGAGGAGGAAGCAAGCTCCCCGCTGAGCTGAGAGCCTGATGTGGGCCTCGATCCCAGGACCCTGGGACCATGACCTGAGCCGAAAGCAGCAGCTTTAACCGACTGAGCCACCCAGGCGCCGCCCTCAGTTCAGTTCTTTTAAGCTTGATGGAATTTCTTTCTAGCTCTGTTCATTGAAATCACATCCATTCCCTTCCTGCCATCCCTATTAAACTCTAGTTTCCATAATATAGTCAGTTTTGGAGGTTGAGTTTAGATCGAAGCATAAAGTAACCTAATTAAACTAATTGAAAATAAGATATAAAAATCTTAACCTTCACAGAGACATTTCAATTTTAAATGAAGTAGTTTATTATTAGCAATGAATCACTAAGTTGATAAAATGTCAGGCCATAAGATAAAAGAAACATGAAAAAACTAACATTTTTTGAGAGTCTACTATGTACCAACACTTTTCATATACCTATCCTTAAAATAAGCATACAAAGTAATGCTTTTTTGTTTGGAAGTTTTGTGTTTTGTTTTTGTATTTTTTGTTTTTAAGTCTCAAAGCAGTTAAAACATTTGTCTAGGTCACATAACTAATATAGCGAAGAACTCAGAACAGAATGCTTCCATGCTCAAATGATGACTCCAGTACCATATAACAATACTCAGAGCACCAGGTACTGTTCCTTAATCTGAATACCATGATAAACGGTTGGAACAATGCCAAGTAAAATGGGCACATCTAAATGTACTATATACGAATATATTTTAATAGATAAAGGCATACTATTAGTTTCCCAAATATAATGAGGTGTGTAGAATTTTTAGTAATGTGAATATGCAAAACAAAGAAAAAACTGAACCATTTTCACTGGCTCATTCAGGAAGTTCCATTTTATTGGGTTTTTTTTTGTCATAAGTAGGTCTCTTTATCTATTATCTATCTATCTATCATCTATATCTATCTACCTATCTACTATCTATCTATCTATCTATCTATCTATCTATCTATCTATCTATCTATCAACTGTCTATCTATGGTAGGGGCAAGTAAGTTGCCAACTTTTCTTCAAAGACAGTAACAACTAGATGTATCTTCTTATCTCTGAAAACCTGTCACCATCCTCATACTCTATAATTATATGGTAGAACATGTGTGGCAATATTCATTCTGAGCATTTTCAAAGGTATCTTCATATTATTGCCTTTGTTTCTATGGAAATCATTTCTTGAGTTATCAACATTTATCTTTATGATGCACAAGATCGATATATTTCCACTGGTAGCCTCTTTCGGCATCAAAAAGGGATTTCTGTAACCACAATACTTTTCTACATTTCCAATATGTAACAATAATTACCTGGACACACAACAGTATGTAGATAATGTGGAATGTTCAGCATCATGTCATCTGACAGACATTTATTTTCTGGTTGTCATAACTTTCATTTTCATTCCAAACATTGTGGCATTCAATGGTAGAAGCCAAACAAGAAAAAAAAAGTTCTTCCCTAAAGAAAGCTTTGAATTCAGAAGAAGGTCCCTCAGAAAAGTTCTCTAAGAGAAGCAAAGATAGCTCAGTAGTACATTAAACAAATAGAGGGATTTTGTCAAAGAAGACACTGTATAATGACTATAATTATTAAATTGCCAAACTAAAAGTTTTCAGACATCTTACACTCATCAACATAGTGTGAAATTTCCTTGAAAATACTTTGTTCTCTAACTTCTATGGTTTTTAAGAAGGGGCACAGTTCTCTGTAGACTGCAAAATTCACAGGTAATATTTTCTTTTTTTGGTATTTCCTTCCTTAAATTCAATACCATTTTTCAAATCTATGTTAATATTCTTCCCACCTGCTTCGCTTTCCATTGTTTCCTTCATGCGTATAGCTGTGAATTACAGCATTGCTTATTAATCTTTCTCATCAATATACTGAAATTCCAAGGATGAGGAAGTTTTACTAAGAAAATGGAAAGTATCCAAACTCACATTAGATGGGATGTTTCCCACCAATTTATACAAAACATGGTAAAATAGACCTTGTTGATTTGGGAGGTTTCTCTTCCTCATTCAGTGTTAAAGTTTAACATTATTCCAACATTCAATGTATAATTTGTTTTTGCCTCCAGAATAACTTATTTCACTATATTTATTATTATTTTTATTTGGGGAAAGGCCTTGGCTCTGAGACCAGACTGATAAATCTCCTAGGCTCCAAATCTTTAAATGTAACAAATAATTGTTCAGCAACATCCACATTTCAGCACATGTGTTCATCATCTGGAACCTTTGCTTTTTACACCGCCTACCCTCCAAGAGAATTTCACAAACATCTGTCTCATTTTCATTGATTTTATGAAACTCAAGGGAGAAATCAAGTATTGCTTTCTGTGGCCTCTACCAGAAATGAATTTATGGCAATGTTTAGAGCCAAGAAATCCAGGTTGCTGAATTTTTCAATTTAGTTTTTTCCCTCCCTGGGTTTTATTTTTTTTAACTTTCATATCATATAGAAGCAAGATTTTTTTTTCTTGTATAGTGACCTGACTTGCCTGAAAACACATCAAATCCCAAAGCGTAGTTAGCAACTCTCAGTGTCCTTGTCAATAGGTTGGGGTCATTTTGTCGGTCCTGACAGTGGAATTAAGTCAGATGAAAAGATTGGGCTAAATTATATTGATTGACTAATGTGATTAATTCTCTTAAAATAATCTAACCAGTTGAATGTCTAAAAATATAAAGGCATGGAATAATACTAAAACTCTGACACCTGTAATAACAGCTCACTGAATTTGAAAGTTAAACTCTACAGACACAAAAGGAAAGACATCTTCTGAAGACAAGAATATCAATTAGCTAATAAATTGCATTTTTGAAATAGGCATTTCTGCATTATTCATCTGACAGTCACTAATAAACCACTACACGGGGCATCTCCCATGATGATAGCTATTTAACAAGTAAGCCAAGATGGTATTGTAATAATATTGAGTCAGAGAGGGGATGTGATATCTAGTGTTAGTGCCATTCATGTTGGATATTATCCCTAATCAAGAGCACTCAAAGTGTTAATGGCTTGTTTTCTTAAATATTCATTTAAAACACTATTTTATAATATGATTGCTAAATTCTTTATATTATAGATATTTTCATATTTTGTTGTCATTATTTTGAATGATTGGAAGGTAAAAATACATAACAATGAGCAATAACACATGGAATTTACTCTTCTAATATTTCAGTGTATCAAGTTGTACTTATGTCATAGTAGGATATCAAAAAAGAACAGAACAAGAAAAAAATTAAGTACTGGAAACCAGCATAATTTTACCTCTAAGACTCTAGGATTCCTCATATATTTTTTTCCTGTTATATGCCCCCAAACACATTCTTTGTGATTAATTCAAAGCATATCATTGCATATGACTGCATATCATTGACCTAACATTTATTTCAAGGCCACATAAATACTCTTTTATATGTCAATGAAAATATAAGATAATGCATGTCTATTTCATTCAAATACTTTTTCCTGTTTATACTTTTATACTCTATTTAATAACTTTGGGAGATGTAATATATAACAATGGTATGAACTAAGTATACCATATTTATGGTAAGAATTATTTCCTCTCCTTTCTTTGTATCGAGTTCCCTTAGCCAGGCAGAATAGAGAATAAATAACAGTTAAGAAGTAAATTATAAATACATCTAAGGAAGAACACAGTGTTTGTTTTTATTTGTCTCTTTGAATAAACAATAGTTAATATTTTTGAGCCCAGTTTTTGTGCCTACATTTTATGGTATTTATAAAAATTATACACACACACTTTCTTATCTATCTAGCTGTCATCTGTCGGCTCCACCTGGATCTCTGTATTCATGCATACATACTTGGTATTTCTACATAGACATCTACATAATATACTTAATCTAATCTCAGCCAAAAGGGTGTAACTACAAGGAATGTTATATCTTGAAAAAGTGACTAAGAGGAGTAGTGATGTTTAAAATTCACCTTACCTATAGTAGTACTGCCATTAATTCTGAATGTTGAATTGATGGTGGCAGAGCACCCATTCTGTGGACATGGTAGTGGGTAATTCTTTGGTAGCAGTTATTTCAGAGAACACACTGTAACAAGACTGACTCTACAGTGCAATGTGGTTTTGCTCTAGACTTTAGTCTCCTAACATCCTTATTTTTTAACCCTCATTTATCATATGTCCGATTAATTTTGTTAACATCTGCTATTATTTGGACAAAGACTTCTTCTTCTTGAATTAATCAGAGTTAATATCTGTTGTCTGAAACCAAGAGCTCTTATGACACCAAACCCACCATAAACTGGGTTTGGGAGTAGTAACAAAGTCCACAACAGTTAGGAAGAATTGAGAAGATGGTGAAAATCACATCCCTACATATTTAGTGATAAGAAACTTGAAACCTATGCAGAGGTGAAATTACTAGTTAATGTGTCACTATGTCACCTAGAAGAAAGATAAAGTTTGAGGAACTGAGCTGCTTATAAACTAGTATGAAGGGCATGAGGAATTCAATAATTATTATATGCAATAACTACTTCTAACAGCACTGGATGGCTTAAGAAAAGAGTACTGTCATCTTGATTCCTTAAATGTTCAGGTCAAATCATACACTAAGCCCAAGGAGAGTCCATGAACATAGTAAAAACATGTTTCTCATGTGAGACACAGAGTTGAAGGACACAGAAAGAAAATGTGCCATTTAATTCTGGAGTTGCCAAATTATAACATCAGTTGGATTTAATATCACCAAATCTCTAATATAAAAATTAAGGCATTTGACAGTCACAAGTATAGCTTGTAGTATTTTATACTGAATATATGACAGGACCTGAACACCAAGTAGAGGAGATTGGACATTTCTTAATGCTGTAAATCTGAAGAATATTTATAGAAATAGATTCTGAGATAGTCCAACCAAAATGAAGACTATCATTTTCAGGTCATATGATATTTATTTATATAGCTGTAATCACCAGACAGTATGGATTCAGTATTTTAGTTTTAACCTTTCCAATTTCTGCTACATGTTTCTGAGACCTCAACTCACCAGTAGGCCATGGTATAAAGATTTCAAATGCCAGAAATTCTTTAGTAAAAAGTACAAGGAAGAATGTACATTTTTTTGGAGGCTATGTATGCAGATTTTGTCTTTCCTTTGTAACTAGCTAAAAGACACAGTTTTCATAAAGGTCTTAAAAATTTTGCTGATGAGTGGAACAACATATTCTTTAAAAAGTGCTAGAGTAGTTTTTCACTACAAATCATGGATATTAGTGAGAGACTTTGGTGCTTGAAATAGCTTTCCTAACTTTAGTGGGTTTGGAACGACCGTGACAAAAACCCACACATTTATCATCATATTCAGCAGAGCTAGGGATTAGAAGATGATCAACAGTAGTAATCCTTGGCTAAGGCTAATTCATCTTGAGTTCCCTGGAACTAAGCTTTGTTAGTTTGTTAACACCTAAGATAATGTGTGTAATCAGAAATANACAAATCATGGATATTAGTGAGAGACTTTGGTGCTTGAAATAGCTTTCCTAACTTTAGTGGGTTTGGAACGACCGTGACAAAAACCCACACATTTATCATCATATTCAGCAGAGCTAGGGATTAGAAGATGATCAACAGTAGTAATCCTTGGCTAAGGCTAATTCATCTTGAGTTCCCTGGAACTAAGCTTTGTTAGTCTGTTAACACCTAAGATAATGTGTGTCATCAGAAATACTCCTGGTATAGTGAACATTGAATCAATGTAAAAGAGAGTCATGTTTTCATGTAAGACCTGAGACCATAAAACTCCTACAAGAAAACATAGGTAAAAAAAACTCCCTGGCATTGGTTTTGGCCATGGTTTTATGCATATGATTCCAAAAGCTCAGGCAACAAGAGCAAAACAAGTGGGACTACATCAAATTAGAGTGTTTCTCTACAGCAAAACAAAACAAAACAAAATAACACATCAAGAAAATGAAAAGGCAAAACACAGAACGACAGAAAATATCTGCAAACCATATACCAGATAATGGGTCAATCATCAAAATACGTAAGGAATGTATACAACTAAATAGCAAGACAAACAAACAAATAACCTGATTAAAATGAGTAAGGGACAGGAATAGACATTTCTTTAAAAGAAGTCATACCAATGGCTAATAGGTATATGAAAAGTGCTCAACATCACTAATTAGGGAAATGCAAATCAAAACCATAATGATATATCCTAACAATTGTTAGAATGGCTACTATTAAAATGTCAAAAGATAACAATTATTGGTGAGATGTGGAGAGAAGGGGATGTTTACACAATTTTGGCAGGAATTGGTATACCCATTATGGAAAACAACGTGGAGGTTTCTCAAAAAAATAAAAATAGAACTATCATAGGATTTAGTAATCTCATTTCTGGGTTTATATCCAAAGGAAATAAAATCACTATCTTAAAGATATATCTGAATCCCCTTGTTCATCGCAGCATTGTTCGCAGTAGTTCGGTATGGAAATAACCAAATTGTCCATTGATGGATGAATGGATTCAGCCTTAAAAAAGAAGATCCTGCCATTTGCAGGAACAGATGAAACTGAAGGTCATTACAGTAAGTGAAATAAGTCAGAGAAAGACAAATACTTCATAATCTCACATGTGGAATCTAAAATAGTTAAAGCTCATAGAAACAGAGTATAAGGGTGGTTACCAGGGGTCAGAGGTGCGAGAAAGGGGAGGTTTTGGTCAAAGGGTATAACCTTCCGGTTAGAAGATGAACATTCTGAAGACCTAATATACAGCATGATGACTATAGTTAATAATAATGTATTATATATTTGTATTAATAATGTAATAATATATATAATGTAATTACATACTGTAATCAATAATTATAGTGTATATACAATAAATAATTATAATATATAATAATTATCTTACAATATATTACAATAATTACAATAATTACAATATACATTGTATATACAACATATTGTATTTATATTGTATTTATATAATGTATTTACAACATAGTGTAATTATATATATAATGTAATAATATATATAATTTAATGTAATAATAATGTATTATTTATTTGTAATTTGCAAAGAGAGTAGATCTTAAATGTTCTCACCACACACACAAATAAGGTGATGAATACGTTAGCTTGACTGTGATAATCATTTTACAATACAAATCACATCAGCACATTTTACACTTTAAATGTATAGAATTTTTACTTATAAATCATACTTTAATAAATCTGGGAGTGGGGAGGAAAAAAACAGTACAAAAAATTTCTGAATTTACTCTCAAAACTGGCATACAAGAAAAAGGGACTTATTGGTCAGAATTATCAAAGACAATGGATAATTAAATACTGTTGTTGGTAAGCATAATGGGCAGGGAGAACAAATTCAGATCTGGAGTAACTGACTATTTCAATGAAGACAAAATTATAATATACATATAATATAAATATAACATATTTGTATTATACTTTATGTATATATTTAAACCTATATAAGACATACTGTGATATTATTAAACATTATTAAAATTATATATATATTTTTTTTCATATCTTACAGTTAGGCCTTTGGTTTAATTTATCCCTTCGTCTTGATCAGAGACACAAACCCTCAATGTACTTGTGAAAATAAAAAAAATCTTATAGCAATCTAATTCATAGAAAGCATTCCAGAAATAAAGTGTATTAGGGAACAGCCTACATAATTTGTTGAATCATTTTTAAAAATATTTTGTTTCCTTAATATCAAGTCAATCACCACCACCATTTGAGTACGTGTGTGTACGTTAAAGGGCAGACATAAAATTCAGGTGTGGAAGAATTATATGATGCATTGAATCTAAACTAAAGAGGATATTCAACTATGGCCAGGAATATGACATTTGTTAATCATCCTTCATTATAAGTTCAGAAGATGTAACACCTGCATCCAGGCATTTGCATACTAAAAGGGAAAATGCTGACTTTACTCAATATATAAAATGAAGGATGGAAATACTGTGTGTATACATATCGCTTTTTTAGTTTCTCCTCTAGATAAAGCCAATTAGCTAACGCAGTGGTCACCCTTATCACCAAGTAAATTTAGGATGGTGCTCTCGGGTCCTCTGTCTTCAGAACTAGATTTTGTTTATCTTGAAAACATGTATGTATGTGTGTACTGGAATTTATGCTTAAGCATATAAAAGAGTGTGACTGGTTTCAGTCTGTATAATCTCTTAGTGGATCACCTGAGATGTGCATTGCATTCTGATTTAATGCTTATTTAATAATAACATGGCTGTTTTCTTTCTCTACTACCTTTGTGGAGTTGATTTCTAGGTTGGGAGATGATTTCATTTTTAATCATGTTTCCCCAGCTTTACTAAGTTACTATGTGTACTTTATATATTATGAATTTTTTCACAAAATATTTAATTACTATTCTTACTGAACACATAAGTTTTTTCCTATTGTTCTATTTATTTGATTTTCTTGTTCTCCAAACAAATAAAATGTTCTCAAGTAATACAACACAAACAATTTACTACAGCTCTCAGATCTAAAAAGGCAGTGGTGGGAACTGTGAGTCAGACTAAGAATAAGAAGGATGTGGCAATTTTACATCTTTGGTCCAGCTATCTTTGAGACCAGGAGTTGAAAAGTTAAGGCTTACGGCACACATCTGTATTCTCTCTCCACCTATAGGAAAAAACAATTAACCAGGACTGAAAATATAAAAACATATAAATCCTCCTGGGCAACTCCAGATTATGTTTGCGGAGAGGTGCTTGGGAATGTCCTCCAGTGGACCAAAAGAGAGCTTATAGATATTATAATATTTCCCTAAATATCAATGTACCTAACTTTCTATACTAATAGAGTAACCCACGAAATAAAGAGAAATATTTCATTTTGGAAATGTTATCAGAATGAAGAAGTCTTGGAAAGGCACTGTCTCTCACCATGACACTGTCGTATAAATTTAACTTGAAAAAAATTAACTTAATGTAGAATCACTTTAATTCCATAAATATTTAGACTTCCCAATAGAGAGCTGGTAAAATGACCATTTTCATATATATTTTAATCAATCCTATGAAAACACCTTGTCACACCCTCACATAATCTCTATCTCTTGATCAGTATAGTTTTTGTGACAAGAAAACAGTAAAAGCAGAAGTATTTACAGTGCTCTTGAAAGAAAAGACTGTAAAAAGTAACTATTTTCATTCCTGCCTTTTGTGGTGCAGAGTCAAAGAATAATCAGAAAAGGACAGTATCTGAGAGGAGGAAGAGAACTAGAATAATTTAGTAAGAGGTACTAAATTAGATTACATAGCAAAGGGCTGGGATAATTAGCAACGGAGGAACCCAGAGAAGGAACTACACTGCCCAGGAAATGTAGAGGAAGCAAAAAAAAAAAAGAAAGAAAGAAAGAAAGAAAGAAAGAAATGTAGAGGAGACGCAGGTAAGGAAGATGGTAGGGGCACACGGGCACATAAATAAGAATCTCTAGAAAAATAAAAGGCTTGAAGAAACTGAGAAAAGAAAATCTATTTGAGGATTTACCTATAGGATCCTCCCTATAATGTTGTTTAAAGGATAAACATAAATGATAGAAGTCTTTTTAGAATAGTTGCTTGCTTTTGAAAAGTGTTTTGTGGGCGCCTGGGTGGCTCAGTCAGTCAGGTGTCCAACTCTTGGTTTCAGCTCAGGTTGTGATCTCAGGGTCATGAGATGGAGCCCCAGGACAGGCTCTGCGCCGGGGATGGAGCCTGCTTAAGATTCTCTCTCCCTCTCCCTCTTTTCCTCCCCTGTTTATGCCCTCCCTCTCTCTCTGTCTCAAAAAAAAAAAAATCTGCAAAAAAGAAAAGTGTTTGGGGACCATGATAACATTTAGAGATTAAGTCATACTGGGCTAGCTTCAACAGGTTCAGAATTTGAGGAGGCCAAAAAAAAAAAAAAAAGAATTTGAGGAGGCCAGGAGGCTTCTCCGAGATAAGTAATAGGTACACCACAGGTTAACACCCGCCTCTACACTATCCTGAATTAAATTATGGAACTAGGGAATATGGAAATGGATCTTCAATTATGAGGCACTGTGATTACTGGAATAGTGCAACATCTTAGTAGTGTTTTGGAAAGAATGAAGAATTCAAATTTGCAAATCATGAGATATGTGTTATTTGAAACTCTACATTCCATACAGACAATTTATTCAGAAATGCAAAAGCTTGCTAAAATTAGGGAAAAAACACTGAAAAGAAGTAGACTGAAAATAATTTTCACTTCCTCTTCATTAACAAATTAAAGTCTCTTTGTATCAAACTATTGAGATGTGATCCCTGATTTCTTAAAGCTAATTCGAGGCCAATGCTGGGTTCTGTTATTGCAAATACTATTGTCAGGGGTACAAGCACAATGTTAATACACCTATGAAGAAAGCAAACTTTCGAACCACTGCCATAGGAACTCGTAATAGAAAAACTTGAGAATTTGGAGGAACTTCAGGACCTAGGATCCAAATAAAATGATTCTGAATTATGGTTAGACTATGCCTCAGAATCACAGAAGGCCAGATGAGGCGAAAGACACAGCCAGCTTGTGAAAGTTTACAGTGACTGCCATAAGGGTCAATTTTGACGAATCCTATAAAATCTGACATTTATCCATAGGAATACAACTAGTATTTGAGAAGGTGGACAGTGACTGGAATTCATATTCTGAACTCAATAGTATATGTCAATGACCCAGGGGAAATTGTTCTGTCTTTGTGTTCCAAATGGAATACTATACTCTTGGGCTTTCTGCCAGCAAGCCATGAATGAAGCTTCAAAGCTTGGAAGCACTTAGCCAAAATTACATGGACATAATATATAATCAGAAATAATAAGTAATATTGTAATAAACAATAACTTCTGCTCTGAAGGGCAACCAAATTCTCACTTTTGGTAAATCTAACCTTGGGGTGGGGAAAATGGTAGGTAGATATGTTGGTCAACTATATTGGATAGAAGCAAGAGTCAGCCTCCTCCTGTCCTTCCCACATGAAGTGAGATGACGACTTAAAGCCTATCATTCTTTCCAGAAGGATATCTTCAGCTCCAAACCATTTTTATTGCCTTGTTTTGGTCAAGGGTCCAAAAGTCATGACACCATTTCTGATTGATTTCCCTTGTAAATTTTACATATGGTGATTTTGAGAGGGAGTTTTATTTTTCTACTTCAGAGATTTGTTCAAAATTACAATTTGATATTTGGTGACACATTTTCTTATTTCTCAGGTGTAAATTACTCAAATTATATTGCCTAAATATTTCAAAGAACAACACCCATTGAGGAGCTTGAAACTTATACAGCACCAATCTTTTAATAGCAAAATTCTATGCTGTAAAACAGGAAGTGTTACTGCATCCATGAAAGCAATTAAGGAAACTGGGGCCAGAGAAGGAAAATGACTTGACCAAAGTCCAACAGCTACTAAGTTCTAGGGGCAAGATTTAATAGTGCAAATACTTCTATAAAATACTGATTCTTAGTAAAGCCATACTTTTATTATATCACACTAAAGTATGGAAGGATTTCAGAAATTAGTTTCTCTGCTGTGTGAAGAATAGCTCATTATTTGCACACAGATTTGGGGAAATAAGGTAATGGGTAGAGTCTTGGCCATTCTGACACCATCCAACCTCACCAATCATCCACCTTTATTTTTATAGTTGATCAGATTTTTTTCCCAGGGAGATATTGATAAAAAAACATTGAAAGAAAATCCCAGTCTATGAAGCAATTTTTTCTACAGGACCATGAGATGCTCTAATACATAATGCAAAATTAAGAAAGTCTTCCTTTCCTCGAAGCTCACTGCACTAAATTGTTCATGGAGCCTCTTCAGACAGGGTCTTAGACATTCTGATCTTTATAATTTTAAGTTTTCATGATTTGTCTAAATAGCAGCAAAAATGCCAGATAGAGTAATAAGTCTTTTCTGTAGTACTTTTTTTTTTCCTTTCTCACTTTGCTTCAGGGGTAAAAGAAAATATACACAGGCAAAAAATAAATGCTTAGCTCAAAAAACTGGTCGTTCAAGTAAACATGTCTTTTTCTTTTACCTTATCTTTTAAAATTAAGTGTTTTGGAGAAAGAGATGCAGTAGAGTGTCAGCTCCTTGTTCAATATAAATAATATATTTCCACAAGGGACTAAGCAGGAATATGAAGGATTCACAGGGATGTATATGGAAGAAGCCAAATACATTTAAAAATTGACAGCATTTTCTTGAGTCAGAAATTCATTTCCATGTTAAAGTTAAAAAAAATCAGGGCTTTCACATTCTAACGATTCAAATATATTCCTGCATCAGAAAAAAAGCAGAAGAAATGGAGTTAGTGAGCCTGCAAATGATCTCCATATGAAGTTACTATTTCTATTCATCCTTTGCTTTTCTAAATAAACTTGTCTAGAGGCTTTAATCTCAGTGGACAGTAGATTGTCAAAGGAATGTGGGGGTGAAAAGAAGGATACACTGATGTGAAAATTCTTTGAAGATGCTTTAACAAAAACAGTAAGATTTTGTTACACAAACTTTGATTTCAAGTAGTGACTAAATTAAGTATAAAAAATAAAAAGGTTCATATATCTTAAAATCAGATTGTGTTAAAGGAGATACTAGTATAGCAACAAAATCTATTCATACTTACTTTTTATAAAAGTCAATTATGTTTTATTGTGAATCACTATAAAGCCCCTCTAGGGTTCTAATAAGCCTCTGTTTGGATATATAATACATGGCAGTTGAAAAATAATTTCTCTATGTAGTGTAATCCTTCATTCCCCAAGGAACAAAGAAAGCTATTTTCAATTTGTTTCTATGACATAAAGAGAGTGATTTTTGTTTTTCTTTCAACTGATCTGGACCATTTATGTTTAGGGGATTGGTAAATATCTGCGGATATTTAGAGAAACATATTTATTATATTTGTAAGTTAAAATACATCAAAATATGACTATATAAGTAAATGCTCATTATTTGTGAATTCCACATTTTCAAATTCACCTGCTTAGACTTTATTTTTAAACCCCAAATTAGTATCTGTGGTGCTTCTGAGTTCATTTGTGGACATGTGCATGTGCATATCCAAAAAACAAATTGAATTGCACGATGAACACATGCTCACCTAAGGCTTATTTCTCACAGTTCTGGAGGCTAGAAGTCAGACATTGGCAGGAAATCTTAATACACTGGGGGGTTTGGACTTCAACATATAAATTTTGGGATATACATTCAATCCATAACAATAATAACCCCCCAAAATAAGAATCGGTTTCATGTATTTGTATGTATGTCTGTGAGCATGTGTGTGTGTGTCTGTGTCTGTGTGTATGAATGGTGTAATACTCTGTCACTAACTTATTGCTTTCTCTATGGGATATCTCATTATAAATGGACTTCTGAGATCTGGGAGAAAATCGTAGGTCCTGGGTGGAGGCATGGATAGAGAAACAGCATGTGTATCATGGGGGATACTGTCAGCATAAGTCTCAAATTGCAAATAATGTCCTCCACACCCATGGCCACAATAGGAGGTGAGCTGGAGCAGTGTGACCTAGGACAGCAGAGCACCATTAACACCACGTAAGCCTGGGATCTTTTATGAGCATCTAGGGCACAAGAGATACTTAGACTTCATTAGGATTTTATTTCCTATCAGTAAAATAAGTGGAGGACTGAGGCAGAATAATTCAACAGTTAAGTATTAAATGAATGTAACAAAGTCTATTCCTTACAGGTGAGAACCACACTTCATTTACTATAAGTATAATACTTAAAATATAAAGTAGCACTCTAAGCACATACTTTTACTTGATATATATTAGTTTAGTTTCCTTTTTCTATATTCTTTTTTCCCCTGCTTATTATAAAAGCTCATCATTTAACTTCCATCTAGATATGAGTCTGTTGACTTATCTTTTAAAACATCTGTAAACCTAATGATGATAATATTAATGAATCATAATAATCATGGTCATTATTTGATTTGGAGTATTATCTACCATATTCATTACTTTTTTTTCTAATTTTATTTTTATTCTTTGCCCAAGGGGTACAGGTCTGTGAATCATCAGGCTTACATCTTTCACAGCATTCACCAAAGCACAAACCCTCCCCAATGTCCATAACCCATCCACCCTATCCCTACCCTCCCACCCCCCAGTAACCCTCAGTTTGTTTTGTGAGATTAGGAGTCTCTTATGGTTTGTCTCCTTCCCCATCCCATCTTGTACCATATTCATTACTTTTTAAGAAAATTCTTATCTTTGTTATCTTTGTCTTCCATTCTTTTTCTTCCTTTTGTGATTTTGATTGAACATTTTATATGATTCCATTTTCTCTTAGCATATTTGTTACACTTCTTTTTATTAACATTTTTTCAGTTATTGCTCCACAGTTTGCAATACACATTTACAGCTAATCCAAGTTCACTTTCAAATAACACTATAACCACTTTGCAGTTAGTGTGAGTACGTTGTAATAACAAAGCTATCCTAACTCCTCCCTCCTGCTCTTTGTATCATTGTTATTGTTCATTTCACTTACATATAAGTACCCCAAGCATATATATGCATATACATGTGTATATATATATACATGTGTATGTGTGCCCATATATGTGTGGGTTTGTATATATACACACACTCATACAAGTACACATAATACATATTCATAATTGAATACATTGTTGGTATTAATTTGGACAAACTGTTATCTGTTAGTTTAATTAAGAATCAGAAAAACACAAGTTTTTATTTTACCTGCACCTATTTCTTTGACACTCTTAGTTACGTAGATCTGAGTTTCTGACCTATACTTTTTTTCCTTCTCACTAAAGAACTTCTTTTAACATTTCTTGCAAGGCAGGTCTACTGGCAACAAATTACCTCCGTTTTTATTTGACTGGAAAAGTCTTTATTTCTTCTTTATTTCTGAAGGAAAATTTTACGAGGTTCAGAATTCTGAGTTCATGTATTTTTTCTCTTAACATTTTAAATACTCCATTCTCTTTTTGTTTCCATGTTTTCTGGGGGAAGTAGATGCAATTCTTCTAGTAGGTCTTCTATAGGTAATGTGTAATTCCCTCTGGCTCCTTTCAGGATTTCCTTTTATTTTGATTTTGTTTTTGTTTTTAACTTTGAAAATGATATGGTGTAGATGTAGGGTTTTTTTGGCATTTACCTAGTTGGTGTTTTTTTTTTTTTTGAGCTTCCTGGATCTGTAATTTGGTGTGTGACATTAATTTGAGGGAAATTCTTGATCAATATTGTTTCAAATTTTTCTTCTGTTCCTTTCTTTCTCTCTTTCTTCTTTCTGTGAGTTGTCTCATAATCCTTGGATATCCTGTTCTGTATTCCTTTTTCAGTCTTTGCTCTCTTAGCTTTTCAGTTTTAGGGGTTTGTATTGAAACATATTCTAGCTCAGAAATTCTTTCTTCAGCTGTGTCTTCAGCTTATAAGCCCATCAAAGGCATTCACTCCTGTTACAGAGTTTTTGCTCTCCATCATTTTTGTTGTTCTATTTTTGGATTTCCACTTCTCTGCTTAAACTTCCCAACTGTTTTTGTATGCTGTCTACCTTATCCTTTAGAATCTTCAGATATTAAGATTATTTGTTTTAAATTCCCAGTCGGATCATTGTAACATCCTTGCCATGTCTGGGTTGGATACTTGATCTGTTGCTTCAAATTGTGTTTTCTGCTTTTTGATATACCTTGTGTTTTTTGTTTGTTTTTTGTTTTGTTTTTCTTTAAGATTTTATTTATTTGACGGAGGGAGACACAGTGAGAGAGGGAACACAAGCAGGGGGAGTGAGAGAGGGAGAAGCAGGCCTCCCACTGAGCAGGGAGCCTGATGTGGGGCTCGATCCCAGGACCCTAGGATCATGACCTGAGCCGAAGGCAGACGCTTAACGACTGAGACATCTAGGCACCCCTTGTTTTGTTCTTCTTGATAAGCAGACATGATGCCCCTAATAAAAGGAATTTCTATAAGTGGGCTTTTAGTAATATGGTGAAGTGCTGGGGGAGTCGAAGCATTCCATGGACTTACGGTTAATTCTGTCTCTTAGGGAGCCTATGCCTCTGAACTGAACTTCACAGGTGTTTCTCAGTTCTTTCTTGGACCAGGATAGTAGAGTGGGCTGGAGTTGGGTTCTTCCCTTCTCCCCTGTGGGAGACTAAAATTGGCTGGAATTTGGCATTGCCTTTCCCCCAAGTCATTACATCCCAGCAGGTTAAGTCTGATTAAACATTTTAGAGTGAGGGCCGGTCTTATCAAGAAGAAAAGAGTTCTTTGGTGTGTTTCAAATGATTCCTTTTCCCTCTCCCCCAGTGGAAGCAGGAGAGGATTTTTCTCCAATATTTACTGACAGAACCTGGTCAAACTCCTGGAGATAAAACTTCCCTGGACTGGGTCCCTCTGGAGTTTTGAACTCTCAGACTTATCCAAATAAGCCTCCAGTGACTATTACTTATCAGGTTTTCCTACTCTGTCACTGGTTCTCACAGTGGTTTTTGCTTTTGAGTCTCTGCTCCGTGACTCCCTGTATTTGCCTGACTTTCTCATCAATTTCGGGGAAAGTGGTTTGCCTTGTGTCCTTCCTGCTGTTACCAATTTAAGGAGAGATGTTGACTCTTCATTCTCTTCAGCTTCTTTCTTGTTAGGACACAGTGGAAATGTACAGGCTTCTTACAGGTGAAATCAGAAAATGGCGGTCTCGTGGAGTTCTGTTTGCATGGATTTTGTTAATCGCTTAGAATGATTCTGTGATTCAGAGAAGATAATGGCATAAAAGATAGGGAAGATAACTTTGCCATAGTTATAGACAGGGGGAGGAGCCAGGATTTAAACTATCTTTCTGATTTGAAAGCTTTTGCTCTTAGCCATACTAAATGGTTCTATACCACATGGTTAGAGTGAATGTTTGTGTCCTAAAATAATGATGTGGAAGCACTAACCTTTAATCTTACTGTATGGGAAGACGGGGCCTTTAGGAAGTAATTAAGGTTAAATGAGGTCATAAGGGTGGGGCCATAATCAGATAGGATTGATATCCTTATAAAAAGAGACACAAGAGACCTAGTAAACTCTGCCCACCCCCCATTCCTCTTCTCTGTCTCTCTCTATTCCAATGCACTGAGAAGAGCCCAAATGAGTACACAGCAGAAGGCAGTTGTCTACAAGCCAAGAAAAGTGCTTTCACTGGAAACCAAACCCTGCTGGACCTTGCTCTTGAAATTTTCAGTCTCTAGAACTGTGAGAAAGTACATTTCTGTTGCTTGAACTATTTTGTTTTGGCAACCTGAGCAAATTGAGATGGTATATTTACAAGGAGCATAATTCCTGATATGTACCATGGAAATAATAAATACCATACTATTTTAATTAGTGAACAAAAAACCAAAATAGTTTAGGAATTTAATATCCCAAATTGAGAACCAACATTTTGATATATATATTTTTTAAGATTTTACTTATTTGTTTGTCAGAAAGAGAGAGAGCACAGCAGAGGGAAAGGCAGGCAGAGGGAGAAGCAGGCTCCTCACTGGGCAAGGGGGAGCCAGATGCAGAACTTGATCCCAGGACCCTGGGATTATGACCTGAGGTGAAGGCAGATGCTTAACTGATTGAGCCATCCAGGTGTCCCCATTTTGATATTTCTGAAGCTGATGGTAAGTTTTCCTGTACAACACAAAGTACAATACTTGGTATCTGGATTAGCTTTTTACTGAACAGTACATCCCATTAGGAAACATTTGTATCTTTGTTTTTTCTAATGTAAAAACATTGCAATATTTCTGAAATGCAGCAATTTTGCTTTCTTGTTTCAGAATAAGAATATGCACCATCTGTTTCAAAAGATCTATAGCTTGTTTTATTTGAACAAACAGATTGAATCAAAATTTGGTACCAGGGGCTGGGAAAATGGATATTACAATAGTTTCACAATGTTATTGAAATGAAATTTGCAAATCCCCATTAGTATAAAATAAATGGTGCCAAATTGCCCAAATATTTAAGATAAAAGGAGCAGAGGCATTTTTTTTCCTGGGGATATTTCTGTTTGTATAGAACTAGCCATGAATAAACACAGTAGGTTCCCAATTACAAATGGAAAATTAATTCTTCTATTAGAAGGTATGTCTCTGGGGAGAATAAGTACATTTTAACTCTATCTGAAGTTGAAATTTCAGGGAAGCTTTCCCACTAAAATATAAATATAATTGAACAGATGGTAAAATTAAATAATTAAATTCGGATTTCATAAACCCTTGCTTCTGCCCAACCACCCTTGGTACCATAATTGAGGAGTTGACTACTTATAAATTTGTGTACATACACAAATCTGCCTGAATAGTCATACTTAGTTTAGACATATATGATTGACTTAGATGTCCTGCCACTGTAGTGTAAATACCACAATGACAATATTCTCCTTAAATCGGGTTCTAATAAAGTGATGTCTCTTTTTTTGAAATAGGAGAAAAGTAAAGCTGAAAAAGAGTGTAGATAGCATTTAGTTGTAACCAAGTGTTCTCTTATACAGGTGAAAGAAAAGCAATGATAAACCTGGTAAGATACTTAGACATTCATATTTTACATGAAAATATTTTGTCTAAAAATAAGAAATGAAAATAAATGTTATTTGAATGAAGCATGAAATAATATTTTTGCTTAACTTACATAGAGGAAAATATGTAACATATACTTTGGAGACTTAAGAAGAAATAGTAAAAAAAAGAAAAAATGAGTAAGAGAATTTTTAAAAAACTAGGGCACCTGGGTGGCTTAGCTGGTTAAGGGTCTGTCTTTGGCTCAGGTCATGATCGCAGGGTCCTAGGATCGAGTCCCACATCTGGCTCCCTGCTCAGCAGAGAGTCTGCTTCTCTCTCTCCCTCTCATACAGCAGCTGTAGCAGAGCTGGGAGGAAAGCGTGGATTTTTACACCTTGAAAGGAGGCTATTACAGGAGTACTGGGTCTGCTGAGAATCTTCATGTGTATGGGATTTTATGTATACATATAGGACATACAAGATACCCCTGCTGTCCAATCTGCTTGCTTATGTGCACTCTCTCTCACTCTCAAATAAATACATAAAAATCTTTAAAAGAAGAGAACTAAAATATATATACATGGCTTTGTCTTACTAGAGGTTCCAATGATACATTCCAGTCAAAGACCAATCATAAATTCATGAAGTATCATCTAATACCCAATTTAATTGCATATAACCCTTAGAAAGTAATAGTAAACTAATACTTAAAATACCTTAAAAGTGTCTCTTATCAGGAGTTGCTAAGTAATATATTGAGTATATTACATAATTGTTACATGTAATTAGAATATATATATACTCACATACAATTAAATATAAACTATATATAAGCACTAAAGCTCTCATATTAATAATTTTCAAAATAAGAAAATGAAAAAAAATCCCCGTGCTCCATTTTATGCAAACTGTAACAGTGGCAAGAGTTACTACTACCTTTACATTGAAGGAATTATGTATCTATCAGCTCTAATCCTCACAATGACCCATTTGAAATGATACCATTATCTTCATTTTAAAGACAGGAAAATAAATCAGAATACTTATGAAGTCTACGGAAAATTAAATGTTAGTAAGTAACAGACCCTGAATTTTAAGGGTACCTAAACCCAAACTCCAACTTCTTTCCTGCCTCTCTCAATAAATTTGACTTGTGAACTTGCAGCTTCTGATGCCTGTCCACAGGAAATGTCACTATGTAATGATCACGGATCCATTAACTTGTTTAAATATGGCCATTGGGACAAGCCCATTATCTTACAGAAAATATGTATGAAAATGTTCCTGCTTAGAAATGTTATTAATTGCTATATTGTTGCTTCAGGAACGGCACTGAAAGGCACGAAGATTCAAGCTGATGAAAGAACTGAAATCCGGCTTACATGTCAAGCACGGGTGGTGGCTGGAAGACATTAGCCTACAACTTCATTTAATAAACTAATTTTATTTTAATAGATATTTGTTATTAATAAATATTAATGATAAACATTAGTAAATATTTGTTAAATATGAAATATATAATAACTACAGGAAAAGAAATAAATATATATTTTATTTTAATAAATTAATTTTCCACAATACATGGGTTAAGAAATTGTCTTTTTATTTTTTACTATTCCTATAAGAATAAGCATAAAACATGCCTTTCGTAAGAAGTGTAGCAAGGAGCTATGATTCTAGGAAATAATGTTGCTATATAGAAATCTATTTCTCAAAAAAAAAAAAATAGAAACAAGATGGGACCAGGGAGGGAGACAAACCATAAGAGACTCTTAATCTCAGGAAACAAACTGAGGGCTGCTGGAGGGGAGGGGGGAGGGATGGGGTGGCTGGGGGATGGACACTGGGGAGGGTACGTCCTATGGTGAGGGCTGTGAATTGTGTAAGATTGATGGATCACAGACCTGTACCCCTGAAACAAATAATACATTATATGTTAAAAAAAATGAGTCTATTTCTCCTTTTTTAGACTCATAAGTATGTGGGTACACACCCCCACCCCCACCCCACCCACAAACACCAAACTGCATGCCCTTTTTGGTATCTGCAATTCTCTTTTCCCCTTACATTAATGGAGAGAAACCTGATTCTCTCCTCTGGCCTTTGTGTAGGGTTCTTTGGCATATATGTTAATTTTTTTCTTTTTCTGTCTCTAGTATTTTCTCTTACCCTTCTTTCTTTTAACTGACATGCTATTAAAATACCATATTTTAGAGATGATATGTGGTTTGTGTATAAATAACCAATTCATTTGCTTTTTTTTTAATTTAGAAGAGAAATGGTTTGTTTATAAGCTATGAGTATAGCTGTGCAGCTTTCAGTTGATTTATTTTCTGTGGATCAATGGCCCTTAATAGGAAACAGTCCCCCTCAGAGTAACATAGATTGTACTTTTATAACATCAAAACAACAGGTCAATTCTGATGATCAGTTCTGGAAAACAATCATTTCAGTGACAAAAAAAAAAAAGAAATCAAACTGGTTGGGTGATATTGTATAAATACCTCATTGCCTTTAATGCTTTCTAAGTTATTGTTACTTTTATTTTTTTATTTTTTTTAAAGATTTTTTTTTTTATTTATTCATTTGACACAGAGAGAGAGAGATTACAAGTAGGCAGAGAGGCAGGCAGAGAGAGAGGAGAGAGGAGGAAGCAGGCTCCCCGCTGAGCAGAGAGCCCGACGTGGGCCTCGATCCCAGGACCCTGGGATCATGACCTGAGCCGAAGGCAGCGGCTTTAACCCACTGAGCCACCCAGGCGCCCTATTGTTACTTTTTTAAGACTCAAAAATAGTTGTTTTCATGCACATTATACTCCCTTTCCAGTAATATAAGATATAAGTATTAAATGCTGCAAGTCAATTATCAGAGGCCTAAGAATACAAGTATTCTAATTATGTTTGAAGGTGGGCACGTACCAGTTGATTGAAGAATTAAACTTAGGACCATTTGGTATGGGTTCTGGTGAAAAGACTAGAAATATTGTAATGGTTTATAGCAACATTTGAAAAGAAGGCCTTTAGAGCACTAGAGTACAAACTGGAATTCTCTGAAGTCGGGAACATTTTATGTAGAAAGCTCAGAGTGGTTGAAAGAGCTGCCTAAATCATACAGCAGCTGTAGCAGAGCTGGGAGGAAAGCGTGGATTTTTACACCTTGAAAGGAGGCTATTACAGGAGTACTGGGTCTGCTGAGAATCTTCATGTGTATGGGATTTTATGTATACATATAGGACATACAAGATACCCCTGTTGTCCAATCAAATCCTTTTCTATACTTGAAGAATATAGTGGCATCAAATAGAATATATACAATCTTTTTAAAAAGATTTTATTTATTTATTTGACAAGGAGAGAGTGAACACAAGTAGGCAGAGGGCAGGCAGAGGGAGAGGGAGAAGCAGGCTCTCCGCTGAGCAGGGAGCCCAAAGCGGGACTCGATCCCAGCACCCTGGGATCATGACCTGAGCCAAACACAGCCACTTAACTGACTGAAGCCACCCAGGTGCCCCCAATATGCAATCTTTTTAAGAAAATATTTTATTCTATAAACAGGTATCTTTAATTTCTCATGAAAACTGGGATTGAGGTATACAAATAGGATAGAAACTTTACAGAGCAATTTGGGAGCAAATATAATTACACACGTTCATATAGATGTCCCCACCTTCCCACAGATAAGCTCTCTTCATTTTGACACATTTACATAAATCATCATTCTAATTTGATTTGCCTACCTCTCTGTAATTCTTCATTATTAAAAGGAATCATATTATCTACAAATGAGAGCAGAAACAATGCAGAACTCTTAACATAATCTCATGTGGCACTGATCAGGCACAGAAGATTCAGTGGAGTTCTAACTGATTTGGCAGGTGCAATCAAAACTATCTTTATTTTTTCTTATAACTTCCCTAGATGAAGCCCCAAGCAGTTCATATAGCTTTTCCTGCCACTTCTCAGTTGGTTAGTAATTAAAAAGTCCACCCCCAGTTGAAAATGAAACTTGGTTCTATATCCAACATTCAGTTTTCCAGTCTCCAACATTTTGTCCTTTCTTCAGGATGGGAAACCAAGGGGGAAGGAGGTGCATAGAGGTAATGGTCAGTCTTCATTTCCTCTCTGGAACTTGTCTACCTACTCCCGAGTCACTGTGATCCATCAGATTTCAAGCTGAACAGGAAGTGGGGTGGGGAAGAAAGGGAGACAACAGTAGACAACAGTAGCGGTGCTATCTAGGAATGGCAGATGCACAATAGCTGGCCTTCTCTTAGTTCCTCTGAGGTTCCCAAGAGTAGGTCTCTAATAGCAATTCCTCTGATGAAGACAATGTCTTCACTAGTAAGCTGCTTTTCAAATCTGCCCTCACACTTTGGTGCTATGTTGACTCTAGCTCATACTGGCTCAAGAACTGATTTTATGCATCTCTTCTCTAGGCCATGCACCACCACCCCCCCGCCTCCCCACCATGCCATATTGGTAGCGTGAAGTTGGCTATGGTGGGATCATTCACACCTATTTATACCATACAGATTGGAAAATGCTACAAATTGGTATGCCTTTTTTATTTCTCAAAGAATCGATTTAACAACACATCATTACAAGTGATCTTTTGAAATGGATTGCTTTTAAAAATAACTCCAGGATGATCCCCTTTTGTAAAGTCCAGGTCTGGCTACAAAAATCACACTCTTGTTTCACCTTCTGTGAAGATATAGACTGTTCTTCCAACCCATTTCCCCCTCTCTCTTTCTCTTTACCCTGTCCCCTTCTATTTTTTTTTTAAAGTTTTTTTTTTTTTATTCATTTGACACAGAGAGAGAGATTACAAGTAAGCAGAGAGGCAGGCAGAGAGAGAGGAGAGAGGAGGAAGCAGGCTCCCTGCTGAGCAGAGAGCCCGATGTGGGCCTCGATCCCAGGACCCTGGGATCATGACCTGAGCCGAAGGCACCGGCCCCAACCCACTGAGCCACCCAGGCGCCCACCCTGTCCCCTTCTTCCACCCCTTCTCCTTCTCTTTTGGCTCTGCCAGGTGGAGATACCCTTTTACATACATATATATATATTTTTTCTCTCCAGTGTATGCTTCCGTCGGGGTTTGGGAAACCTCTTCTACTGGGAAAGAAGACTTATTAGAATTTTGAGGCCCAATGCCCCAGGCCCTGTCTTCCCACACCTTCTCATCCCAACTTCTAGGATCTCATCCCTTCCCAGTCAGTGCCCTCACTTGAACAGCAGACAGCCTGTGATGCTGAAAATTCAACTTGTGTTGTAGTTCAGCCACAGGATGAGGTTCTGCACTGATTTTCAGCAGTTTCAGTCCAGTGGCTACAGGAGGTGAGGCTGTCCTTCAGGAACACGTAGAAGCTCTTAGGTCATGTAGGCTGCCCTAGAGCTGGGAATTCTAATCCCTGAGCTCATCACACACACCCCTTTTTTTTCTCACTGCTTTGCCCAGGGACATTAGGAATAATGAACCAATGTCATTATATTCATGAGTTTCCCCAAAATGTTTGAAAGTATCATATAGAAATAGTCACCTCGCTCCTTGCTTCTTGTAAGTAGTCAATGAGAAATATCCAATGCAGATCATGTGTGTATCTCTATGAACAGATCACAACATGGACTATCAGTGCTCTCTTTCATACTGCAAATGGAGTTACTGGAGTCTTTAAATCTAATCAGACTAGTGAGCCAATTTCAAGAACCACAGAACCAATTCAGAAAACTCATCCTTAACATTCTTTTCCTCTAGAACCATGAGGAACTGGCTCACTGGGCTATGGAGGCCAAGAAGCTGCAAACCAGAAACCCAGAAAAGCTAGTGGTATAATACAGTCTACGTCCAAAGATCCCAGAACCAGGGGAGCTAATGGCATACATCCCAGTCAAGGGGCAGGAGAGTAAGAGATGAGGTGTTCCAGATCAAACTGTGAGGCAGGAAAAATGTGCAAATTCCTCCCCCTTTTCCACCTTTTGCTCTTTTCAGGCCCTCGAGGGATTGATAGATGCCTACCCACACTGGAGAGTCTACTTTACTGAGTCTACTAATTCAAATGCTAATTTCATTCTGGAAGCACCCTCACAGAGACTCCCAGAAACATTGTTTAATCNAGAAACATTGGACACCAAGTGGCCAATCAAAAGGACACAATAAATTAACCACCATATCCAGCAAATGTCAGACACCAGGACCTGCATGTCTCAAATCCCAGGGGATACAGGCATAGCTCACAGAAAATTCTTCGAAAAGTCCTCATTAATAGCCTCTTATAACTACGCTTAGATTGAGTGAGAGTGGTTAATTGAATAATTAATGGTAGGAGAATCAGCTGTACACTCTCTTTGTGTGTCTTACACATAGAAATTTCCTATAGGATATGGCAGTACTAGACACTTAGAATTGCCAGATTTCCCCCAACACACATGCATTTAGAGTAGAATTAGAAGCATTAAAAACACATAAATGAGTTCTTAAAGGTCTTGCTTTCCTATTACACAGAACACAGTAATAACTAACACCTAGACTGCATAGTTACTATATTTCAGACAGAACCCTATGAAGAAGGTACTATTAACTTCCCATTTTTATTGATGAGGCAAGTGGCATGTAAAGAAGTTAAGTAATTTACCCCAAATTATTATTGGGTGTGGTCATATATAGTGTTTAAGAGCAGAACATAGATACTTCAGCCACTCTGCCTGAGTTCAAATCCCAGATGTGACATCTACTAACTACATGATTTTAGGGAAGTTACTTGACCTTATTTTAAAATAAGGAGTACAAAACAGTACTCCTCTTATACAGTGGTTATAAAGAGAAATAGGTCACATGCAACTACATATGCAATATATGTCTCCTCATATCATGAGGTTTAAGAAGAAAAAGATAGGGGTTCCTGGTTGGCTCAGTCAGTTAAGCATCTGACTCTTGATTTCTGTTCAGGTCATTATCTCAGGGTTGTGAGATAGAGCCCAGTCAGTCTCCATGATCAGCATACAGTCTGCTTGAGATTCTCTCTCCCTCTGCCCCTCCCTCTTCTCTCAAATGAATGAATGAATGAATGAATGAATTAAATCTTTTAAAAATTAAGAAAAAGATCTTGATATGGTAAACATATTTCTGGTCAGTTCAACTAAAAGCCACACTTTGGTGTTTTGTAATATCACACATGGATTACAGATTCCAAAGAGATCAGGTGTTGTTTCTGTCTTTGGCCTGAATTCTTCCCTGGAAAATCCACATATATGAAAACTAAGTGTGATTCAGATTTATAAAGAAATGTTCTATTTGATTTTTAGTCAGTTGTTATTCAAGGTTAACTCAATTATATTGTTCCCTTCAAATGTTGCCTTATTGTTTATAAAAATGGAGCCTAATCCCACCATCAGTCTGAGGCTTATATTTGAGTTAAAACACAGATAAAACATTTCTCAATTTGTTTTTTCCTTAATATTTAGAAAAGAGGTTTCTGAGGATTTACAAGTGCTAACTCAGGCATCACGGCCAAAAACGGGGCCTTTTTATTTAGGTTATATTTATCCTCATTGCACTGTTAGAGTACAGCTGTGGAAATAAACCACATGACTCATGAAAAACAAATATCATATAATTTTAAATTAACATTTAGCTGGCCTAGAACGAAAAAATAGCCAAGGATTCTTGCAGTAAAACGTAGACATACTAATTTATTTTAACTTTATCTTCTTGTCCAGGGAATAATACCAGCCTAAATATATTTCTGTCTATCCCTTCTGAATTTTGAAATAAGCAATGTCTTTAATAATAATTTTGTTTTATTTGTCTATCCTAGAGATACAAATACAAATAAAAGCATGTCTTAAAATGCATACCAGCTGCAGACATAGTTTTGGGGTTTGTAACTAGATAGAAGATCAAATCCCAAACTGGAAAATCCCCAAGGAAAGAAGTTTTCCACTTTCACAATGGTAATTTAGAAGCTGGCTCACTTCTTGTGCCTGTACTGAATTAATATTGAATTCTGATTTATGTTATTTTATTCTCACCACTAGCGACTGAGCTCTTAGAATGTCTTCCTGCTCATATTTAAAATTCAGTGACAAATAAGAGTAATTACCATTATTGAACATCTTTATCCTCAACATATTATTTAAATCTCACCACAATCTTGTGGAAAAAGTTCTTTCAAACAAAACAACTACAGCTAAAAAAATTTTATATGACTTTTTAAAGGTTATAGAGCTAATAAATTGCAGAACAAGCTATAAAACTCAGATCTATTAGATTACAAGTTTCATGGTCCTTCCCCTACTTTTTACTACCTATATAGATGACATTCAACACGTATATATTGAATAGATTAATGTATTCTTAAGGTAACAAGAATCAAAATCATGATCAGAAATAAGCTCAATTTACCTTACTATAGTCAGCCAAATCAAACACCCACTCAATTAAGTATCAATTAACACTTTTCCCTAATGATTAAAAACTTTAATAATAACCTGTGAATTGAAATATATTATGTGTCATTCTTTCATATATATCTCTTATTTGTACTGAAGAAGAAACAGTCTATAGCAGAGATTCTTAATGTGCAGTGTATATATATTACAATGGCACTTATAGGTGGACATTCTATAATATACCAATTTTTTCTGACAGCAAATTACTTTATGTGATTCATTATTTCTATAATGCATAAATTTTAAACATCCTTTTATAAATCTTAATGAAGACTTTCTTGTTTTGTATTTTTCCCCATGTTTCTTCCCATAGTATTTGGTGAAGAACAATGGACTGATGCCAACATTGTCATTTTTCTGATCCTTTTATGCTTTTTTTGGTTTGGTATTGGTACATTTGAAGACTGAAAACATTCTTAGTCCCATGTTTTAAAAACTTTACCCTGAAAAGAGTTTGAAAAAGAAATGAGCTGAAAAAAATATCTACATAGTAGTTATCATTCCTGCATTAGTCAATTTTTTCAACAGCTTACCTTTCCTACCACCTCTATGTCTTCAAGTGGACTATTAAAAAGGAATGGATACTGCAATGCTCTACCTCTCAGACTGAAAAATTCTGGATTTGTGCATCAAAATACAACATCGTGGGACACCTGGGTGGCTCCATCAGTTAAGCATCTGCCTAAAGTTCAGGTCATGATCCTGAGGTCCTGGGACCGAGTCCTGCATCAGGCTGCTTGCTCAGTGGGGAGCCTGCTTCTCCCTCAGCTGCTCCCCCTGCTTCTGTGTGCGCTCTCTCTCTCTCCTCTGAAAAATAAATACAATCTTTAAAAAAACCCAACATCTTTTTCTTTTTTTCTTCCCTTTATAAGGTAGAAGAGATCATTCCTTTCTTCTTTTTGTTTTTTATTTACCTTTTTATTTTACTATTGTTTTTTAAGATTTTATTTATTTATTTGAAAGAGAAAGAGAGAGCACGAGCACAAATCGGGGAAGGCAGAAGGAGAACAGACTCCTTGAGGAGCAGAAATTCCGATGTGGGGCTCGATCCCAGGACCAGGACCTGAGCCAAAGGCAGACACTTAACTGACTGAGCTGCACAGGTGCCCATTTTTACTTTTTTAAAAATATCTATTTATTTATTTGAGAGAGAGAGAGAGAGAGAGAGAGAGAGAGAGAGAGAGAGAGAGAGAGAGAGCACCTGAGTGTCAGGGGCATAGGGAGTAGGAGAGAGAATCCCAAGCAGACTCCACACTGAGTGCAGAGGCTGAGGTGGGGCTCAATTTCATGACTCTGAGATTAGGACCTAAGCCAAAACCAAAAGTCCGATGCTTAATGGAATGCACCACCCAGGCACGCTGAGATCATTCCCTTCTCCTGTTTTATTTCTTATCTGGAGCTAGTGAGGTATTATTTATATTAAATGCTTACTCATCATGCAACTTGTCTAATTTCCCTTAGCTACTTCAACTCTGTTAGTAATGTGACCTTGAGGAAAACTATGGTCTGTCAGTGTCAGCTTCCTCATTTGTAAAATAATCAGGTGAGACTAAATATGCCATTTCCGAACTAAATAAAATTTATACAAATTGATAGTACAAGTATAAAAGGGTATTTAGCCAATAAGTAGTTACCAATAAATAGTTACCTATATGTGATGGATGTATAGCAGGTGAGGTATCTCTGGCATAAAACATGGTATCTGTCCGTTAAGGGTTCAAAGTCTAGTGGGGGAGATAGGAGCACACAGAAATACATGGAGTAGAATGGAACAGCATTCTTAGGGAAGTGTGTAATAAATCCTAGGGACCATTAGAGTGAAATGGTTAATAGATGCCAGGAATATAATGGCAAATGGGGTGTCTCGGCTGTGTCTGAAAAGGTAAGAGGAGACCCTAAGCAGAGAGAAGATGGAAAAATGGAAAAGCATTCCAGGAAAGATTAGGGAGAGTAAAAAAAAAAAAAAAAAAAAAAAGGAAACAAATACTGAAGAATATGTTGCCAGAGGGAAGACAGGAAGGAAAAGGCAAAGGAAGCTAAACAAATAGGTTAAGCAAATATTGAGAAGGGTTTTGTAAATCTGCTAAGGTATATAGACTGCCTAGGAAGTAAGAATTACTGAAGCTTTTTAAGCAGGGGAATGATGTCATCAAAACTGCTTTTAGAAAGATAACTCTTCCAGTGCTGCGGACAGTGAACTGGAACAGGGAACCCCAAAGAGTGTAGTTGTCCATATTGGACACCTATAAAAATTTAATTAGTATCTGATGCATATTACTTTGCAGGTGGCGATGGTAGAAATATTGACCTTTAGTGGACAAAGAATATGACATTAAGAGCTAAGATATTATCAGAATGTGGCATCCGTGCACATGAAATCTGATGATTAGAGATGTGTTCTCCGCAGAACAATAAATTTCCACTCTGGACATAATGGGGAATTCTCAAGAAGTTAGCCTCAGGGAATTTCTTACAGAAGATTTATTATACTGGCAATCATTATGCAACCATTTCCTAAAACTCAATTAAATTTTCAGCTTTGGACCTTTGGAGTGTGTTGTTTCTCCTTGACTTTTTTTTTTCCTTTTTACTAGAGCATAGCATTTTCCAACAGAACTTTCTATGCTGATAGCAGAAGAATGTTATCAATGCGCTTTCCAATGTGGTGGCTACTGTATCATGTGGTATTGAGCATTTGAAATGTAGCTAGTGTAACCAAGGAATTGATATTTTAATATTATGTAATTTTAACCTAATAATAAAAATTCACATTGGCTAGTGGTTACCAAATTGGACAGTACCACTCTAACATATCTATACACACACGGCTGCTTTAGGACAGCAAAAACTTGTAATATAAATGATTATTTGGTACCTTTGATATGTGATGTGCCTCCATGCAAGTCGACTAACTCTCAGATATAGGCATTTTGGAATGTAAAAACTGCTAGAAAATATATCAGTGGGAGAAGGAAAATAAAATACTTTAGCTTTTCTATCAAAAGAAGATGGAATATTTATATATTCTGAGATTAGGAATTTATTTATAGATTACTTATTGTTTTTATGGCCATATATTGAGCCATTTATATGTATTTATACAATCTCAAATAGTATTCATAAGAACCCTTGGGGATTAAATCTCTGTTAATGCCTATTTGTCAGATGAGAAATCTATAGTTACAGAAGAGCATTACTTCTCAGGGCACATATAGTTCGTTATAACCACATTTCTATTGATAGCAATGTTAAGAATAGTTAATAATAGTAATGATGCTAATGATGGCAATTAATACTACGTAAAAGTTCAAGTCTGTCTGACTAGGTCCAAATGCTATGAATACATTCTACTGCTTCCTTTTGCTCAAACATCTTGAGAATTTTTATCCATGTTAATTGCATTCAGTATTTGTATTCACTGGTGCAAATGTCAGAAAACCAGATCCAATATGGCTTAAGCAAGAAAGTGACTTATTTGGTTTATATAACTGGAAAGACTAGGAATAGCGTGAACACAAGGTACAGCTTGATCACACACACAAATGGCATCACTAGGATCTCTTTGTTTTTCTGTTCCACTTCCTACATGTTGGTTACAGCAGTTCCTCACATCTTGCCAAATTAAAGTCCAGTAGGAAAGAGCAACTCCCTATCACAACTCTCACTAAAAGTCTCATTTCATTTCATTGGCTCTGGTGGAGTGATGTGAACATCATTCTCAAATTACTAAACCTGGGTAGGCTCTTGTTCCTCTTAGCCACTCAACTTGAACAACATGGATTGAGGAGTCAAGCTATAGAAGGGGGCACTCTTGAGAAGGACAACTGGGATTGGGAAGAGGCCTGTGGAGGGAGTAATGGATGCTGAATAAACACACAGAAAACAAAATTGTGTGTGTGTGTGTGTGTGTACACACATATATAAAATAGGGAGTTAGGTCATAAGGTTTCTTAGGGACAAGTCTTCATTTTCAATTAAGAACACTTCTACTCTTAGAGATTTGGAAGGGTGGGTGCCTGGGTGGCTCAGTGGGTTAAAGCCTCTGCCTTCGGCTCAGGTCATGAGCTCAGGGTCCTGGGATCGAGTCCCACCATCAGGCTCTCTGCTCATCAGGGAGCCTGCTTCCTCCTCTCTCTCTGCCTACTTGTGATCTCTCTCTCTCTCTGTCAATTAAATAAATAAAATCTTTAAAAAATAAATTTGGAAGGGAGCACTGCTATGGACTGACCTGTGTCCCCCACCCCCAAATTTATATGTTGAAGCCCCACCCTTCAATATGATGGTATTTGAAGACAAGGCTTCTGGGGGGAAATTTAAGGTCAGATGAGGTCCTGAGGATGGGGCCTTAACATTGAATTAGTGTGCCTTTCTGATTGAATTAATGGCTTTATAAAAAGAGGAGAGACTGTCCTCTTCCCACCTTGTGAGGCCACAGAGACTGGGTCCAACTGCAAGTCAGGAAGAGAGTCTTCACTAAGAACCCAATCAGCTGGCACTCTGATCTTGGGACTTCCCAGCCTCTAGAATTCTGAGAAATAAATTTCTGTTGTTAAGCCACTTAGTCAATGGTATTTTGTAACAGCGGCGCAAGAAGACTGATACAAATTTGTTTTGTTTTGTTTTGTTTATTGAGGTATAACTGACATATAACACAACAGTTTCAGGTTCACATCAATGAGTATATTAAAAGTTATTAAAAGTTTTTAAGCAATCTTTTTATTTTAAAATTTTAGATTTGTAGAAACTTTGAAAAGAGTTCTGATACAGTCCTCACTTAGCACCCTATAATAATAATTTAGCACCCTATAATGATAACTTCTTATGTAATGATGGCATACTTATCAAAACCAGGAAATTAATATTGTTATATGACTATTAATTAAACTACAGAGTTTATTCCAATTTCCTCAGTTTTTTTTTTCACAATCCGCTATTCATCTGTTCCAGTATCCAATTCAGGATACTACCCTGTATTTAGTCATTATTCTTCCTTTGTCTCCTGCAATCTATGACAGTTCTTTGTCAAGGAATTTGCTTTACAAAATCTTGACAATTTGTAAAATAGTAGTTAGGTATTTTCTATAAAGTGTTTCAATGTTTGTCTTATATTTTCTCATAATAGCTCGATGTTACAGATCTGGGGGAAGTTTACTCTAGAGACGGTAAGCCCCATTTGTTGCATCTTATTGGAAGACATATAGCCTCAAAATGACTTATCACTGATGATATTAACCTTAAGTTGGTGTCTGTTAGTTTTCTAAAGTTTCTCAAGTAAAGTTGATGTTTATCTTCTTCTACAATATGTTAATTGGAAGCTACTCACATACTCCAGCCCCACTCAAGAAGTGTGTTAAACTATATCTCCAGAGGGAGGGATGAAGAATTTGTCTTGCCTTAAAACCATCTGAATCATTAGTAAATTGGTGCTGGTGGCAGGGGGGCTGGTGAGGGAGAGATATTTAGAGACTATGCAGACATTTTCTTTCTCCTTAATACCTATCAATTTTAGAATTCATCAATGTATCTTTCCTACAATATTTATTAGTACTTTTTTTTCTTTTTTGACAACAGAAAAGATTTTTAGAGGTTTTTAGGAGATTTCATCAATATATAAGATTTGTCAAATTCTTTATTTGAAATTATTTGCTTAAATGGTTTAAGTATCTCTTAAAGATTAAATAATTTCTAGGCAGAAGAACAAGAATATGTCAAGTTATCTTATTTTTTGGTGTTGTTGAGTTGTAACAGCTCACAAGTATTTACCAGTAATACATTCTTTCAGGAGGAAACAATCTAACACATTAAGTTACCTTTTGAACTGCTTCCCCCAGGAGAGAGCCTGAATTTCAATAATCCAGTCATATTTGAAAAGACAAGTGATAGGAGTCAAGTCTTGAGTTCTTTTCAATATGCATTTTAATAATTTTTTCCTCCAAAATCATCTGGCTATACAGGGAAAAATGAAATAACTTATTCTCAATAACTTAGGCATAAATTCATTTGCCTTTTGTTTTTGTTTCTTCTGGAAGCAAAAATTATAGGTGAGTAAGATGTAGGCAGCAGGAAAATAAGAAGGAAAGGTTTGACATGAACTTTCTTAATTTTAAGAGTACACTGATCAAATTCATCACATAATTTCATTAATCTTTGTAAAACTTGGCCTGCAATTTTGCCTATGCACAATCTGCCAGATTTTTTACATTCTTAGAAGCTGTCAAAGTAATCAGATGAGTCCTCAAATATACCATTAAATTTTAGTCTCTTGAATGATATTCTAACACCTGCTTCATTACAAGTGTTCTCTTTACCTATGCTTAAATCATTTTACTAAATTATTTCTGCTTCTGTTGGTTGAAAAGTAAAGTATCAGTATTCTTATTTTCTCTGGACTTGAGAAAGAACAAGGTACAAAGTTGGTCATGAAGTTATTTGAAACACAGTTCTCTCTGAAGTGCAAACCACTGGTGCAAACCTCCTACAAGGCCTTTGGGATTTGGATCTTTGATATCAAATAAGCTTTTCGCATGTGGATTTATTTATTTAACAAGCATTCACAGAGCATATACTAAGTAACAGGCATCACTTAAAGCATTTTCAATTGTTAGCTCACATAATTTCGTGTGTGTGTGTGTGTGTGTGTGTGTGTGTTTGTGTGTGTGTTGGGAGGGTTTGTGTTTGCTGTTGGGCATGAGCTAGTGACTGAAAAATTGTACCATGGTAGAAAATTTCCTTTTAAAATGTTTCATGTCTAGATGTTCAATCTATTTTATAGTTATCCTGATCTAACCACTTTGCTTTTTGGATATGAACCCTGTTATCTTTGATCTAGCCAACTTTCATAATGTGTAAGATTCAAATTGTTTAAAATACACTTGGAACCAATAGTAGTATGTTTATTGAATTTGGAGGATATTGAACTGTTTGAACAAATGTCTAGGGGCTCTGAAAATACATCTCTAAAAATAAAGTGGAGAAGTGGATAAACAGAAGATATTGGACTTTCATAAGATATATGTTTTTAGAGATTTGCCTTAATATTCTGTGCATTAGGAAATTAAGAATTTGAAATGTAAAATAAAAGACAAAGCAGGAATACATAAAAGTAATAATGAAGTTTCTAGGTAGACAACTTTTATCTGAAGACCTGTTCATCAGTAATGGGCAATACATCTTGTAATTCTTGGCCTTTGTGCTCTGAAATCATGTTTTGGGTTCTATACTAGAGTAATAAATAAATAATTTTCATATCACCGACTAAATATGACACTGTATAATTTTTACTATGGACTCTGCATACATACTAAATAGTATAAAAAATGAAATGAATATTATGAGAAAACCCCATATATTTATCATTCAGCCTAGAAAGGCCTATGTATTCCTCCTGGATTATATCTCTTTCTCTCAACCACACAAAAGTAACTACTTTATTTCATGAAAATAAGTTCTTTGTTTCTCTTTAGATTTTTATCACATATATCCCTAATAACATATATTGAATTTTTGCCCTCCTTTAAACTTTACAAAGCTGCAACTATATATTTTATTGTAACATACTTAATTTTCTCAAAAATATGATTTGAAGCTACATCCATATTGATCCATGAAGTGTTTGTTCATTTATTACCCACCACTGATTTATATTCCACTATTTGAATAAATCATGATTTATAATTCATGTATATTTAAGGGAGTTTCAGATTTTTAAAAATTGTTTTTGAGGTTTGAGTATATGTTTGCTTGTTGAGAGAGTGTGTTTGAATGTTTATTTAAAAGGCTGCCAAGAATAGCCTTGTTCACAACCTTTGGTTCAATGGAGAGAAGACTGAGGCTTTTTTAGAAATCTTACTTTATTTAAATTCAATTAATTAGCATATAGTATATCATTAGTTTCAGAGGTAGAGGTTGGTTATTCATCAGTTGACTGTAACACCCAGTGCTCATTATATCACACTCCCTGCTTAAAGCCCATCCCCATTAGCCCATCCTCCACTCACTTCCCCTCCAGCAACCCTCAATTTGTTTCCTATACTTAAGAGTCTCTTATGGTTTGTCTCCCTCTCTGATTTCATCGTATTTTCTCCTCCCTTTCCCTATGATCCTCTGTTTTGTTTCTTAAATTCCATACATGAGTGAAATTATATGATAATTGTCTTTCTCTGATTGACTTATTTTGCTTAGCATAATACCCTCTAGTTAAATCCATGCCACTGCAAATGGTAAGATTTCACCTTTTTCGATGGCTGGGTAATATTCCAACCTTGATCACAAAACTAGACAAAGACCCCACCTAAAAGGAGAATTGCAGATGAATATCCCTGATGAACATGGATGCCAAAATTCTCACCAAGATACTAGCCAATTGGATCCAACAGTACACTGAAACGATTATTTACCATGACCAAGTAGGATTTATTCCTGGGCTGCAAGGCTGGTTCAACATCCACAAATCAATCACCATGATACATCACATTAATAAAAGAAAGGACAAGAACCTTATCATCCTCTCAATTGATGCAGAAAAAGCATTTGACAAAATACAGCATCCTTTCTTTATTAAAACTCTCCACAGTGTAGGGATAGAGGAAATATGCCTCAATAACATAAAAGCCATATAGGAAAGCCCACAGCAAATATCATTCTCAATGAGGAATCACTGAGAACTTTTTCGTTAAGGTCAGGAGTAGGACAGGGACACCCACTTTCACCACTGTTGTTCCATGCAGTACTAGAAGCCCTAGCCTTAGCAATCAGACAACAAAAAGAAATAAATAAAAGGCATCCAAATTGGCAAAGAAGAAGTCTAACTCTCACTCTTCGTAGATGACATGATACTTTATCTGGAAAACCCAAAAGACTCCACCCAAAAATTGCTGGATCTCATACAGAAATTCATCAAAATGGTAGGATATAAAATCAAGGCACAGAAATCAGTGGCATTTCTATAGACAGACAGGTTTATAGCTTAGCACACATTTCATTTACCCAGGAAGTGAGTAAAGATACCAATTTATTTTCCCACCAGACCTTCAAATTTTGTAAATATGGTGGTTGTAAAATGGCATCTCATGAACTTTAATTTGCATTTACCTCATTATTAATGAGGTTTAACATCTCTTCCATGTTCATGCGAAATTCCTACTATTTTTCCCACTTTTCTACTGGTTGTTTTGTCTTTCTATATTAAATTGCAGATTACATTTTATATTTAGGACCTTAACTCTTTGTTGAAAATACATGACATCTTCATTCATTTATGACTTATATTTTCACTCTCTTTTTGATGTTTGACATTCAGAAGTTATTAATAGTAATGTCATCATCACCAAATGTACTCATGTTCAGCTTTAAAATTGCACATTTCATGTCCTGTTTAAGACTATTCCCTACATAAAGCTACACAATAATATTTCCTTATAGTAAATCTAAAATGTTTCTTTCACTTATAACCCTTTCACCTACATAGAATTTGTTTTCTTCTTTATAGTATGAGGTAGAGATTTAATTTCAGGTGTTTTAATTCTTTTCTGTATAAATTAATAGTTCTCCTGTTAAATAGCCTATCCTTCTTCACAGATATATGCAAAGGCCATTTTATTATAAATAACTTTCATTACATATAGGTCCATTAATGGGTTTTATATAGCATTTCATTTGTCAATGCTTGTATCTGTGTACAAATATCACACTGTCTGTATTAGGTTTTGGCAAACTATGGCCAGTAGATCAAACATAGGACATCTGCTCTTGTTCAACATGTGAACTTATAACGTTTTCATATTTTTAAATGGTTAAACATTCAAAGGAATGGTAATATTTCATTACAAGTAAAAATTATATAACATTTAAATTTTAGCATCAGTCAATACGGTTTTATTGGAACACAGTGAGCCCTGTCATTTGCATACTGCCTACGGCTGCCTTAGTACTACAACAGCAGAGCTGAGTGATTATGAGAGACACCAAACCTAAAATTCACTCTCTGCCCCTATATAGAAAACGTCTGCCAACCCTAGTCTAATTTAAAGATAGACAAGTTTCTTTGCAGTCCATTTTTTCCTGGATAATTTATTTCTCCTTCATCCTTATAAGAGAGACATCACATAGCCCTAGTGATTTTTGTGCAGGCTTCTTATTGGACTCCCATATTCACTGGGTTCTGACTTTTACTCCCGGTTTGTACACCCCAGGCACTCATCAAAACACAACTTGACTTGCCCTGAACAAGTGGAAATCCTCAGGGCAAAGACTGATTTGTTAGCATGGTCTTACTTGACGACCATTTTTATCTCTGCAGATTTCTTCCTTTTTTGTGTGCCAGCTCGACATTTACAAGCCATTTTTTAAAATTTTTGTTTAATCCAGACTTCTAGCTGTAAAATCAGGAGCGCTGTTCACATTATCTAGTGTGTCATGCTGCCTAGAAACGGAAGCCTATATTACGTTTTCTAATTTATTCAGGTTTCTTAATCAATTACATTAGGAATGAAAATGTATACAGATATCTTCATGAAATGAAGGCTGCCATCACATTTATTAGAAGGTTTGAAAGACTGAGTTGAAATAAGATTGGGATTGACATCAGAAAGCCCAGTCACAAAACAGTCACTTGCAGGCTCTAAAATATGGATAATTTATAAAAGTAGAAACCTCTTGTCTGTTCTTATTTCTATTTTAACTATAAAGTTCTATGACTCTGTATTCCTTTGTAACGACATCTCTCTGGAAATACATAATTTGCTTATAAAATCTGAGTGCTGTAACTCTGTCCAGGGTTACAGATACCCGTGACAAGATTATCTACTTATTTGTGCCCAGTGTGTTTCCTTGTACCTGCAAAGTGACTTCCTCATTGTAATAAAACATATATTTAGAACATGTGGCTTATAAAGATTATACTTTTGTGCTATATATTTTACAGTATGGGTCCAGATCCTGATTTTTACTATGAATGAGTTTATATTTACTCAGTTCACATACAGGAATGACAGCACATAGAAGGTATCTTTTTTTTTAAATTCTTACTCAAGAGAAACCCATGAGATATTAAGAGTCAAGAGATATTAATTATAATATACATTATAATCATTTTCACGTAACAGTTAAATATTTTTGATAACAATTATAATTTAAGGTGGTTTCTATGACTATTTACATGGATAAGTTGATATCTTTTGCATTATAGCTAGAGAAAAATCAAAACTAAATTTAAATAAATTGTTGGGAATTTGGGTTGGGTTCTGTCCCAGTATAGTGCCCCAACAGGGCAGTATAGCATTCCCGAAGGTCCCAAATCTTTCAGGGTCTACCACAGACATGAGACCTAGGGCTTTCACATTTCCTGAAATGATTCTTTCATAATCAGCTAATCGTGACCTCTTGATGCTCTACAAGGATGCCCCTGTGTTAACTCAGTCAATCCTGTACACAGCATATATTTCTCTCTCATTTCTATGACCAGAATTCCTGTTAACCACCGAGCCACCACACTAAGCCATGAGAGATTAAAACTGCAATTTAGAAATATTTAATTTGCAATTTAAGATATTTAACTCTCTCTTTAAAGTTCATCAATATGGCTTTAAATCAGGCATTGACTTAAGCGACCACTTAAACAAATGCTGCTACTCAAAAGCCAATAGCTCTCAATGCATGTATACACAGAACAATAAATATGACAGTTCATATGTGATAACTATATGTGACAATAAATCAAGACAACTATAGATCTCTGTCAAATTCCTTTCCTTCCTCTGGTTCAGTGGCTCTCAAATTGCCATCTCCAGATGAGGAGCATCACTATCATCTTGTTAGAAATGCTAATTTCCAGGCCCCACTTCAGCCCTACAAAAAAAAAAAAAACACAAAAAACACAAACTCTGGAGGATGAGACCTATAACCTGAGTTTTAACAAGTCCCTCAAGCACTTGTAGTGTGTCCTAAAATATGAGATCATTATTCGCACTCCAAGACTTCCAGTCGGATATACTGTTTTTAATATCATTTACATTATGTAATATCACATATCAAAATTATGTATTTGTGTTTTCATGAAAATATAAAGTAGGAAGGGAATAAAATGACTTTGAAAAGGTACTTATGTATTTAATTAATAATCTTTAAAAGTTCCATTTTCTAAATAACTTAAATAAGTTCTATACAAAGAAAATGTGCTCAGTTATTCAATTTTGAAATATCTAAGAAATGGTATATAAGTTGGCATGCAATATGCACCTAAAAAGCCTCATCGCTTCACGGCCACTGGAGGTTGTGTACACAGGCAAACATTTTCCCTTCCCATGATTTATGGGTTTTTTTTTTAAGATTTTATTTATTGGGCGCCTGGGTGGCTCAGTGGGTTAAAGCCTCTGCTTTCGGCTCAGGTCATGATCTCAGCGTCCTGGGATCGAGGCCCGCATCGGGCTCTCTGCTCAGCGGGGAGCCTGCTTCCTCCTCTCCCTGTCTCTCTGCCTGCCTCTCTGCCTAGTAACTTGTGATCTCTCTCTCTGTGTCAGATAAATAAATAAAATCTTAAAAAAAAAGATTTTATTTATTTACTTGTCAGAGAGACAGAGAGAGCACAAGCTGGGGGAGCAGCAAGCAGAAGGAGAAGCAGGCTCCCCACTGAGCAAGGAGCCCAATGTGAGGCTCAGTCCCAGGACCCTGAGATCATGACCTGAGCTGAAGGCAGATGCTTAACTGACTGAGCCACCCAGGCGTCCCTTCCCTTAGCAATGATTTAAATGTACAGTAGTTCTTTATTCTGTATTAATGACTAAAACCCAAGGGAAACGTGACTGATAAAGGAAGGGAAGAATGGCAGATAATTTTAATTAATGAGAACCACTCAAAAACTACTCAACGAAGTTCTAATGTCTTTTCATTATAAGTTACATATATTTGTCCCCATCTCTTTATTTAGAAGCCTAAAATAATTCCTTTTCTATAGTAATAATACTTTAGTTAACTCTACTCTTTTTGATGTTATTTTTCCTGCATAGATCAAAATGCATTCTACTGACTTCTACTGGTCAGACAACAACTTCCTATATTATTCCGAAGTATTCCAAAGCTTGTGTGAATAGTACTTCTGACCACACATTTTCATCAGTTTAAATACCCAGTCTGTGTTTTTCAACTTTCTCAGGTATACAGTCCTCTTCTTTCACCTTCCACAGTCAGTTCATTTTGATCTAAATTGCTTGATCTACTCAGGTCCTCTGACTATTTTTAAATTAGATTATTTGTTTTCTTGCTGTTGAGTTGTACAAGTTCTTTACATATTTTGGACATTAACCCCTTATTAGATAGATCATTTACAAATATCTTCTCCCATTCAGTAGGTTGCCTTATCATTTTGTTGATGGTTTTGTTCACTGCACAGAAGCTTTTTACTTTGATATAGTCCCAGTAGTTTATTTTTGCGTCTGTTTCTCTTGTCTTAGGGGACATACCTAGAAAAAGGTGGTATGACAGATGTCAGAGAAATTACTGCCTCTGCTCTCTTCTAGTACTTTTATGGTTTCAGGTCTCACATTTAGGTCTTTAATCCATTTTGAGTTTATTTTTTTGGATATGGTGTTAAAAAGTGTTCCAGTTTCATTCTTTTGCATGTAGCCAGAAAGAAAGAACTAGAGAGACGGGCAAAATGGGTGAAGGAGAGTGAGAGATATAGATTTCCAGTTATGGAATAAGTAAGTCACAGGAATAAAAGGCACTACATAGGGAATATACTCAATGATATTGTAATAACAGTGTATGATGACTGTGAGTGTATGTAGATGGTAGCTACACTTGCAGTGAGCATATGTCTAGAGAAGTTGATTGACTATGTTGTATACCTGAAATTAATGTGTTTCAAACGAATGTCTTTTCAAACACAGTGTCAACTATACTTAAACAAAATTAAGTAAATAAAAATAACTGCTTAATCGAATAAACTTTATCTGACCTACACTAATTTTCATTGGCTAGACAATGCTTTTCCTAAGTTGAATGTTTTCGAGTTTTCCCATGTGGAAACATCAAGACAGATGACCAACTGAGTTCAAAATTGTTTCTGCTTCTACATCTCTGGCACTGAGAATTTTAGAGACCAATTTTCCTTTTGAATCATAATAAATTTGAACTTAATTCTTGCAAAAGATGTTGCGATGATTAACTTACCTGGATCACTTCTTGGATCATAATGACCAAAAGCTGTAAAGATGAGCCATCTATACCTATACTAAATTATGCAGCAGTTAATTATTTCTCTCTATTATCTACATTATATATTATAACTGCTCGGAGCTACCATTATTTCCCAGATGGATTCTTATAATAGCATCCTCATAGGTTTCCCTGTTTCCAGTTTCCTTAACCTTTAGCTTAACATCAACAGCTTTGCTTGAGGGAGCCTACTTAAAAATAAGTTCGATGATGGAAGTCCTCTGCTTTGTAGCTCATTGGAATAAAAGATGAAGTCCTCACAAAGGTCTATACATGCCCGGGGGGCGTGGCCTTGCCTCACCTTTCCAAATACCTATCCAGTTTACCTCACTCACTTTGCTCCAAAAACTCTCATCTTATTCTCCTGACATATGCTAGGCAGGCTCCTGCTGTATAGTTTTGGCACTTGCTGGTCCTTCTGCTAGCTCTTCCACCATATAGCCCTGTGATCTGTTCCTTTGCCTCCATACAGCCACTATTTGATGTTACTCTTTTCGTGAAGTCCTTCATGGTGATTCTTCCTAATGATTTAAGCCCATTCACTATTACTCGCTCTTTCCCGTCCCTGATTTATAGATAGTTATAGCATTTATCTCCATCTAGGAAAATAAACGCCTATGATGATTCATTTTATGTGTCAACTTGGTTGGGCCAGAAGACCCACATATTTCATCAACCATTACTCTAGGTGTTTCTGTGAAGTTTTCTATTATTTTTTTTTAGCTAAGATTAACATTTATTCAAATAAAAACTACGGCAATAGGGGAAGAGAGATTCCAGTATAGAACTAGGTTCAGTCCTGGATACAACCAGAACAAGTGTGGATTTATAACCAAGGAGCAACATTAGGAGAAAGTGTATTCAGCAATAGAAAGTTACTAAAAGGAGATATCAATCCTGGGGCTTCTGGCTGAACCAATCTAAAAGGATTCTTCCCGAAGACAGGCCAGGGTGATCAGATATCTCCTGGGAAAACAGCAGGAATGAAGATTTTGATCAGATATCAAGAATGAAGAATTCTCACTAAACCGACATAGCAGGATTCTTGTTAAGACTGAGTTCTATAAGGAAATACACAGATAAGCTTACTGATGAGAGCGTTCAAGGGAGCATGACTAAAGCTTGGTCAGGGAAAGCATCTTTGTCACTCCTAAAGGAAGAGGGAATTCTGTCAGTAGACTTATCTTGAGCTCAAACTGCAACTCGTCCCTGGGATCCAGCGTGCTTACCTACCCTGCAGATTTTGGATTTGTCAGCCTCCACATCGCATGAGCTACTTCTTTAAAGTAACCCGCCCGCCCCCCATATGTGCAAAGACACATGTACATCCTACCTATTTTCTTTCTCTGGATAACTCTGACTAATACAATACCACACTTATTTACCTTATTTCTTTGCCTATCTGGGTCTGCCCTGAGTAGAATAGAAACTCCATGAGGTTAGGGGTTTTGCCTTTTTTTTTTTTTTTCACTTGTTTGACCAGGATAGTGCCTTGCTCTAGGAAAATATTTACTATCTGGAAGAATAAATTAAAGAGTAGATTCATTTCCTACACAAGCCTCTTGAGTTAGGCAGAGTGGGGATTATGATTCTCATTTTAAATTTGAGGAAACAGGTCCCAATATGGCAAGTGGCTTGGCTTGGGGATTCATCTAACTTAGTAAAGAGAACAAGCACTTTGGTTGCATTGTTAATTCTTGGCTCTTTCATATGCATAGATTGAAACTTTGGTGATGGATAGCAGGAGGTTACAAAAGAACATCACTTTTGGCACAGAGTGAGTTAAATATTTTTAGACTTTCCCCCTAGGATTTAGCCATCCAGCCTGGATCTCCAACTGGCATGCTTTTGCTTATCAGAACACATTCTTCCTGAATGCGATGCCCTATTCCACTTTCTCTGAAATGAACTCTAGTCATCTCACACTCAATCTCTTCTAAAAAGCCTTTCCACCATGGCACTGCTCGCAACGCCTACAAATGGGTTATCACAAATTTTGAACTGATGTCTCACACTGTTATGTATCTCTTTTGAGTATATTCATGATTATATTTTATAAATAAGTGTTGAGCACCTACTATCTGCCAAGTGTTGTTTGGACACTGGGTAAAAACCATTAAATAAGAAAAATCCAATTTATGGCTTCAGAAATCAGAAGGGAAACAAACAAGCAAACAGATACATAGTTACAATAAACAATCATATGTCATTATGATTATTAAGGAGGATAAAACATAAGCATGGCTCAGAGAAAAGGAATAATGTTGGAGTACACACTTCAGTTAGGTTGGTCATGGAAAAGCTGATACTCAAGCTGAGACCTAAGGGATGAGCAGTCAGCCAGAATAAAAGGCTTCATTTTGAGTTTGCAGCTAAGTAATACATTCAAAATTACTTTAAAGTCTGTAAAGCATAGTACAAATATTATGACCTAGGGATTTTATTATTAGGGGAAAAAAGGTAAACAGTATGTTTCTGAAGATGATAATGATCAGTATGAAATAAGGTAAGGCATAGCATTCACTTATTTACTGCTTAAATATTGACTGACGCAAGAAATACTTATTGAAAATCTATTAGGCATGATCCTAAGCAATGTAAGAAAAAGAGTAAACAAAACAAAACAAAGCAAAATTATCTGCCTTCAGGGCTTGAATGGTAATAACTTTCAGTTGGGAAAGAGGAAAGAAAGATTAAATAGTTCTATAATATAATTTCGGTACCAATAAATGCCACACAAAATAAAGCAGATGGATAAAGATGGATGCCAAGTGCTATTTCAGATGGAGTGGCCAGGAAAAGTACTAACTTTTGATACGTTGCGTGCAAGGTTGGAGGCAAAGAGAGGAATCAAGCATGACTTATCCTGGTGGAGTCTAGCGATATTAAATAAGATGGGGAAATGGGAAGAATCAGATTTCCCGGGAGTGCTATCAATAATTCAATTTGGGACACATGGTTCCAATGCCTTATATTACTTTCAACTTCTAATATTTATGGAAGAACTGAAGTTGTCTGATTTTTGCCCAGATAGTTCCTAACTCCAGCATTAACCAACTACAAAATCTTGAGCAATTAACCTTTTTGAGATTCAATTTCCTTATTTAGAAGATGATGGGGGCCCAATAAACCATTTCAGGTATTTCATATGAAGTAGGTGTTCTAAAAATAAAGTAAGACACAAATTCCCCAGTTTATTTCAATTAAGTTTTAAGTCATCTCTGAAATCAATAATATCAGTGAGCATTTGGTGGATCCATTAAGTCTACTTTAGCTTGCAACGCATTAACAAGCTGTCATTGAAAGTTCTAGTTACTTCATGTCAGACTAACTCTCAAAGGCCACCAAGTTAAGGAAAATTCCATCAAAATCTAGAGTTTTAGGTTCTTGTGACCCAGTAAAACTTGGCTTTTCCCCCCTTGCTTTCTTTTTTAATTTTTTAATTAATGTTTGGTTACTGATTAAGCATCATACTAAACATTGAACATCATAAAATTATTCTGGACCCTAAAAGGGAGTGATATTACAGGAAATATAACCTTAAATTTCATGTTCGGTAGCAGGTGTCTCCAGGAAATGACCCAGTTTAGTCAAGATATCTAGCAGTTTCCAGAAACGCCACAACCCAATCTTCTCTGTCTTAAAGCAAAGCTCGGTCCAGTTCACAGTTCCACCAACTAGAGACAGATTATTTTCTCCCCAAACTGTTTATCATTGGACATATGCATTAGTCAGATGAAAAATCACAACTTAAAAAATGATTTATTTATACTTTTCTCAGCCAAAGATACTGATTGGGCCATCAAGATTATGCCAAGTGCAAATACATCATGAGCTACTCTGTCAACAATATAGCAAGTTAGCTTGGCAGCAAGGTGCCAACATGATTATGCAAATACCAGCCCTACTGGCTTATCAGTCAAATCCACCACCAGGATGCCTGGGAGATACATTTCAATAAACGGAGACAGAATGTATCTCAGTCCCACTGATATTAATAATTTATGATTAATCAGCTTATGAAGACTCGCTAACAGCAGAAGAAACTGAGAGGAAGATGGATTCTCTCTCTTGGATTTAACCTTACTTTTCTCCCAGGCTAAACCTAATCATTTCATTTCTGAAGACCAGATAATTGACTAGCCATTTACTTAAACTTCCTTAAAGGGCATCAATAATCCTCCCAGGGGTCCATCTTTGATCAGAAGAGGTTAAGTTAAATTGACTCCTGATTATGCAATTTAGGGAGCAAGCAGGAAGGATGCAGCCACCCAGGAGGGAGCTGGCCTCTTTCAGCAGAGAGCACTCTGGCATTTATGAAAGTGGATGAGGGGAGACTGGTGTGGCCCCATTAACTTGTGTAGTCATATACTTGATGGCATAGGAATGGCACTAGATAGAAGCAAAGGCTGTGACAGTCCTTTGATTTGCAGAAATGATAAACTATGCATATTTTTTATCCTCAAAGTCTTAACATTTTATTCTAAATCTTTCATGATTTCTTAAGTTATGAATTCTATTTTCATTTTCAAATATAGAAAAGAGTCTGCATAGTTGGAAACATTTTTAATTTTTACTATGCTTTTTTATGACAGCGATAAAATAAAATTGCAGTGAAAATTTTTTAAAAGAGAGAAAAATCATGATCCCAAACTTTTACTTTCTTATTCAAATCACCATTTTTATGTGGCATGTTTCTCATTATCTTTTATCTGAAATGATTTTCAGTGAGACTCACAAGCTCCCACCATGCTTACTTACAAGCTCTAACCATAAGCAAAATATTTACCCTCTTTGACCTCAGTTTCCTCTTCTGCTGAATGGAGACTGCACGGGTTTTTATCAAAATAGTAGTCAACTGCATTAGGTAAAACACATAAATCAATGCTTTTTATGTTGTTTATTTCAATGAATTTATTTTCAAGATTAATTTTTCTATCCATTTTAAAGAACCATGCATTTAATTAAATGTTATTCCAAACATTTTTAATGTTATAATGTAACTCTCAGAGTCCTATCTCCTAATGCTTCATGGCATTCAATCCAACTGGTTTAATTAATCAGTGTCCCACTCTGGGGCTTTTATCAGTATTGAAATGTGTCTTCATTTGTCTGTGGAAAGGGCAGAGCTTCTTAACTCACAAGTTTCAAAAAAATTGTTGAAGACAACTTAACTGAACATGAATCAGATTATTTAATTCCATTCCAGCAGGATAATTAGAATCTTCATGATAAAGACATCTATATGAAATAAAATTTGGCTTGTGACACTTTCAACCAACATAAATGACTTGGATAAAAATAAATGTATTAGAAAAACCCAAAAGCATCTCATAAAACACAGCAGGAAGTATATCACAACCATATTAAAGACTAGAATCAATAAATGATTCAGAGAGTGATTCCATCTCATTCTCTCTGAGACACATAGACTGTAACCATGTTCTTCATTCTCCTCCTTCTTTATAGAGTGGCTTTTTCCTACATCATTTATGGGCCAAAATTGACTGCCTCAGCCCACACTTAACATTGTATCTTAGTTCAAGAGCCCAACAGAGATGCACTGGAACAATCTTTCTCTAAGTAGAAAATGTAGGTGGGTTAATGAAGCCAGGGCAATAAAAATAATTTTGGACCAGAGAAGTCCAGTCCAAAGAGCCAGTATCTCCAGAGAAGGGATCATGAGTGCAGCCTCTCTGAAAAGTGGTAAGGAGAAGGGAGCAAAACATATTTAATGCCTGATATATAATTTTGTATCTGATTGTTTTAGACGGTTCTCCTGAAAACTGATATTTCAAGTTGCACATGAAGAAAACAAGAAAGTGATGTGGACAGAATGCTTTGACTCTATTTTTGGGCAAAAGGCACTATCCAAATATGAAATGCTGATTTATTTTATTTCTGTTAAAGAATAGATCAACCAGGACAACCAATTAGAGGAGAATTGAATATCTGGAGAAAGAACTCTTACTGCTGATCTCTGTTGGAATTCTAATATCAAGGTGAGAAGAAGGTGGATTAATGTTCCAGGGTCAACTTGCTTAAACCTCACAGAACCGAAACAAAACTAGAAGAGTCTAAACTATTCTGATTAATGGTTTTGTGCAGTGGGTACAAGTCTCAGAGATTTTTCTTTTTTCTTTTGCTTGAATAAAACAGTCATCCCGAACTGCCCAAAATAGTATTTTCTTACTTTAAGAAAAAAAAAATACGAATAATTAGAATCAGAGAAGCATGAATTCATAAAAAACACCTTTTTTGGTATGTTTTCCTTGTCAGCCCAGTTCCAAACAGTTCATCCCTATTAATTACCAAGATGAATGGGTCTCATTTTTTCTACTGTAAATAGGGGATACTTCTGAAATATTATAAAATTGGAATTTAGTTGATTGTAAAAGAACTTATATTGGACTCACTCTCCATCTTTGCAGTATTAAACATCCAGGCTTGATTCTCATAACAAAATACACCTTTCTCTGCCTTCCTTAGTGGTTAAGGGAGGGGACCAAAAAATGGTGAGTTCAGCTAATCTCTTCTGCAAGATTCAGATTAAATGCAAATGAATTAATTCAAACAATCTTTCATGTACCTCACCCAATTTCCTTCACATTGGCTTCCTTGGTTTCTCAGACACCTTCATTTGAATGTGCTCCTTGGGGGCACCTGGGTGGCTCAGTGGGATAAAGCCTCTGGCCTTCGGCTCAGGTCATGATCTCAGGGTCTTGGGATCGAGCCCCGCATCCGGCTCCCTGCTCAGCGGGGAGCCTGCTTCCTCCTCTCTCTCTCTCTGCCTGCCTCTCTGCCTACTTGTGATCTCTCTGTCTGTCAAATAAATAAATAAAATCTTTAAAAAAAAAATGAATGTGCTCCTTGATTCTCTACTGGTCATCTTTCTGGTCCATCTGTCTTAGATGTGCACAGAAATCCTAACGCCTGAGTCTCGCCCCTGAACTTCTGATTTAAGTGTTACAGGGTGGACCTGGGCATCAAAAGTTTTAAAAGCTCTCCAGGCATCTCTGACATGCAGCACATATTAGGTAACAGTGATTTAGACCATCTTCAATGATGCTTGTTTTGGCTTCATTGCTCTGGCTTCGACTCAAACAACCATGCCAGGATTTGAACTTCAGTGTTATCTACTTGTGATCTTACTCATTACTCATTCAATCAAATATTCATTCATTCATCAAATATGCATGAGAGTCATATTTAGGAGATAATAAGTACATAATAAATGTTGAATATTCCTTCAAATATCTTATAGGTTAATATCAGTGATAGACATTAAAAGGACATAAATTATTGTTGAAATCATGATAATCTGCTCATACCCCAGGTCCTTAACTTACCTATTCTTTGATCTCATTATTGTTGTACTTTCCCCTCATGACAGAGTCCCCAACCACACCATTTCTGAAGTTCTACCAAAAAAATAGCCTGTTTCTGTATCTAGTCAGGGCATGTACAAATTCCATTTTTTTCACATAGGACAGTTTCTTGGCCCACCTCTACAAACTGTGAAGTTCTTGTCCATGCTACTGCAATTGGTGTAGCTATCATATACTTAAAAGAGTCTCCAATAACTTCTCTTAGCTCCCACTCCACCCCATGGTACACAGTCATATACTACTCTGCAGCTGACTGTTAAGCCTGAATACCCAAATAGAGTTCACTACAAGAAAGATATACTTTCTACTAATTGACTCATAATAACCAAATCCCCAGTGTGTTCTGTGGATATGATGGGTATTTTATAGAGTCTCTCTCTTCAAAGCTCTGGAGATGGAAAGACATGACCTATGCATATTCATACATAAGATAAATTATAAAATAAGTATATTTATAAATGTCATGTATCTTGTTAACGCAAGCTGTCAACACAAAATAGCATAAAACTAGGTAGTTTAAACAACAGATATTTTACTACCCACAGGTACGGAAGCTGGAAATCCAAAACCAGGATGCCAGTTTGGCTGGGTTCTGATGAGCGTGCTCTGGTTTGCAGACGGCAAGTGTCTCACTGTGTCCTCACATGGTGCAGAGAGAGTGAGAGCACTGTGGTCACTTCCTCTTCTTATAAGGACACTAACCCCATAATGAAGACCCCACCCTCATGACCTCATCTAAAGCTACTGACCTCCGAAGTTTCTACCTTCAAATACTATCACACTGGAGCTTCAGGATATGATTTTTTGGGAGGACACAAATATTCTGCCTATAATTCCATGTATGTAGGACAGTGATATAGGACTGGTACAACTACAAAATTCAGAAGTTGAAATCTATGTGTACCAAAACATCAAGAAAGACATCATAGTGAGCCTAAGTCCTAAGAAAACACTTAAAGGCCAGGTAGGTTATTTCCTCAACACCTCTCTTTGCAAAACATGTTAAGGTTTTCCTTCATATAAGATACATAAGATTATTTTTGTCACCAATCTTATCTTTTGGTATAAGTTTCTGAAGGCAGAGTCTATATTTTGTTAATATGACTCATAGATGGAAACACATGCGCTGGGAGATACTGTTGTACAAGCAAAAGATGATATTTGCTTTAGGGGGTTATAAGCAAGAGTGAAGGGATAAAAACGATATTAAGCAACATTTTAGGAATAGAATTAACAAAGCCTAAGAATAAATTAAATATGGGGAATAAAATATACAAAGACATAAGGGGACTATGAAATGCTCAAAATGGCACTTTGCCCATTTACAATGAATAGACATCAGAATTACAGGCACTTCATATGAACAATATAGCACAGCATTTTTTAGCGTCCTGAAGCTATAGTTTTAAAGGTACGGTGAGCAGATAACATAAAACAATAATGTCAGTCGATCACCCATTCCTGAATTTCTTAGACTTCCTCAAAGATTGTCATTGGAGTAATTTCCTTATGAGGCCTCCATGCAGGTATAGATACTGGTCTGTAGAAATCAAGCAGGCCAGTCTTGCCACACTGGAGAGATCCAATGTGAAAGTGTTGAGGAAAATCTTAATGTTCAGCTTCCCTGTTTGTAGAAGGAAATGGCTGTGGTACTAGGCAGACTGATAAAGTATTTCTGTCTTGTAAAATCAGTCTTAATTTGCCTAAAAGCTTACTAACTTGTAAGCTTGTTACCTAAAGACAAATTAGTCACAAAATATGATGTCAACTGTATCATTTGATAAAAAGCATGACAGAATAACTCAACCAACTTCAGCTTTGTGGAAGCCATCACAGCTTTGGTTCCTTGTTCAACAAGGAAACACCTATATGCTGAATTCCTCAAAAAGGACAAATATTTCGGAACTACCCCAAGCCTTCTCTCCCAGGCTGTCCTTTCCCAGCATTCAGATATTCCCCAGAATTATCTGTATCTACATGTAAATCTATATCTATTTATACATGTAAGTGACAATCCACTGGCGCAAGTAACCAAGGTAACTTATTATGTCTAAGTTTAAGAGAAATAGTGTTTACAGCAACCCACGATAAAAAGCAACATCATTATTTTACAACTTCATTTACAGAGGAAGATACAGTCCGTCCATTTATCTGCAATGAAGATCACCTTTTTTTAATCAGATTTTTTTTTTCAAAGATAAAATAAGTTTTGGGGTATCTGGGTGGCTCAGTTGGTTAAGCATCTGACTCCTGATGTGGGTTTAGGTCATGATCTCAGGGTTGTGAGATCGAACTCCACATTAGGCTCTGTGGTGGGCACGAAGCCTGCTTAAGATTCTCTCTNTTTCGGAACTACCCCAAGCCTTCTCTCCCAGGCTGTCCTTTCCCAGCATTCAGATATTCCCCAGAATTATCTGTATCTACATGTAAATCTATATCTATTTATACATGTAAGTGACAATCCACTGGCGCAAGTAACCAAGGTAACTTATTATGTCTAAGTTTAAGAGAAATAGTGTTTACAGCAACCCACGATAAAAAGCAACATCATTATTTTACAACTTCATTTACAGAGGAAGATACAGTCCGTCCATTTATCTGCAATGAAGATCACCTTTTTTTAATCAGATTTTTTCCCCCTCTCTCTCTGCCTGCCTCTCTGCCTACTTGTGATCTCTCTCTCTCTCTCTCTGTCTCTCTGTCAGACAATGTTATGACAATAACTCAGAACCTTACGTGGAGAGTTCTGTACTTTTCTTTTTATGTCTTTATCATCAGAAGCAACCCAACAGTACCACAGGAGTTGACTGCAAAAGAGATGGGATACTCTTTGCATCAATTGGCCCATTCTTCCTAATATGAACAATTCTGCTGCTTTGACACTATTAAAAATTAATGCTAAAGGCTTCATAATAGTTAAATTTCAAGATATTTTATTATTATTTAACCCCACAGCATTTTTCGAAGTGCTTTTAATAGCCTCTGCTGTAATTAAATTTTGCCACATTGCCATGCACAGTGACTCTGCAACTATCAGTTGTACAGCTAATTGATAAATCAAACCCTAATTGAGATAATGAAGCTGGTCTTGGACATCAGTGAGATGGCTGCTACCTAATTAGCATCTTAATATCTGTTTACTAGATGAGTGGACAGTAGACCCGGGGTAATGACAGTACGGTAAAGTTAATATGAGAGGAAATAAATGTGGATGAAATGGATCAGAGCATGGATACAACTTCCTACTAATAAGCCTTGTAGTGCTTGAGAGCTTAGAAAGAAATACACCATATCTCTTCCCCTTTCCGCTCTCAGCAAGGTACAGTGTGAGAGGCCTCGCCACAGTAAATGATCCATACATGCTGGTTGTCCTGAATTAGGGGTTAGAGGCTGAAGGGAACTGCAATTCCTAAGTTTTATGTAGTGGAGGTGGGGGTATATACTTTAAGTTCACCCAAGCAATCTAACACTGCATTAATACATAATGTTAGCACTTTGGGCTTTGCATATGTGAAGAAAATAGCTGTTCTCACTGCCTTCGTTAAGGATTAGAATAATAATTATCATATAGTAATAATGATAGCAGCTAACTCTTAGTAAGCGCCTTCTATGGGTCAAACACTGAGCTAAGTGCTCATTCCTACTAAATTCTTACAAATGAGTTAGGCGGTACTGTTAATGTATAAGTAAGGTTTTACAAAGAGGTTAAATAACTTGTCTAGGCTCAGAGAACTAGAAAGGAGAAGAGCTTGCACTGAAACTAGTCTTTTAGTTAAACACAATACATCCACCACGACGCTATGCTGCCTCCATTCATTGAGATGCACCATGAGCAAAGCACTGATTTAACTAGTTTCTTACATGAAGGACAGTTAGTATCATTAAATAAACTGTCTCAACTTGATGCAGCTTGTATTCATCTCAATGTTATTTGAACCCGGGTCTGGCAAATCATAAAGACACATTCTTTCTTCTGTACCACATTTGAGTATAAAACATAATTTTTTTAAAATGACACGGTACAAATAATAATAAGAGATCAGTTCTATCGTAGTCATCTCTCACTGTGCCTTTCCAGGTCCTTGAGCTCCAGTAAAACTCAGATTATCTGGAGATTTCAAAACATTTCTTCAGCTCCAGGATGATGAGCCAGAGTACGGAGATCCAAGTCTCCCTTATTTTTTTTTTTAATTTTATTTATTTATTTGACAGAGAGAGAGAGATCACAAGGAGGCAGAGAGGCAGGCAGAGAGAGGTGGGGGAAGCAGGCTTCCTGCTGAGCAGAGAGCCCGATGTGGGACTTGATCCCAGGATCCTGAGATCATGACCTGAGCCGAAGGCAGAGGCTTAACCCACTGAGCCACCCAGGCGCCCAAGTCTCCTTTAATAATACATTTAATTCCTCTACTAAAAACACCAAAAATTTAAATTATACAATATCCTTCTGAGTTAGGTAAGACTTTATGAGGCATCTTTATTTTAGAAGATAGCAGATCAGAGATCAGAAAGTTAAGTAGCTCTCGCTACCAAAACCAAAACCAAAACCAAACGGCAACAAAAACAAAAACACATAACTAGGAGAAGAGCTAGGGAGTGGAATTTGGGTTTCCTAACATGCCAAGAGCATTTCAGTAGGTTTGATCCAAATTAGAAAGCACCAGAATCTTCCTTTTGGAGAATCAACTAAAAGCTGTGGTTCTAATTTCATAGAGGTCTTTAGTGACAACTGAAAACCTTTTACTTATTCTTGGCCAAATAATTCATTCAATTATCTCAACAACTGTTGGAGATTATCCACATTCCCTTGAGCCTTCCCTCCAATCGATGTTGTAGTTAGTATTTCTAATCTTGAAATCCCTCAGACTCTTTTCACCTTGCCAAAATATATTTACATAACACTCACCCCTTCACTTACTGTCAGTCTCAGGGGATGAGCTATTGCTCTTTTTACCATGAAACTAACAAATGTTATCTGACACCATCTTCTATCCTCCTTATAGGTCATTGTTCCATCAATTGTTTCTTCTCTCTTTCTCTCCTCCCTTTTTTTTAAACCTAAAAGGAGTAGCTTATATATGTTCCAAAATTTTCAATCTATCCATTCCTTAAACCACTGCATTATGTCCTCTGCTTTCACTACTATGTCATGACCATTCTCATCAAGCTCAGTAAGGGTGTTCTGGTTTCCATAATCAATTGAGCACTTTGAAGCCAATATCCTTCTAAATCTCTCTGATGCATTTACAAGTCACTCTTAAGGAAGCTCTCATTTCTGTCATTGTCAAGGAACTACTCCCTCTTGATCACCTTTCGTCTAGGACTGCCTCTTCGTAAGCATGCTTACTCTTCTTTCCCTCAGCCCTCAGCTCTCTCCACTCTCACTCCACACAACCTCCCTTCGTGATGGTATATTCTTGCATTATCTCATTCCTTCAGCCAATCATTTTTTCAACAAATGCTTCTGGAGTTCTCACTATGTACTTAGCAGTATTCCAGATTCTGGTTATAGAATGAAGAACTGAACAAAATCTCTGCCTGCGTTGTGGTAAGATACTAGTCAGTACATACAGACAACACACAAATAAAGAGTTAAAAATACTTTGCCAGGTGCTAATTATTTTTATATCAAAGAAAAAACCAGGGCAGAGGGATCAAGATTGATAGAGCAAACCATGTGATATGGTGACTTGTTGACAATAACGTGAGTAAAATGAAGACAATTACCAGATGTTTTCTAAGGAAGGACATTTTAGATAAAGGGAACAGCAATTTAAAAAGCTCAAGTTGGAGGACACCTGGGTTTCTCAGTTGGTTAAGCGGCCGACTCTTGGTTTCTGCTCAGGTCATGATCTCAGGGTCCTAGGGCCCCTGTTGTCTGCAGGGAGCCTGCTTCTCTCTCCCTTTACTCCTGCCCCTCAGCTTGTGTGCACAAATCTTTCTCTCTCTCTGTCTCTCTCCAATGACTAAATAAATCTTAAAAAAATAATAAAAATAAAATGCTCAGGTTGGAAGTATGCCTGATATATCCTAGAAATACCAAGGAGACCCATGTGGCTGAGGAGGAGTGAACAAGGAGAATAGGAGGAGCGGAGTTCAGAGATGTGGAAACAAAAAGATCATGTCAGCAAAGGATATAAAGGTTAGGATGGAAATTCCACCTGCTATAATAAGGACCAGATTTTAACAGATACTTGAGGAAACTAGAAGGGTATTTGTCTCTCTTTTGAAAGTCTAAGTTTAAGCCCTTGAGAAACAACGTTGCTAGCTCCACGATGCAGGGTTACCAGACCATTTGTTCTTACTGTTTTGTATTCCTAAACACAGGGCTTTCAAAAATGCACCTAAGATGGCTATTTCATCGTCCTGCAGCACATCCCTACAGCAGCGGGTAGTAAGAAAGTTGACAATGAAAGCAAATGTCTTTTATTTTTAAGGTGCTGTGAATAAGTTAAACACAACACTTTCAGTAGTGTTGTTTTCACCAGGACCCAACCACATAACCAAAATTAAACCCAGGCACGAGCCTGAGAAATGTAATTTTAACTGCATACTCACACCACCAGCTAGAAGTTCTCTTATTGTAGAAAGGGATAAGCTGTCATTTTTTTCCAATGAATTGGAAAAATTCCTTTGTGAAAGATCAGTTGACTGCATTTGAATGGGTCTATTTTGGGACTATATTCTGTTCCATTGAGCTATATGTAAATCCTTTCACCACTGTCACCCTGATTTGATGGTCTTAACTTTATAATTAGTCTTTTTTTTTTCTTTTATAGTTAGTCTTGAAGTCAGATAGTGTCAATCTTTCAACTTCGTTCCTCAGTATTCTGTTGGCTATTCTGGGTCTTTAGCCTCTCCATATAAACTTCAGTACTGGTGTGTCAATATCCGTAAAATTGCTTGCTGGGATTTTGACTTGGATTGAATTAAATCTATCATACAGCTTTTTTTTAATTGAAATATAATCGACATACAGTGTTATATTAGTTTCAGGTGTATAACATTGATTTGACAAGTCTATGCTTTACTAATGCTTATCACAATAAGTGTGGTCAGCATACAATATTATTAAAATGTTACTGACTGTATTCCTTATGCTGTACTTTTCAACTCAATGACTTATTTATTTTATAACTGGAAGTTTGTACCTTTTAATTGCCTTTATTAATTTCACTTGCCCCCCCATCTGGCTTCTTATCTCTTAAATAACTCTTCATCTGATTTCCCTCAATATTTACTACTGCTGTTGTTGCTGCCCTAATTCAGACCTTTAATAAGTCTTTCTTGGAATAACAGAAGCTTCCTGACAAATTTGTCTTTAGTCCTGTCATCTGCAAATACATTCTTCATAAAGGATTCTAGTTAAAATAAAAACCTGAGTCTGATTAAATCCCTCTTTTGACTTCTCGCAGGTGGGCTGGAAGTCTATATCCTGTAACATGTCCTACAGCGCCCCCTAGAGGTCAGTTTCTCTCTCTAGGTTAACATTTCACCCTCCACCTCATTCTAGATGAACTTTTTGAAGCTCTCCACAATCTGTGTTGTTAATTTTATGTGCTATTACTGCTCCGTTTTATGAATTGTGCTTCTCTTCTCTCTTGGCTTAGGGAAATCCAGTTTTAACGTCCTCCAGGATTATTTTCTCCGAACACATAAACACTTCATAAATTCTCACTTGATCTTAGCCAAAAGGCCGAGAAGCGATCACTTCATAAATTCTCTACTGTCTTAATTGTCTGTACATTTTTGTATCCCTGCATCTAACCAACACATCATAATTTTCTGTCTATATGTCTATCTGCTCCTTGAGAATAAAGTTTGGTTCTTATTCAACTTTGTTTCTGGTACAGTTAGAACAGAGATTGACACATTTGGAATACTCAGTATATGTTTATTAAGTGAATAATGGAACAATTAAGTGAGTAAAGGTATGATCTCTCAGAGCCAAGTGCCAGTAGAATTTCTGCTACGTATTACTTTTCTCTCTTACGATAGTTGCTTTTCAAGGAGACCAATTCAAATGATAAAAGTTACTTGCTCTGTAAACAGCTGTTCACCTACTTGTAGTTCTCAGATTTGCTGTCAGTCATCTTTCTTTTTCTACGTTAACCATGAGAATTTTTTTTCTCTCCTTATGCCACTTGTGTCCTGTCATGTCTGCATTCCCTCTCTACTCAACATTTTCCAAAATTCATTTTACCTCTGTGAGTACATTCCCAGATACACCATCAGACATTTTAGTTAATAAGTTATATATTTATTTTTAACTTTGACTTGACTTCTATCTGTAAAACCCCACTGTCCTCTTCTTCTGACTTTTATCTTGCCTTTCTGATTAGGCATATGCTAAGGTAAAATTTGTTTCAGAGTAGTAAATAACTTAGGGTATATATAAAATACCCATTATTTCACACTCAAAATCAAATTTCTCTTCCCCTTTGATTGTGGGCTCATTTGGAAATTTAGTTGAAGGGGTTTATCTGTATGAAATTTAGAATACACTGAAAAGGGACTAAAATAAATGTTGAAAATAGTTTATTTCAGCATTTCCAAAACTTCTCATCTAAAACTATTCCTGTGAGATGCCTATTTCTATTCTGAGTCAGTTGTGTGGAGGAGGATTTAAACCTCAACATATTTCTCCTTGCTCGTATTTTCAGAACAAAGTTGTATTTTATATCAATAATTTAATTGAGAAAGATAGAAATATGAACATCAATCTTACCACAATATTTACCTTACTGAGATGAAAAAGAAATGCCATACCTTTTTGTTCCTTACTATATCACAGAAACCTTACACAAAAAAATTTGCTAACCTGTGTTTGAACTTCAGAATTATTAAGATGGTAGGATCACCTGACTTATCATCAATGTAGATTTCTCGTTCCTAGACCCAAAATGCCTAAATCAGAAAGACCACATCCTAAGAAATAGTGACCATACTCTCTAGCATACTGAAGCCATTAAGAGCTACGGATCTGAGTCAGACTTGAAGCTCCTGTCAGAATTGAGCCAGACAGAAAACCCCAAGATGGTTTTCTGTATCCAGGGAAATTATGGCAAACATATAGGTATAGATGTCATTATAGATATTGTTATGCTTATATGATATTACTAATATAGTACTACTATATACATAAAATATTACTATATTAATATAACAAGAATTTGTGAATGTTCAGGTAGATCATTTTGGTATATATACACCTTTCCTTATGTGTACATATGTATACATACATACATTTATAAATTTATAATTAAATTGCTCTAATGTTAATTAAGTTTTTGCTTATCTTTATAGTTTACATAAAGGGGCACTTCAACACCATAATTCTCTTAGAAACCAATTAGTGTCTGTGTCATTCAATATGATGTTTTCTTGTTTGTTTTTTTTCCAAGAGAAACAATGTTCCAGTTGGAGTTCTGAGATATGAAAATGTGCATTCAAATATAGACATATCATTATTGCATTTCATGGGCAAAGTACTTGAGGGAAAACATTTTAGACACATAACTTTAAAATCAATAAAATGGTTTTCTACACGGAAGACTTTTGAAAGGGGATATTCTCAAAAATGCTCAAAAATATTGCATAAAAAGTTGACTTATATAACACTGTAATAAAACATTTCAAAATATCTGTTCATAAACCTTAAGTTTTTGGGGGTTTTTTTGAAAACAAATTAGTTAATAACACTCTTGGAAAAGAACTGTAGATGTTTCAGGTGTGAGGATAGATGATATTCAGAAGTAATTTATATTCTTACGTCCCACAGGAGTTAAATCTCTTACAAAATAATGTGTTTTGTATTTAGCCTTACTCAATATATTCAAATTAATTTAAGTTATTTATTCATAACCAATGAACTGGCCTGCATTGGTAAGCAAGTGGGTTGTTTCTTTCTAACACTTGGATCGAAAGAATTCATTTGTCCCTGGTTATAACTGATATAGGTTATTTTATGACTTGTATGTACATGACATATAAGAAACATGTTGCTAAGACAGGGCTTCTTTTTGATTTGAAAACTAGAGAATTAGAATTTATTTTTTTCTCATTTTAAGAGTACATCCAAATGAAATGGAGAGAAAACACAGCTGAGAAAGGTCATCCAGAGGCACTTCTTTTTTTTTTTTTTTTAAAGATTTTATTTATTTATTTCACAGAGGGAGAGAGATCACAAGGAGGCAGAGAGGCAGGCAGAGAGAGGGAGGGGGAAGCAGGCTCCCCGCTGAGCAGGGAGCCCGATGCGGGCCTCGATCCCAGGACCCTGAGATCATGACCTGAGCCGAAAGCAGAGGCATTAACCCACTGAGCCACCCAGGCGCCCAGAGGCACTTCTGATGACAAATTAGTTTAAACCTCAGATTGATGACCCGGTTAAGAAGGAATTGACCTTAAAAAGGAACTAAGATGGGATTTGAGGAAGATGGTAGAGCAGGAAGGGAGAACTTTCTCTTTACCTAGACAACAATTTCACTAGCACGATCTGTCTGATCTGGTTTGTAACTCTGGAGCCTATTGAAGGCTTGTAACATCCCCAGGAAGAATTAGATGGTCAATCGTGGCTAATGCTAGTCAATTTCAACTCTCTGTCAATTTCAGCTCTTAGCAGAGTAGCAGGCACCTCCCCCTTTATCCCTCCGCCCCATGGAGGCAGCTGTGTACCTGTGCCTGGAGCAATCCTCACGCAGCTTCAAGAATGAGGATAGGCCAAACTCCTCCAAATTTCAGAGATCTGTGCTCTTAAGGCCGATTACTGCTTCTAATTAGACATATAGTTCCTCAAAGACTTAAAAATAGAATTACCATATGATTTAGCAATTCTACTACTAGGTATGTACCCAAAAGAAATGAAAGCTAGATCTCAAAAAGATATTTGTACAGCCATGATCAAAATACTAAAATGGAGAAGCAACCCAAGTGTCTGCCAATGCATGATGGATCAGCATTCCAATGCTGTAGAATATCATGCAGCCTTAAAAGAAATATAGGTCAGATCTTACTCTCATGCCATGTGTATAGGTACATATACTTGCTCTGTATAATATGTAATAAATGTAAGTATAAATAAAAATATATTTCCCACAATAAAAACCAAACTAATCTCCAAAAAAAAAGTGAAGGAAATTCTGACATATCCTTACAACTATCATTCTCCTACCCCATGCAAAGCTACATTAGACATTAGTTATAAGATATTATTAAACATGATTCATTAGTCAAATATACAAGTGAATACTGCTTTTAGAGTAAAAACCTACATGTGCAAAATGGTTAATTAACTCTGTAAAATTGGAAAAGTCATCTCACTTCCCTGAGCCTCCATCTCCTGATCTCTAAAATAAGGATAACACCTACTTTGAAGCATTATGGTGAAAAGTCAATGAGAAAATAAATTTGAAATGCATCACACAGCATTCAACACAACACTGATTCTCTGTAAGCTATGGCTATTCTTATTATTTGGTAAAAATTGACAAGTATGCAGTATTTAACTTTACACAGAACAAGATCCCAGAGAAACAGAATTCTAACTGTAAACACATTCCTTCTTGGTTCACAGAAATGATTTTAAAAGTCTGCCAGGATGGGAAAAGGGGAAGAGGCAACTTGTTCTTTTTCCTAAAAATCTTCTATTAATATAACATTTAAATGGTGTCTAGTATTACTTTGCTCTCTACTTTTTCAGGATTCTGTTAACGACTGTGGATTTTACGGTATGTTTAAGCTGAATATTTGTAATCTCATTCTATTATGTAAGACAGATTAATCTAACCAAAAGGAGTGTTTCCATGTGGTGGGGAAGAGGAGGAGGGTGTTTCATATCCGTTCTGAAAAATTACGTGCTATGTCGTGCTGGGAAGGAAATTTCTAACATGTAAAAGTATTATAATTTTCCCATAGAAAATGATAGAGAAAACACATATGTAATGGGACTGACACTCCTTCAGAAAGCTGTGGGTACCTCAAGGGAGTCCGATCAGTATTAACAGTAACGCTATGATCTGTACAGTGCTTTAAAGTTTCACATAGCTATTTTTTTAAGATTTTTTATTTATTTATTTGACACACAGAGAGAGATTATAAGTAGGCAGAGAGGCAGGCAAAGAGAGAGGAGGAAGCAGGCTCTCTGCTCAGCCCCTCTGATGCGGGGCTCGATCCCAGGACCCTGAGATCATGACCTGAGCCGAAAGCAGAGGCTTTAACCCACTGAGCCACCCAGGCGCCACCTTACATAGCTATTTGATGTTAAATCTCATTTGATTCTCATGGCAGAGTTAGGGAGTAGATAATATACTTTTAACTTTACCAATGAGAAATATGAGGTTCAGAAAGTATAAAAAACTTGTTAAAACTCACAAAAATGGGATAGAACTGAGACTAAAATCCAGGCCTTAGGATCCTAAATCCAGATCCTGGAGCACCAGAGGTTGAGGTACCCACCCTGTGATCAGTCAGCAGTGTGACATAGCCCTGTGCCTCGGTCTCCTCACCGAATAAACAAGCACCTATTTCATAAGGCTGTTATGAGGACTGAGTGACATCACATCTTACTGCAATGACCAGCATTTAAGAAGCAAGCCTAAATATGTTAGATATTATTTTTTACTAGGATCCTTATGTTTTACTTTCCAGTACTATTTAAGAAGCACAAAGTGAAGTAAAGTAGAAATGATCTGAAATTTCTTTTTTTTTTTTTAAGATTTTATTTATTTGACAGAGGGAGAGAGCACAAGCAGGCAGAGTGGCAGGCAGAGGCAGAGGGAGAAGCAGGTTCCCCACCGAGCAAGAAGCCCGATGCGGGCCTCAATCCCAGGACACTGGGATCATGACCTGAGCCAAGGCAGCTGCTTAACCAACTGAGCCACCCAGGCAACCCAGATCTGAAGTTTCTAGTATACCAGATATTCTCAGTGTCAAAGCAATATCCTCGTAGTAGGCTGGGCCAGATCCTATGGGTTTGCTGGACAATTAGCACTCTAGGAAATAGATTATATACTGATGGACTCAAGTTTAAGGCAGTATGCCCTAGTGTCTAAAATCAGGCAGCAAATGGTTTCTTCCCTGATATTTTCATCTTAATTCTTTTCCAGTAATGTAGAAATCTCAAATCTGCCTTAACTTCCCTCCTTTGTTCCTAAGGATCCTACTTGTCCACATGTTTAGCTCACATGGACAATTTTGTGTGACATAATGTTAAACTTGGAACCACATTTCTTGTTAAACAAAGAGGACAATATAGTTGAGTACTTTCATGAGCCAAGGACTGTATTAGGTACTCATTCTAAAAAGGTGACTGTGAAGGCTTCCATTTCTTAGAAAATCGGATAGAATAAATGGAGGCAGACAGAGAACAAGTATGTTCCCAGCAATCCCATGAATGCTATAATGAGGAATGTGTGCAAATGCTACTTATTTCAGAGGAAGTGACCAGCAGTCTGGGAGAGATGGGGCAAGTGTTAGGTTACAGGAATCACAGACCGGAAGCTCCTTCCTGAGTGCAGTCACAAACCAGATGAAACATGAATAACTCAAATAGGCATAAGCAATCTGTTTAGCATAAGCTCTCCATGTAAATTTCTGCAAATTTGACTCTTGACTTTAAGCAAAATAGGATAACAAATGTGCATATGCCGAACTGTCCTTATCATGAAGCAGACAAGCAGGATAGACTGCTTAAATATATGATATAAAGTTCCTAACAGTTACTGAAAGGCGAAGATAATTGTTCAGTGGGAGATATATATGAAAGCATAAATGCAAATCTGCCATTTGAAGTTAGAAATGATGTCTTAATGAACAAGAGATCACTAAATGTAATACATGTCTTAATATTTCTTGTGGTAAGCAATGTGAAGAGATAGACATGAAATATTTTTCCCTAAATAGTTCAAAGTACTGGAAATTTAATCAGGGTCACCTCTACAGTATGCAGGACCCTGGACAAAAGATTTTTTCAGGGCCCAACTGCTCTATAAATAATTTGATTTAAAAAGTCATTCCAAAATACACTGACCCATATGAGGCTTAGTATTCTATCAATGAAGATTTAGGAAACTGGGTAAAGAAGAGGTGCTAATGTAATTGTTTACTGACTTATTAAGTGCACTGGAAGATTCTTCACAGATTACGAGCACCACCTCTTTCTATTTGGGGCCAGAAAGTATCTCTTTTTGTTCTTTATTACCATATGCATATTTCTAGCTCATAATTAATCCATCACCATGTGGAAAAAAAAGGCAGAAATGCTGTCATTTTACACAATGTCTTGGCTTTTTAGCACTTCTTTATATTGTGAAAGGACGGTGATCTTTCACCTCCTCAGTTGCCTAAGTATGCATTTACTTAATGCTGAGACTCATGACATGGCATCCTATATCAAGGAATGCAAGCTTCCGATAACACTCTCAAAGTTTCTACCTGCGCTTTGTTGAGACTGCACATAAGTGCATATGTCACCCAGAGTGTGCCAGAGAATGAGAATGAAAAATCATTTTCTAGTCATGTTAAATTTGCTGTTTGGAATTTTATCCTATAAATCTAAAAGAGCACACCTTCCAACAATGCTCGCTCTTGAACTCTTTAGGCCATAATCATTGCATTTCTACAACATGATTTCTTTTAATGTTGATGACACAGTCACCTTCTACACATGGACATGAGCAGAAAGAGCAGGTCCATATGCCTGTGTTCTGTGTCTATCATTACAGGCTGGGCTTAAGACTAATGTAAGAGAAAACACCATCACTACACTGATCTAACATGAGAAAATATATAGGACTCAGAAGAGGTGTAATGATCAGGGTTCACCCTCAGACCAGGTAAGTGTCACAACCTCATAGGAATTCTGACATATGACCCCTATCAAGGGCTTGGAGTGACTGCCCTGCATACCAACAGTAAGAGACACACAGCGTTAGGATACCTGCCTTTGCACTATGTTTGACTTTTCTAAACTAGAGACGACACTGTGATCAGAACACACATAGGTGAGAGCTAACACACCAGCTCATTCATGCATCTCAAATCAGGGCCATCATAGTCCAGAACCCTGAACTCATCCCAAGTGTGATAGGAGGGAACGTCACCCCACATCAGCACATCAGCACCACTGCGGAGGGCCAGCCTCACGTGATCCCATGAAAGCAGTGCTGTGCTGACTTATCAGGCCACTCTCCTTGATCTTCGCCCACCCATGAGGTCCTGAGGCAACACTCACAGACACAAGTCCCGTATCTCTTCAACACATTTAGTCAATGTGACTTACGGCAAGGGACTTAAAGGGTCAAAAAGCACCCTGAAGGGGTGAACAGGCACGATAGTCCAAAGGGGTCTTGTCTCTGCCCAGACTACACTGCCGGCCCCAGTGAATCCCAGGCGCCAGAGGGGACTGAAATACTTGGAGAGAGGCACTCTGAAGAGCAGATAGGGCCCCAGATAGACGTTCATCTTGTCCTGAACTGAAAGTGCTATCAAATCTTATCTTTTTCCTCAAATATACACCTTCTCTATTTTACCTCCTATATTTATATCATGTTAATAGATATTGTAGACAAAGAAGCATCCTTGGAAAAATAAAGATTAAAAACATTGGATTAAACACAGTTAAGAATGCTTCTTTAAGGGTGGGATTTTGCATGCCTATTACATTAAGTGTGCTTTGGACTTCTCCAGAAAATGCATATTATATCCTCAGAAGGTACGTTTCACATGGTAGATTACTCAATAAATGTGTTCAAATAAATTAAAAAATGAGCCACTACGGGAAGGAAAAAGCATTCAGAGTGTTGGTGTGGTGGGGGATGAAGAGTTAGAGCTTGGGGATCATGTGTGCTGGTCAATCCTGGTTCCAATCTTACTTGGCATATGCCAGTGAGAAAGTTCCTAAATTTCTCTGCATCTCACTTTCCTCGCTTAAAAAAATGAGAATAATAATCCAACTGCCATGAGTGCTGTTATAAGAATTATGGATAATGTATAAAACAATTAGCACAACGCCTGGTCCACAGAAGAGTCAATATATTTTCCTCACATCATCCCCTTTGTAAGAATGCTGTGAAGGTTAAATGAGATTTGTAAAGCACTTTCAACAGAAGCTGGCACATATAAAGTGATGAAAGATGTTAGCTATTGTTACCTTCTCTTCTTCTACAGCTCTATTCAATGAGTCATCTAAGTTCAACTTGAACATCTCTATTTATAAGAAATTTCACTCCCTTTATGATTTCCTATGTTAATTTTTGAAATCTAGCCTTTTTCTTGTATTCTCTGTCCTTGTTCTTAAACCTGGAAGCAACCGGTATTCAGTAGGTGAATGGATAAATTGTGGTACATCAAGACAATGGAATAGCACCCATCTCTAAAAACAAATGGCCTAATAAGCCTTGAAAATACATGGTGAAATCTTAAATGGATATTGCTAAGTGAAGGAAGCCAATTGAAAAAGGGTATATATTGTATTATTCCAGCTCTATGACATTCTACAAAAGGCAAAACTATGAAAACATTAAAAAGATTAGGAATTAGGGAATAGGAAGGATGAACAGGCAAAGACTGGAGGATCTTCAGGACAGTGAAATTCCTATATATGATACTATAAATGGTGAGTACATGTCATTATACATCTGTCCAAACCCACGGAATGTACAACACCAAAAGTGAGCCCTAATATAAACTATAGATTTGGGGTCATTAAGATGTGTCAATATAGTTTCATTGATTGTAACAAAAGTGCCACTCTGGTGAGAGATGTTGATAGGGAGGCTTTGCATGTTTGGGGGCAGGGACTATATAGGATCTTTCTGTACTTTGTGCTTGATTTTGCTGTGAAGCTAAAATGCTCTAAACAGTAAANAATGCCTGGCCAGGATATTCTAGTGTTAGGAAATCTTTCATGATGGCCAAAGGTAGAAAACTCATCATTCCTAGATCTAAAGAATGACTAAATTCCCCAATTACTGTACCTAAGGACTGTCAGAAAGAGAAAAAGCTTGGGTGCCTGGGTGGCTCAGTGGGTTAAAGCCTCTGCTTTCAGCTCAGGTCATGATCTCAGCATCCTGGGATCGAGGCCGCATAGGGCTCTCTGCTCAGCAGGGAGCCTGCTTCCTCCTCTCCCTGTCTCTCTGCCTGCCTCTCTGCCTACTTGTAATCTCTCTCTCTGTGTCAAATAAATAAATAAATCTTTAAAAAAAAATGAAAAAAAATAGTTAAGCGTATGTTGTGTAAGATATTGACATTAAGGAATACTGGTTTATGAATGTACTAGAATTCTTTGTGCCATTTTTGTAACTCTTTTTTAAACATAAAATTATTTCAAAATAAAAAGTTAAAAAAGTTAAAAATACCTTGATCACATGATCCAGCCATTCTACCCCTAGTTTTGCGCACATGAAAATAAATCTATATATTTATGCAGACTAGTACACAAATATTCCTGGCAGCTTTGTTTGTAATAGCCAACAACTGGATATGACCCAAATGATCATCATAGATGAATAGATAGACAAATTCTAGTCTAGCCATTCAATACAATATTACTCTACAATAGGACAGCATAAACTACTGATACAACAGATAAACATGAATTAATCTCAAAATAATATCAAGTACAAGGAACCAAAGAATAAGAGTATACAGTGTATGATTCTATTTATGTAAATTTCTAGTAAATACAATCTATAGTAACACAAAGTCTTTGCTTGTGTACAAAAAGCCTAGTAGGAAATGTGGGGAGGAAAGATTACAAAAGGTCAGGAGAAAACTTTTGCAGACGCTTGATATGTTCATTATGTTGATTTGGTAATGGATTCAAAAATACACACATGCATGCATGTATTTGATAGATAATATATGTTTATATATTTTATGTTTATATATTCATATTATTTTAATGTGTTTATTAAATTTGAATATAGGAATATGTTTATTCATATCTTTATAGTAAACTTTTATATATTATAGATATCTGATGAGTTATATATTTATGTATTTATATGCTTATAAGATTTATGAATGTATATTTGATAATTTGATGTTTTTATATATAAAAATTTATCAAACTATATTTTACATACATGCGATTTACAGTGTATCAATTATACTTCAATTAAGCTGTTAAAAATAGTTAGAAAATGTTTATTTAATTGCCATTTTGAAAGAGATCACTTACAGATTTTGCATGTTTCAAATTTAGTAAAAGTTTTATTTTGTGTATCTTGGGGTGAGAATGGAAAGTGTATTACTCACATGAATCAGCCATTATACTTTAAATATAGTTTGTGAGTAGAGAAAGGTTTCTTTAGTTTCTCCAAATGATTTGGGCCTGGGCTTAAAGGTTTAGCTGTTTTCGCAACTTACACAACTTAATAAATTGCTTTCAACTCCACCATTTTTATACAAGATCTTCCTAAGGATCATCAGGGCATAAAATTTATAAATGTTTTGACTCTCATCAACCACCAGCCATGCATAGACTTAATTAGCATTTTAGAAAAGTGTTAAAAAGTGTCCAATAAGTATTTCAGGTATAATTTTGTCCTAACAAATTGCTATTTGCATATTTTTAATCCTTAGAGAAGTGAATTTCTACTTCCCTAGGTTTTTGCATGATTGGCTATTACCCCAAATTAAAGCATTAGGTACAGTAGTTTTGCAAAGGTATTTTTGTGGTTATGCAAAATGCAAATAGTGATGGTAGCAGTGTAAACTTGTGTGTGTGTCTGTGTTTAGGTAATCTTTTATTCTAATTTCTTTGCTATAAATTTAAAATGAGAGAGGACATAGGAAAAGTCCCTCAGAATTTGATTTTACCATGTAAAAAAGAGCTATTAATCATTAAATAAGTTAACATTTGTAAAGCACTTAGAAAATTGCCTGGCATGTAAAACATTATATGTAAATTCCTTTAAAAAAAAGAAAACAAGCAAAGAAAAAAAAGAAATACTTAAAGCATGATTGGTTAATCAGGTTTCCCATATTTCATAAAAAATATATAATTTGGGTCCTCTAAGTGTTAAAATTCTTCATGCTCTGTGCTTTATGTGTATAACTAGATTATTGGGTTTTAAGGCCTGAACAAAGGAGCAAAATGAGAAGAACAATTTTATTCTCTTCACCATTGGTTTCCTCACTTCACATCAGCCTCTACTCCTCTCCTACTCACTAGGCCATCCTCAGCTTTGCTTCTTCACAAAGGGCAGGTATTATGGAGGATGCAAAAAAAGAGACTAGATATGGTTAATCTGGTATTGGCACCTGTTGGTTTTGAAAAATGCCTATATGCTGGCCTTTCTCCACCTCCTTCAGCCACCATTCATACGCACATACTGAGTAAAGTACTCTTAAACCTGCAATCCCAGCATGGACTCTCTCAGTACACTTTTTTTGGGTATTGGAGGATATGAGCTCTGGATGGAAGAAAAATTATTCCCAACCCAAATCTTGTCTGGGAGAGATTTAATTCTCTTCTTCTTTTTGGAATAAATTATTACTTGTGGTAAAAGGCTTCAGTGGTTTTCTGATGAATTTTATTTGAATTAAGGCTTATTCTGGGAAACTAGTTACTCCTCTGCCCCTATGAATGGCAATGAATATCAACTGATTGTCATTCAAGTCTAGTGACTTTAACCAGACAATGTTTTCTTTTGTTTTAAGCAGTTACTGTCTTACAATTCTCTTTATCTCATTAAATGATTCCACTAAGACCAAATCTTTGAAATTGTCTAGCAGAGACCTTTCCCATTGATTTAACATTGTTTGAAATGGGTTAAAGCTAAATTCTCTGAAATGTTTGTTCAGCATAACATAAGACTCCTCCATTCCATGTTGTTCCTGGCCCTACATCTCATGCAGATTTATTCAGTTAGGGCTCCCCAGGCAGAACTCTTGTTGAGAGCCCCTTCATGGAGATGCATCTTTGGTCATCTTTTGTGGAGTCCACTCTGGGCAAAAAACCAAAACCCATTTACATTGCCTCAGGGCTACCAGTGAATGTGCAGTTCAGTTTTGACAAGCCCTTCACCTTTGGATTTTTCCAAGCAAAAGACATAAGCTTGTTTTACTTCCCTCTATACTCTAGACAACACATGAAGAGCCTTCTAAATAGTATCTTGAAGATCTATTCCTTGGCTTAAGATGGACTACATGTTCCCATCTGAACAGAGAAGGGAAAACTTGACAATCACTCAATAACTCTCTCCCAAGAAATAATCCACATGGGTGTTCCTCATAATCGCTCTTGCCCCCTTCCCACCACCACCATCTTCGGCTTCAGTCTGGGTGAAGGGCCAGAGGTCCAGCAAGCCAAGAGTCACCCTGATGGCTAGGCCTCATAGGTAGTCAACCATGTCTACTTTAAGGCATTTTGATATTTAACTATATTTAATTTGGGGACTTCAGTCCCAACCAAGATATCAAAACAACCTCTTTCTAACATTCAATTAACATATAAATAATACAATGTCATCAGAGTTACACAAGGATGCTTCTTACAGACATCCCAGAAAAAAATTCAATGGATTCCTTGATAATCAGCTCCAACGGGTTCTTACAAATGAAATATAAGTCATTGATAAAGACTAGTCATCAAAGAACAAAACATCTTACTGTTTATCACTGAAAAGCAAAAGAATGAAAATTTATCATTTATATATGAAATACTGAAATGAAACCATGGCTTTATTATAGAAAGATGAACAATTTTGACCATGTTTTACAAAGAGTCCAAAAGACAAATGTTTAGAACTCGTCTTTTTTGTGTGTCTCATAAGAAATTGAAAATCACTGAATTTGTATTGAATCCCCCAGACTTTGTTATTTCTGAGGGTTTTGTTGTTATTTTGTTGTTGCTGTTGTTGTTTTTTCTACGACTAGCCCTGGCACTTTTTTATGAGAAATAGCTAACAAATAAAGGAGGTATGCATCTCTTATTTTTAAGAGTGTTTTGGTTGTCCTAAAAAACCACTCCAAGATGTCCTGGAAATCAAAATAGTTTCACATTCAAACTACAGCTGTTACCTGAAACTTTTACTAAAATCTTTCTTAGATCACCTGATTGTTCATTTGTTAATATATACTCTCTATATTAGTAATTCACTCTTACGTCAAGTGGTACATGCAGATCATGCCTTTAGTTTTCTGCCCTGTCTTAATAATAAGCATAATTATTGCATTAGTTATGAGCATAGACTTTTTTTGCCTATTTTCTGAAAGATTTTGTTATTTTATTTCATTTTAAAATATTTTACAGTGCTTCACACCCCAGCAGGTAGTAACAGTCTGCAAGTTTTAAAGCATTTTTACATTCTTTTCAAAGAAATGAGGAGATGCTTCAGTTTGGCATTAATCTTTCTATACTTTTCTCCCAAGTACTTATTTAATTTGATTACTGAAATCCTTATTTATTCTAACTTAGGCTTTCCCATGGTATTTTAGGAAAACTACCTTCATTAGTATTGCCTTGAGTAGCAAGTAAATGAAAGCATGAAATCATATTTACGCACTTGAAATGAAGTTTGTAGGACATGCAAGTTCTAAATTCTGTTGAACACATTTTAGTGCTAGTGGCATTAGTTCTATATTACACAGCTTTCTTATCAAAGTTGTAACTCACTGGAAGAAAAGTTTCTCAGTTTTTCCAGTTATGTTATATAAGCTTCATATTAATCTCCTGAAGACATCCAAAAATGCTGACAGCACTTATATCAGATTTAACAAAGGTTCATGTGTTTAAAAAAACACAAAGTGAAGAACAGGTTCTTTGCTCGAGGTCTGGTCAGGTATATCCAGGTCCAGATTCTGATAAATTCTTTCCCACACTTTTTTCTAATTTACTTGCTGTGTGATGTCAAGAAATTTTTGACTGACTTAAAATTTCTGAGCCAAATTTTTTATCCTTACAGTGGGATTAAAAATACTTATGTGCATTGAAATGCTGTATAGAGGACCATAGAAAACAAAATAGCTAAAGTCCATTATGATTTCTGGAACAGTATTTCTCAAACTTCAAAATTTAATATGCATTCAAATCATCTGGGAACTTTGGTAAAATGTAGGTTCTGATTCAGTAGGTTGAAGATAGGATCTAAGAATCCGCATTCCTAAAAAGCTCCCCGGAAGTCCTCAGATTGCCCTTTGAGGGGCCAGGTCCTAGAAGGACCCCATGAAGTAGCATCCATTCTACTTTTGTAATAATTGCTTTCTAGACAGAACAAAATATCCTCATTCTATACAGAACATAACAATTCCTCCATTTTTATACTAGTTGTCCATTACTCTCAGTAGTGTATTTTAGCTATCACAAACAAGTTGAACTATGTCAAGAATTAAGACTGAGTAGAAATACAAATGTCAGAAAGAATGTTGGCTACCTGTGACTCAAGTTCTTAACAAAAAAGAAACTATTTTTAAGAGCTTCAGTAAAAATAGAGTTTACAAAAGCATGAGCCACAAACACAGATTAAATCTGTTCTAATGTCATCAATTGCTAGAAGGTTTTATAGACCTTAGGAAACTCTACAGAGGCAAAGATGGATTGACATTGTTTTTGTTGTTCAGGTTTTTTGTTTGTTTTAAGATACTATCTGCACAAAACAGCGCCATAAACAATGGGAAAATTGACAGAACATCAAATCCCTTTTAGAGGAAAAGTCATAAGCTACAGGCAGGGAAATGCTGAGAGACAGATGAAGCGACTTTAGGTAATCAGAGTAAAAATTGCTGCCTGATGGAATCCAAGCAGCAAGAACCTCATTTTGTGAAATACTTGATGACTTTTTATGGCGTTATAGCATTTGGGCTTTATGTCATATGATATTCACCCAGTGACAGGCTGACCCTCTTCTCCCCCAAGAAGTTATCAGTTCTCTGCAGAAAAGTAATTCTGTGGCTGTCTTGCTAAAGATGAACTCATGAATCAGTGATGTGGGCAGAGGTGGCATCTCAGATAGCATTCTGAAAAATCCATAAATTCTTTAAGAAAGACTGTTTCTCTACTGCTGTCAGGTGCTATTATGCCCAAATCATGCAATTCTATTTGGAAACTTGAGGTGGTCTGGAAAAGTGCCCTAAGGAGCTAAAAGAAGAGAAAACTATAAAAGTGAAAGTGTCAGAGAGACAGGATATTTTATTATTGCACAAAGGTCAAGAAGAAAGATGTAGGGCTTGTCACTATACAGTAACAGTTTAAGATACTACAATTTAATTTAGACCTGATCTGCAATACACTGTCAATGAGATATGAAGTTTTAGGATCAATGAGCAATATATTCTAAGTCAAGTTTCAAGAATCACCACAGGGTTCAAACTGGGAACAAAACAAAACAAACTAATATTTTCTGAGAGTTACAGTATTTTGAAGAAAAAAACAGCATACACAGACAATTTTATCTCACTGTCTTATGAGATATCTCATTGGTCTATATTAAAGACTCATTCCATAAGTCTGTTATATCTGACATCCACTAAGGACAAGAATTTACTCACATATAATAACCTTGCATGCTTGACTGGCACTTAGCCTAAGCACAAGCTAATAGTTGGTCAGGAGATGGAATAAATTTCAAATATATTAGGAAGAAAGAATCAATGATTTTGAGCATAGAGTAGAGTTGGTTATATCAATTTATCTTCAGTAAGGTGATGAGAATTAAAAAGAAATAATATTTGTTTTGTTTTCTTTCCTGGTTACTTTTCCAATGGATAACTTCTCTTTTTTCTTAATTGAGGTATAGTTGACATGACACTATTAGTTATTATTATTAGTTTCATGTGTACAAAATAATAATTTGATATTTGTATATATTGCAAAAAGACCACCACAATAAGTCCAGTTCACATCCATCAACTTACATAGTTACAAGATTTTAAAGTTTTCTTTTAGTTTGTGGTGGTGCCCAGCCAGCTGTCTTTTCTCAACTTCTTCTGAAATGCCCAAGAAAACATTGTGTAGAGTCTTAACCACAAAAGCCCAGAAAACTAAGAACTCTGGCAAAGATTTATCAATCTCTGGGATGTTTTACTCTAATTACTACATATCTAGGCTGTAAACCCAGTTAAGATCAATCTTTTGCAAGAGAAAAATGAATAAATGAATTACATTTTAATTATGTTTCTTTATTAATTCTGTCAGTCAACAAATAAAACCATATGCTAAGTTGGTGATACAATTATGATTAGCTGGAGTGATGTAGACTTTGTTCTCACAGAACTCAAAGATAAATAGAAAATCAGAGAATAATTGTTTTAAAAAGAACACTGGAGATATTTAAAGAGATGCTGGGAGCTACGGGAGTGCTGTGAGAATGTAAAAATGTTAAAAGCTAATACAAAGAGTATTTTGAGCAAATAACACTATTGTTTTTAACAGTGAAATTAACTAGAAGCATTTGCACAGATATGAAGGAAAAGAAGAAAATGCATAATGTAATCACTACCTTTTCACAAATCTTGGGCTAGCTCTGGACAATTCAATAAGATAATAAAATGACTTAAATATTTAAATAATATAAACTAGCATCATCATTTGTAGAATACTTATCAAACTGAAAATCTAAAGAAAATGGATTTAAATCTTTTATGTGTATTAAGCAGGTAACTATATATGGCTAGTGACAAAATACACAAAAAGTCATAATTTTTATGTGTTATAAAATATAAAACATCACCAACCAAATATAGTACTTTTATAGCCAACGTAATAATGAAATTCCCAGAAAAAGCTTCATAGATACACCTATATGCGCACACACAGAATGAATATATTTAAAAAACTGTACCATCTTAATAAGTGATATAAAAAAGGACAAATACAGTATAGAATCCATCATTATCTGGCAAAGAGAGAGGGGCAGGAATGAGAAAGTGGACAGAGAAGAAATAAGAATTCTGAGAGTCCCACTCTAAGAATATTTCCATCAATAGGTGGGTACTTATAAGCTTTCTCCAGTTTCTGCCCATCAACAAAACATTTACTTTTTGGTATTTAATGAAGGTAGAAGAATCTTCTTACTCCTTTAATTTCGCTGTAATATCTATCTAGGAGTCCTTTGCCAATCAAATACTAATATTTATTTTTTCAAGATTTTATTTATTTATTTGACAGAGAGAGAGGGATTACAAGTAGGCAGAGAGGCAGGCAGAGAAAGAGGAGGATGCAGGCTCCCTGCTGAGCAGAGAGCCCAATGTGGGGTTTGATCCCAGGACCCTGAGATCATGACCTGAGCCGAAGGCAGAGGTTTTAACCCACTGAGCTACCCAGGCGCCCCTAAATGCTAATATTTAAAAGAGTTAAAAGTTCAAGGTACCTGCTACAAGAGAAGGAAAGATTACAGAGTTGTGTTGTGGTTCTCTTTGTGTTCCAAAAGACAAGCATGTAAATATAATATTATGCTAATAATTATCAATAGCACCTTGGGTTTGTTCTTCCCTCTCCTTTCCTCTATCCTCACCAGATATTTTTGCTCAGAGATAACCAATGTTGCCTGCAACTGGAGGACTCCTTTGTAAATATCAGAGGCTACCCAGAAGCCACTGAGTTAATTTGCATCCTGGAATTGAAATGAGGTGAAGGGGTTAGACTAAATGATGAAGATAGTGAAGAGAATGATTTAGTTACTCCAACTCAGTATGGCCAGTTGGAGAAATTGACTCTCTGGGTTTATGTGACCTCAACCAGAGGGAAGTGTCAGCAATACCTACAGAGATCAGAGTCAGACGAGTAAATGATTTCATGCTCATGCTAATGGTATTTACCATTATAAGAAATATTCTGCCTAGGACCATTCTAAGCACAGCAAGATTCACAAATTAAGTCCAGCCCATAAATGTACCCTCCATGTTCAAGAATTTATGGAGAAAACTAAGGATTCATTTCCTCTAAGAAAATTGTAAGGCCTAAAAGCATTTGCTCTCTTCTTTCATTTTTTAAGAAGAAAAATAGAAGGTTTGACATGATTGATTAATTACTGCAAAATAAACCACTTTAAATTCAGTGGCTTAACAATAACCACAGATTCTGTGGTAGAGGATTTTAGTTTGTCTTTGGCCCATGTTATCTGGAGCCTCAGCTAGGAAAGCTCAAAATGTTGGGGTGTATCAAGAAGATGGGGACTAAAGTTATCTGCAGGTTTATTCATTCATATGTCTGTCACACGTTTAGTACCTGGGCTGGAATGACTCCAAATGTAGGCAAATTTAGGACTATCAAAGTACATACACATGGCTTTTGCATATAACTTGGGCTTCCCAGTGGCGGGCTCCCAAGAGTTACCATCCCTAGAGGAGAGGCTGCATCTGAGAGCAAGTGTTCCAAGGTAGAAGCTCATGGCCTTCTCTGAGCCACCCTAGGAAGTCCCACAATTTCACATCTGACTCACTGTACCTGATACAGACAAGTCACCAAGTCCAGCTCAGATTCAAGGGGAAGAAAATAAGGCTCCACCTCTTGAAAGGGGAAGGATACGGTCAATTGCAGAAGAACATGTGGGATGGAAAGTACTGCTGAGGCTGTCTTTAAACAATACAGTCACCTACAGATATATAATGTTTCTGAACATGAAACCAAATTAAAAATATTAGCAATCAATGGGGATTAGTTCCTTGATTTTAAGATGATTAAGTTTAAAGGCAGAGTATCAATTTAATATCAACTTTTCTAGAGAAGGTGCATTCTAATCATGATATGTAGCCCACCTTTAGAAAGTAATTAATTTAGATATTCATGTAAAATTTATTCTGTGGCCAGAAATGTCACTGAGTGCCTTTTGAATATAATTTGACTGCATTTTTTACAGCAATGCAGTGAGTTGATACTAACATCCTGATTTTAAAAATGAGAAAACTGAGGTACACAATCAGATAGTAAAATGTACGGTAAAGTTATACCAATTAAAATGTCATATTGGTGCAGATATATCACAATAATAGCCAAGGTTGTACCAAAACAAATTTTATGAGAGAGAGAGAGAGAGAGAGAGAGAGAGAGAGAGAGAGAAGTATAAATGGAGATAGGTTGGTTTATTTAATAAATAGAACTATAAATTTAACTTACTAATCAATCTGGGTGAAAACTTTTATCAGTTCATTTTTTAGTAAACTTCTAATTTAAAAATAGTTGTAAATTTATGGAAAATTTGTGAAGCCAGTATATAGACTTCCCATAAACTCCACAACCAGTTATTCTTATATTTCTACTTCTACTTGTGTGGCACATTTGTCACAATTAATGAACAAATTACATAATTATGAACTAAAGTCTACACTTTACACATATGTTCTTAGTTTTTACCTAATGTTCTTTGTATCCTCCAAGATCCTATCCAGTCATATTGTCACCTTAGGCTCCTCCGGGCTATGATAATTTCCTCAGACTTTCTTTGCTTTGATGATCTTGACAGTTTTGATGATTAGTGGTCAGATATTTTGTGGTATATCTTTCAATTTGAATTGATCTGATTTTTCTCTCATGATTGAACAAGAGTTCTGGGTTTTTGAGTGGAACACCACAGCGGTAAAGTGCCATTTTCGATCACATCATATCAAGGGTACATACTATGATTTACATCTCTAGATGTTAACACCAATCACTGGACTAAGATAGTATTTGTCAGGACTCTCCACTGGAGAGTTACTCTTTTTTTCCTACCTTTCCATAGTAAACACTCTTCTGAAAGACATTACTAGGAGTGGCCCACACTTGAGGAGTGAGGAATTATGCTCCACTCCCTGGCAGGCAAAGTATCTATATACATTATTTGGAACTCTTTGGCATGGGAGATTTTTCTCTTCTTCCCTGCTTACTTATGTATTCAATTATTTATTTATATCATTACAGACTCATGGTTATTTATTTTATACTTTGTGTTATAATCCCATACTACCTTATTTATTATGTTGCTCAATTTTTCCTAGTTTTGGGCACTAGGAGTTCTTTCAGTTGGCTCCTGTGTCCTTGTAGCATATCCTTGTCACTGTGAAACTTTTTGATCAGCCATTTATCTAAGGAGTTCAGAACTATTTTATTGCAGAATAGTATTAGAAACCAAGACCTGAGTGCTTGATAGTTTTTTATACTTTTTAATTTTGAGGTATTTATGGACCTACAAGAAATGTAAACATAACAGTTCCTGCATAACTTTTATGAAGTCTCCCCTAATAATATCATGTTAGGAAACTAAAGAATGGTGTTATAATCAAAATGTTATATTTATTATATTCATTATTTAATGATATGGAAAGACGAGTTCCAGTTGGATTATTCAAGATTCCATACATGTTCATTTGATCAAGCATAAGCTGAAATATGAATAGATATAGAATCTTCTCTTGGAACCTAGGACAGATAAAGCTTGGTCACCTGTAAAAAAGATGGGTACCAGTCACTGGAATGCTCTGAGGAACTAAGGATACTCTTTGATTTCCTGTTCTCTACGGAGGCTGATAGCAGTTATCCTCTCTACTTTTTGCTCCATTTATCTCTCTCTTTTTCTAATTTTCCCTTGATGACTGATTGAATTAATAGGCCTCATTAAATTTCCTTGCTATGCCCCAATATGACTGGCTATTGATGATACTGATTACCTGATGATTTCTTTTTGCCTGTGAGTATCAAGGAACAGCTGGAGATCATAAGAACCTTTTCCAGCATGCCCCTATGATTATTTTATTAATTTTCATGCAATTTGCCTGAACACTTTGGAAATTCTCATTATTAACAGTTTTCCCTATAAGGAAAAAAACAAATCAAAACAAATATAAAACAGACAAACAAATATGAGACTGTGTCTCTCTAGGTCCTGTTTGTACTGTGACACAATGCCACCCTACACTGTGGCCATTAAGTTACTCAGTTCTAATTTTCTATTTTATTTTATTTTATTTGTTAAATTTTAAATTTTTTTAAATTTTTTTTAAAGATTTTATTTATTTGTCAGAGAGAGACAGAGCACAAGCAGGCAGAGTGGTAGGCAGAGGCAGAGGGAGAAGCAGGCTCCCTGCTGAGCAAGGAGCCCGATGTGGGGCTCGATCCCAGGATCCTGGGATCAGGACCTGAGCCGAAGGCAGAGGCTTTAACCCACTGAGCCACCCAGGCGTCCCATCTAATTTTCTATTTTACAGAAAACTCTTCTGCAACTAAATAGCAGGGTTGTAATGACATCCTTCAGGTAAATACCTGCCTCGGCCTGCATATAGATCCTTGAGTTCATCTCGAGATTATGAGACTAGGGATGGCTGAGTGGTTCAGCTGGTTAAGCATCTGCCTTCGGCTCAGGTGATGATTTCAAGGTCCTAGGCCACAGGGAGCCTGCTTCTCCCTCTCCGACTGCCTGCTGCTCCCCCTGATTGTGCCCTCCCCCCCTCTGTCAAATAAATAAATAAATAAATAAATAAATAAATAAATAAATAAATAAATAAAATCTTAAGGAAAAAAAGATGATGAGACTATATTGATCATGTGTTAAACACCCAGACAATAAAACTTGACAGAGCCTCAACTGTAATAGTAAAGGGACAGTAACACACCAGCTTTAAAAGTTTTAAACAAGTAGCTGTATACTGTACCTCAGCCAATCAAATCTTCACTTAGAGACTTAAAATAACATAACTAATACTAGTGTTTTTACTCTCCAAATTTATTCAAGGCTATGGAATAAAAAATTATTCCTGTACAAATTTAGATGCGTCTTTTCTCAAGACTGCATGGCATTTGACAAATTTGAAATCAACTCTTTGTCACTGCCTAGAGTAATGAGTAACTGACTTAAAAATAGCTAATGATGAAGTTAGAAAAGTAACAGAACTCCCAAATTTTCATTTTAATTAGATTTTTACTTTGTCATTCTTTGTCCTCCTTATCCACAACATTTAGAATTTGAAAAATAGCCGCGGCTAAATAAACGAAGAACAAAATCAAATGAGAAATCCAAAGCCTCATGTTTTCATCCCAGGTTGTGATACAGCATCATACATTACAGCCATAATTCATGAGTAAACATTAAATTAAGTTCTAGAGAATGAAATCATGATGGTTTATTGATGATTCAAATATGAATGTGATAAAGGCTTCTAAAACAGGTATTTTATTTAAAAGTATCTTTCATTTTTTGCTACCAAAAAGAGGAAATTGGAGCCTGGATGGCTCAGTCAGTTAAGTGTCTGCCTTTGGCTCAGGTCATGATCCCAGGGTCCTAGGATTCAGCCCTACCTGGGGCTCCTGCTCAGCAGAGAGCCTGCTTCTCCCTTTTCCTGCCTGCTATTTCCCCTGCTTGTGCTCCCTTGCTCTCTCTCTATCAAATAAATAAATAAAATCCTAAGGGGGAAGGAGAGCAAACTGGAACTTACTAAGGAAGGAAAACTCTAAAAATTAGATCTTTGCTATTTGTGGTGTAATCAGTTCTATAGGCACACTTAAACAGAGGTAAGAAAGACAGGTAATAAATAGTGTTCCCCTAAAGAGAGAGGTTTAACTGGGATCTGAATCTCATGAAAAATAAAATGGACTATTTCAAGATGAATTTGTGACTGAAGAAAATAAACAGTTATTTAGTTTCTTTTTAAAAATGCCACTATGATAGATTTCTACCAATTAGTTTTGTACTTTTATTGCCTCCAGTCTATCCCTAAATGTAGGCAAAGCAAACGCACCCATTGTTCAATATCATTCATTCGGTCACTTGAAATACAGTTATAAAACAACTTCAAAAGGTGGGAAACTTTTATGAAACAAAACGAGAGCATTCCCAAGATCCTTGGCTTTCCACCGCAGTAGACCAATTCCCTCTCTCTCTCTCTCTGTCTCACTCTCTTTTAATTTTTATATATTTATTTGAGAGAAAGAGAGAACAGGAGCAGGGTGAGTGGCAGGCAGAGGAAGAGGGAGAAGCAGGCTCCCGGAAGAGAAGGGAGCCCGAAGAGGGGCTTGATCTCAGGTCCCTGAGATCATGACCTGAGCCAAAAGTAGATGCTTAACTGGTTAAGCCACACAGGCACTCCTCTTTTCTTTTGATCTTATGTTTGTATATGTGAAATTCTATGTTCATGCTCTATGTAATTCTCAGTAGAATGGAAATCTGAAGGCTTGAGTTTTAGTCCCCTAACACTTTCTGGCATTTTGACTAGATTTTTTCTTTGTCGGGGTGCCTGGGGGGCTCAGTGGGTTAAGCGTCTGACTCTTGGTTTCCTCATAATCTCAGGTTTGTGAAATGAAACCCTGCATTAGGCTCTGTACTGGGCGGAGCCTGCTTAAGATTCTTTTCTTCTCTCTGCCCCTTCCCCTCTAACAAAAAAGGATTTTCTCCCTGTCAAATTACTTTGAGTCTCTAATTTTCTGATTCTATCCATGCAACAAGTAAACAATTCATCTAGCCATTAATTACAATTTCTCCAAAAGAATAAACAAACACCAACAATCTTTTACGCGAGATCAGCATATGGAAGAGCAGGTGGAATGTAGTGGGTTATTTTTCCCACTAGTGGTAGAAAGCATGCATTTCAAAAACTGCAAGAAGGTGTGGAACTGTCTACCTCTGAACAAGAGCATGACTTAACTGAATTTCAATAACAGCATGGTAATAGGAAACCTATTTTCTTTTCTTAAAGACTACCTTCTACTTCTCTATTTCTACATTTTATCTCTTCCTATAAAAGAAGTTACTCTCAATATATAACTGCAGGTTTATCAACTAAAATATCAAAAACATTCCATTTCTTCTTTAAAATACAGAGAGGCAGGCAGAGAGAGAGGAGAGAGGAGGAAGCAGGCTTCGCGCTGAGCAGGGAGCCCAATGCGGGGCTCGATCCCAGGACCCTGAGATCATGACCTGAGCCGAAGGCAGAGGCTTTAACCCACTGAGCCACCCAGGAGCCCTTATTCAGGTTTCCATTCAGGAAAAAGTGAGCTCTTGACACCAATAACTTGCAGGTATTCAACATTTTATAGAACATGAAAAGAATATTTGCAGGTACACTCTACAGAATTCCCCATGATTACTTTGACAATATTAATGACTTCGGAAGGAAAGTGAGATTAGGCATCCCTCAGACAAAATAACATAGAATGAAACTGATTATTGTAAAATACTGATTCCAGTAGTGACGCCAGGCACTGATAGTTAGAATATTCATTTTGGCAGTACAATGCGTTTGCTAAGGAGATGAACACATCATAAACCCATTTCCCTAATGCATACGAATTCTATTCTGAGCTAAATGTGTTTTTATGTATCCTGCTTTATTCACAAAAATAAAGAGGACTTTTTGTTTAGGCCCTGCATGTTTCTTGATTTTTTTTTTTTTTGCTTGTTTGCTTTTTCTAAGAAATGATTTTGTTCCACATTGCCAATAGAAAAGTTAAGCACAAACGCCTTCAAAAAAGACCTAAGTGACTTTTAAAAAACTCTTTCTTTTAGAAAAACTGTCCTTAAAATGAAATGAACATATATAGAAATTTAGCATGCAGCTGATGCAAGACACAGTGAAGGACCCCCTGCTATGCTCAGGGAACAGAAGAGACCCAAGAGACTGTCTTAGAAGCCACAGCAGATGGCCCTGTTAAGCCAGAGCAGGCCAATTAAAGTTGTATTTGGAGCACTCTGTTACCCCTGGAGGACAGAGGGAAAAAAAGAAAGTAGGAGGCGCCATATTTAGTAACTGTTCAGACTGTAAAACCAAACCGTAAGAAGTATGTCCCTGGGAATGAGATGCTTTTCATTTGGACTGTGCCTTTTATTTTATGCATTGTGATAAGCAGTCAGGGATCTTGACTATGTTGGGTGTTATTTTTACATTTCAAAGGAGCACAAATGAAGCCAGGTTCCCTGTTGCTGTGTTTTTATTTAGTTTAAATTTACTCCCTGGAACACATGTCTTTTTAGCAGCCCTGATAGTAGGGCTCCTCTAGAACAACCCCACAGGAAGGGGACAGAGCAAGACACTAAAGAATTTTAAAATTCTTCTTCGAGCTGGGTTGAAATTGGGGGAAAAACAACAACAACAGAAAAAGTCTTTCCAAATATCAATAGCTTCTCTATGCTACCTAGGAGGCTCTGCCTGCTTCTTAAACTAATTGTATATGAGGGAAAAGAATAAATCAATGCATTTGGAAATCGCTTTGAATATACCCTATATACAATTATGGACAGATGCAAATAGTCCGATTTCAGTTTGGCACAGGGAAGGAAGATATCATTTTGCAGATATTGCTAAATGGCTAAACTTAAGGCTCTGCTCAGGTACAATTTCAGAGAAAACAGATTTTTTTCTTTTAATCTTCGCCAATCAAATTCTTTGGCAATGACTAAAATTCTCATACACTTAGTCCCATGACTTAAGGCACTAAAGGCCATTACTAAAATTTAAAAGGGAAGGAAAACAAAAGCAAAAATGAACTATTGGGACTTTATCAAGATAAAAAGCTTCTGCACAGCAAAGAAAACACTAAACAAAACTAAAAGGCAACCAATGGAACAGGAGAAGATATTTGCAAGTGACATAACAGATAAAGGGCCAGTATCTAAAATCTATAAAAAAACTTCTCAGACTCAATACCCAAAATACAAATAATCCAGTCAAGAAATGGGCAGAAGACATGAATAAACATTTGTCCAAAGAAGACATTCATAAATGGCCAACAGACACATGAAGAAATGTTTCACTTGGCATCAGGGAAATACAAATCAAAACCACAATGAGATACTACCTCATGCCAGTCAGAATGGCTAAAATTAACAAGTCAGGAAACAAAAGATTTTGGTGAGGATGTGGAAAAAGGGGAACCCTCTTACACTGTTGGTAGGAACACAAGCTGGAGCAGCCACTCTGGAAAATAGTATTGAGGTTCCTCAAGAAGTTAAAAACAGAGCTACCTTATAATCCAGCAACTACACTATGAGGTATTTACCCTAAAGATACAAATGGAGTGATCCAAAGGGGAACCTGCAGCCCAATGTTCATAGCAGCAATGTCCACAATAGCCAAACTGTGGAAGGAGCCTGTTCCAGTGACAGATGAATGGATAAAGAAGATGTGTGTGTGTGTGTGTGTGTGTGTGTGTGTGTGTGTGTGGATGTGTGTGTGTGTATACATACACACATATATATGTGTGTGTGAATATTACATATATGTGAATGTTACATAGAATGGAATATTACTCAGTCATCAGAAAGGATGAGTACTTACCATTTATGTTGACATGGATGGAACTGGAGGGTATTATGATGAGAGAAATAAGTCAATCAGAGAAGGACAATTATATGGTTTGCTCATATGTGGAATATCAGAAATAGCACAGAGGATGACAGGGGAAGGGAAGGAAAACTGAATGGAAAGCAATCAGAGAGGGAGACAAACCATGAGAGACTCTTAACTATAGGAGATAAACCAAGGGCTGCTGGCGGAGAGGTGGGTGGGGAGGTGAGGTAATTGGCTGATGGGCTTTAAGGAGGGCACATAATGTAGTGAGCACTGGGTGTTACATGCAACTGATGAATTAGTGAAGTGTACATCTGAAACTAAGGATATACTATACATTGGCTAATTGAATTGGAATAAAATCAATCAATCAATAAATGTATGTCACTTGAGGATATTTCGCATTGATTCGCTGATCACTTGGGGAGTGGGAATGATGTGTGCTAATCTCTGTGTGTCATACAGTTTGTTAGAAACTTTGAAAGATAATCTCTTGAATTCAAGCAATTCCTACAGAGAGTACATAGTATTATTTCCATTACAAATATGAGAAAACTGAGGCTCAGTGAGCTTAAATAATATGCTCAAATTTGCACTGCTAGTAGACTAATCAGAACCTGACTCATTTTAAGTCCAAACAATTCTTTTCACTATTTTGCCTCCTTCACAGCGTACTTGGGAAAAATGATTGGGGCCATTATGTTCTACTGGTAGCATGGGTTTTGGGAATTAAGAAATGCTGAAAGCACTGTTACGGAGAAAACTTTGAACAGTCTTTAATTAATGCAGAACATTTAGTAGTCTTCATGGAGGGGGCAGAAGAAGAAGAATGTTTTACAGAGACATTTATGTGCACATGTGTGCTTTGGGCATGGAAAGGTTCCCCCCACCACCACCAAATCTTGATATTCCTGAATGATTCTGGGGTAGAGCAATGCAACTGATGCTTCACCCTTCCAACTGAGAACCACTGACCCATAACCCAAAGTCTGGCTAGAAGATACAGCTTCAGAGTATTTGTCTCCTGGTTATAGGACAGACTTCGAACCCTCTACACAAATTCCTTATAAACCAGATGATTTAGGACAAATATATATATGTGTGTATATATGTAATATATATATGTGTATATATGTGTGTGTGTGTATATATATATTTGGTTTATGTGTTCTCCTCTACAAAGCAAGTTGATTATGCTTAAAACAACCCTTAAAGTTATTTTCTTTTTTCTAGGAGTGAAATCTTTAAGATATGTGAACTCATGCCACATGGAACACACATATATAGTTGAAATTGTTCTGACTGGAAAGGGGGTTTAGGAAGTGATAGAACCATTTCCATAAATACCAAGGATTCTGTGGACCACATTTTACAAGTCACTGAGTCCCTAACATCACTTCCAGTTATAGAAAATATATTAAACAATCACATCATTTCTCACTGAAGTCTAGAAATTCTTTAGTATTCTCCAGAACAAAAATGAGCTTAAGTCTAGACTAACAGTTTTAAAAATTTAAAATAGTTTATAAGTGATCATATATTCTCTGACTTAAAATGAAAAATTAGTCTAAACACATGAGGTTAAAAGGCAAATAAGAGACTCTCCACAAAGCATTTGCTTCATCTCCTCAGCTCTGCACATTGATACTTGACAATGAAAGGGCTGAGCTTTGTAATTTTTTGAGATGTTTATATGAAGTTTCCTATTTTAAAATACTGTTAACTCACTATTTTTCAAATTGTATCTGGAGAAAATAAAAACATATTCCAGACCCTCTAGATGCTATCCTAGGATTTCCAGTCTATTGCAGGTCAAATTTGTTTAAAACAATGAAAGTGTAACACAAAATATAAGAGATTTGTATGATGACTTTCATAGGTTGTTAGATTTAATTCCCACGTCAGCACTGGGTGGCAGGCAGAACAGACTTTTACCTTATTGTAAATAAGCCTGAATGCCATACAGTTTTCAGATGGGGAAATGAGTGGGTGTCTCATTTTGTGGCTTAACTCTAAGTTTTAATAGAGTCCCTAGAGACTTCCACCTGGCCAAGTCAAGTGCATACTACAGCAGCTGCTGCTGCTGAAGGAAGGGTCACGAGAAAACATTTTCTCTCTCCTCTGCTGCTGCCTCCTCCTTTTTGCTAGTTCTGCAAATCCACTCTGCACTGTGCCAAGAAAATGCCATCTGCCTCCTACACAAAAGGCAACAGTTTCCAACATAAGTAAGCAGTTTTGCAGCTCTGGGGTAGGAATGTGTGGAAGTTAAACTGCGGTTAGAAGAAAAGACTCCACAGCTTACATCTTGACATACCTTTCTAATTGATGCTTTGGTGTATTCTCTCTTTCTTAAAACCATTTCTTACTAGGCAAATGGAGACTTTAGGATCATCATCTCTCCATGAGATTGAAAATGAGATCTTAAAATTAAATTGGTCTCAAGCACTTGTATTTATTCTAAATGACCATGTGTATGACTGGGGCAGAACACCAAGTGGGCTAATAAAACAACAAACTTCTTCAAATTTCAGGTTCTTAATTGCTTTCTTGGATGTTCTAAAAAGAATATTTTGTAATAAGAATTAACTTCTTACAGAAACTTGCAAGGAATAATTCCAGTCTTCGGCAACCAATTCATCAGCGGCCTAAAGCTTTCACAGAGTTTGAAAAGTAATTGATAGTTAAGGTAGATTCCATTAATGAATAGTAATGTGATTGTATGTAAATTACATAATCTCACTGAACCTCATCTGTAAAATAAGAGGTTCTCAAGGTTAGATGATATCATTCGTATCATAGGGTGGCTCCTTCATCAAGTAGTTTTACCGATTAGATGATATACGCAAGTGGAGTTCTAGGTACATAACGAACACTCAGTTCTCTATATTTTACTACTTTACTCAGGGGCCATTGACTTAATTTATGATCTCAAGTTAAACACTGTATTTTGTCTATTTAGATCAATCTATAAAATGCCATTTCTGAGGATACATACTTTTCCAATGGGGTTCCTTGAATGTCTAATAAGATCACAGATGTGAAAGGATTATGAAAGTTACAAAAACAATTTCTAAGTGTGGGTAGTAGAGTTACTATTTGTCATAATCAAATAAACTCTTGAGAGTTGGCTTAGTGGGATATGATGGAGGTGTTAAGCAGAGATCACATCATAAAGGGTTTGATAAACCATGATAAAAATTGTAAGGTCAGTAAAAAAAATTGTAAGGTCAGTGGACTGTATCAACATCAACTTCCTCATTGTGACGTTATTTTATAGCTGTATAGTAAGTCACCATTGGGAGAAACGGAATAAAGACACACAGGATCTCTCTGTATTATTTCTTGTGACTATATATGAATCTATAATTACCTTAATTTTTTTTAATGGGCATAGAAAACCATGTACTTTATCCTGAGGTAAATGTATAGCCACTGGTGGGTTTTACACAGGGGACTGAAAAGATCAGACTGTTATTTTAGAAAGATTCTTTTGGAGGTAAGATAAAGGAGAGACAAGAGAGAGAGAGAGAGAGAGAGAGAGAGAGAGGAAAGAAGGGAGGAAGGGAGGAAGGAAGGAAGGAAGGAAGGAAGAAAGGAAGGAAGGGGAAAGGGAGGGAAAGAGAGAGAGGCAGGGCGCCTGGGTGGCTCAGTGGGTTAAAGCCTCTGCCTTCGGTTCAGGTCATGATCTCAGGGTCCTGGGATGGAGCCCCGCATCGGGCTCCCTGCTCAGCGGGGAGCCTGCTTCCCCCTCTCTCTCTGCCCGCCTCTCTGCCTACCTGTGATCTCTCTGTCAAGTAAATAAATAAAAATCTTTATAAAAAAAAGAGGGAGGGAGGAAAGGAGGAAGAGGGAAGAAAGGGGAGGGGAGGGGAGGGAAGGGGAAAATATACAAAGGATACTAGAATTTCCAAGGAGAATTTTCAAGAGGTTTAAGTAAGAGACTGACATAAAAAAATGAAATGATAATGAAAGTGGAGAGGAAATCATTTGAGACACATGAAGGGTAAGAATTGGATACATGTTTATAGATCATTAGATGTGACTATAAGGCAGAGAGTAGTCAAGAAAAATGTTCACATTTTTAACTTGAACAATTACATAATGGTGGCTCCATTTACTCAAGTAGACAATAGGGAAGAACATAAGGAGAGAGAGGGGAATGTAAAGGACACTGGACTTGGAAGCACTGGGTTTCAATGCCTGGGTGATAAAGAGAGACGATTAGTAGACAGATAGACACATATTTCTAGATTTCAGGAGAGAAGCCTAGGTTAGTTTCATATGCAAAAGCATACGGCTCCAAACCTTGGGAGTAGATGAACTCACCCAAGAAGTCCACGTGGGGTAATAAAGGTAGAGAATCTAGGACACAAACGATGAATCTGTGCCCCTTATTTGAGCCAAGTCATGAATGAACTTGTCCTGATAAACATTCAAAATGTCTAGGTTGATGCATACTCTTAATGATTCCAGAAAGGCCACAAATATGAAAAGAGTATACTATACAAATACAGAGTCTCCACCAATAAAATAAATTGTTTCACAATATGGTTTAAAGCATTAAATGTGATACATGTAATGTAACTTAGAGAAGTGTTTCTGCGCTTCATGATCCTTTCCTGCTTCTCTAAGATCTCACCCCCTTTTGTCATATCAAAAATTTTAAGTTCTGTCACTCAAATAAAAAATTAAGGCAAATGTAATAATGAAGTGCTGAATTTTCAATGTGCTTCATTTAATGCTGATCACTATTATTTTTTCTCATAGTAGATTTCCTGTCATTAATTTTCCTTTTCCATCGAATTCATTTTTCTTTATCATTACTTTGAAACTCACTAGCAACCTGTCTTCTGAAAATACCTTGGGTGCTTTTTCTTTTTTATACCTTTGCTTTGCTGTACATAATTTTATTATTAGTCACCCAACTGCATTTTTTAAGAATTTATTTTTTAGAGCAGTTTAAGGTTCACAGAATAATTGAGGGGAACGTAAAGAGATTTCCCTCTCCCCAGACTTATACAGCCTTCCCCATTTTCAACATCCCCCCATCACAGTGGTACATTTAGTACAATTGATGAGCCTATGCTGACACATTATAATCATTCAAAATCCATAGTTTACATTGTAGTTCACTCTTCCTGATGTACATTCTATGACTTTGGACAAATGTGTAATGGCATGTATCCAAAATTGTGGCACCATCCAGAGTTTTCACTGCTCTAAAACCTTCTACACTCTATTTATCCTTCTCCATCAGAGTCAGAAGCAATGAGCTAAAAATCAAGGCTTCCACCAAAGAAAGCAGAAGATAGAGAAGAATAGATAGCAAGGCAGGAAAACCAACTCAAAGCAAAATCAGAATGATAAAAAGATGATCTGAGAATATGTTTTAGAGCAGTTGCTGCTTCTTTTTGAGGGAAGTTGCCTGGCAAGTGGGCGTAGGAAACTGTTTTAAAAATATGCCGCATACATGGAAAAGATAAGGGCCAAAGAATTCCAATTTGATCCAATAGTAGTATAGATATTCCAGTGTTTTGAGAAAGAGCATAGTAGAATGAAAACTGTTGAGAGAAAAGACATTGCTAGATTTAGGAAGTGTGGCCTGAGCTAGGGTAGACATTACAGGCAGGTAAAAAAAAAAAAATCACAGGTGTTTGTTCATGCATTCATTTATTCAATGAGCTGCTACCACATCCCAGGAACTATGCTTCCTATAGTGAACAAATTGAGAAAGTCCTTGGTTCTATGGAGCTCATCTTTAGTGGGAGAGATAATAAACAAATATATCTATGACATTTATTTTTTTTAAAGATTTTATTTATTTATTTGACACACAGAGAGATCAGATCACAAGTAGGCAGAGAGGCAGGCAGAGAGAGAGAGGAGGAAGCAGGCTCCGCGCCGAGCAGGGAGCCCGATGCGGGCCTCGATCCCAGGACTCTGAGATCATGACCTGAGCCAAAAGCAGAGGCTTTAACCCACTGAGCCACCCAGGCGCCCTATCTATGACATTTAATTGATTACATATGATAAAGAGAAACTAGTAGAATAAGAGAAGTAAATAGTCTGGGACCTAGTAGGTAGAGGTACTGTTTTATATGAGTGATCAAGAAAGATCTTATGAGTTGACACTTGAGCACAGCATCAAGATAACACTTGAGTGGGCCAAATAGAAGGAGCCATTGTCAGTTACATCAATTCATGAGAATAAATACAATTCTAAAAATTTCCTATGGTTAGAATCCAAAGATAGAAAACCATTCTGTTTTGTAGGCAAAAGTTTCCCCTTTCACACAGTGATGTGAAAAATGTCTCCCTTGGGTCCTTATAAGTAGGATACTAAATGGTACTGTAGAAAATCTTTTTCTATGGATTATTTTAATACAAATGTTTCTTACAACACACCTCATTGTAAGATAATGATTCAACACCACTGTTTTTAATATCTATTAGCACCAAAGCAATGTGGTTCAGATACATAGTTTGTGTTATTTTAACCTCATCCAAGGTGATATTGAGAAATGTGGAGAAATTTATAGACAGTAATCATTACCCATAATCATGATACTAGCTACACTTTTGAGCCATTATCCTAATGAGAAAGACAGAGGGAAAAATATAATGTGACCACCTTCTCAGTCTGGATGGCATCTCCACCCAGTGGAATATTTCTGTAGAGTATGTCTGAATTAGATGACAATGCACCAGCAGCTAGAATTAGTAAAGAAATTATTTTTTTAGAGAAAAAAAGTAGCATTTTAGATTTTACTCTAACAATGGAAAGAAGTAAATTATAAATCCACTCCTATAAAAAGAAGATTGTCCTTTCCTTTGATGTAATGCTATTTTGTATCTCTTTATTCCTTAACAAAGGTTGGATTCCCATTAGTGAGTAGAAAATATTGTAGCTGACACTAGAAAAATGTCTGAAGTGAACTCTCTCTGATGTGACTAAACTAATCTCTCACTATAATTATCCTTTGACCTAGAGATACTGTCAGTTTTTAACATTTCCACCCTAGAACTTTTATCAAACAAATTGGTTTGAATAAGAACAAAGTGTTATTATTCTTACCATTCTAGTTATTATAAACATACACAGACCACACACACAGAGTCCCTAAGAGACAGGGCAGTGGTCTGTGGGGTACCACCATATATTCAAGAAAGCACATGCAGGATATTTCTTGCAAATTGCCATTAGTTCACCTGGTTAATGGGAAGATCACAGAGCAGTTTATAGAATTAGAATAAACTAAGCTAAAATCCTGGTCCTGCCATTTACAAGTTATATGAACTTGGGAAAATGACTCATCTCTAAACTTACAACTTCATCTGTTAAATTAGATTATTAATGACAGTGTTCTCTTAAAATAAATGTGGAAACCTAGTTTATGGAAATCTCTTGGCTTATATAGGAAATATATGATGATTTCCTTTTTCCCATCTTATTTGCTTCAATGGTTCAAACATGCACAAAAATATAATACAAGTAAAAATATTTTGCATGGGGAATTAAAATTTAGATGACTATGCTATCTATATTTTAAAACTTATAATATTTATTCATTTGAAATTTGCTGAAATCACCATGCTTTTTATAAATACATTTAACATGAACTGTTTCTTTTTGCAAATTATTGTTACATATGTAATGAACTGTAGAACAGTAGCATCTTAGAATAAATATACTTACTCTAAAGGTACTGTACTTAGAATGCAACTGTAATTACCACACTAGTAGACCAATTATAGTATACCTTACCTATATATAAAAAAATCAACTGCTTCAGAATTGACCCAATCATTCAGGGTGGGGTGACCCATTCTAATATTGAAGCACCTATGTTCTAGTAAAAGTTAAGAATTCAGATGCTGCTAACTAAGTACAATAAACAGGACCAGGAGAAAAATAAAGATTGGCAGCAATTTCACACTATCTCTAATACTGTCCTACATTGGAATCAAATTTGGACCTGGTCTTTATATTCCAAATTTTATAGTTTGAAACACACTGTTAGGTAACAGTTTCTCATTAAAATTCCCCACATGACCCAACAACTATCTTGTCTCCTCTACCTCTTGCACCCAAGGAAAAACACATTTCTTATACCCCTTGAAAACAGAAAAGACTACATGGACTGATCTGCCAAATGGCCCTTGAGTAAAAGAAGTATGTGTCACTTCTAGGCCAAAACATCTAATGGTGGCATTGTTACCTTTCCTTTCTCTTCCTCTTCCACAGTATTTATGGGGAAGTGTTCACACTGTCATGGCAAAGACTGAGTCACCCAGACACTCCAGAGAAGTCAGGTACCTTGAGAAGATGCTCAGACTCTCATCAGAATGTGTGTGATTGAAACACAGAAATGCTGGGGCTTACTCTTTCTCCAGTCTATCTAGCCTATCCAGACTAACATGTCGAATGACAAAGATGTGCATTATTGCTGATGATTCCAGGAAGGTTGCGCTGGCAATATGCTCAGGTACCGGTTATCATAAAACAGTATTTCTCAGTCTGTATTCCTTACATCATTAATTACATAGAATTCTCAGTGAACAAATGCTTTGACTATCATAGAGTGTGAGAAACAATGCAGTTACATCACCTTGTTAGAAATACACAGCACAAATGGACACAGGAAGGATTGTGAGATTTTTACATAAAGGCAATGACATACACTGGACGGCTGGAGGGTGCCTCCTTGAGGATGTGGATAGAACTGCGTTCTGAAAGAGCCCTGGGGGGTACTGCTGCATTGAAATCATCTTCGGGATCTCTACCCAGCCCCTTACACAATCCAACCAATGGGAGAAAAAGATCTTATCTATATTATGTCTATGATTCAATACTTTTCTATTCTCTTCCTTTAAAAAAAAGGAGACTATTTGCCTCCTTGTAGGAAGCAATATGCTCTGCTCTATCAGATCATAACTTCCAGAGCAGCATGAACTCCGGGGGTGGGAGGGAGAGGGCCCTCAGGTTGACTCATCTGCCTGTCCCTCCGTGGGTGGAACTAGTTCTGAGAGGCAGAGAAGTGGTCCATTTAGTCCAGAGTTCCTGAGATGTCATTCGTCACCTTTATTTTTACAAAAATAAAGTTTGTTTTGATTTGCTGTGCTTTGAAAATCTCACCAGATGCCTTTATCTATCCAACGTGGTTTCAAACACAGTGGCAGAAAGAGAAGAAACATGTGCGTCTGACAGTCAGGTGAAAGAGTATCTGTAAATACCATAAGCCAAAAAGAAACACACTCTATTTAAGTAGCTGAATGAAGACCCCTGGAGAAGGAATTCAGTGGTGCAAGATGAATCTAGCGAAGTAGGCAGGGGGTACAATATGAAGGACTTTGGGGCCATATGATGCATTTTGCAATGGATTCCAAGTAAAATGTCAAATCACTCCAGTGTTTATACAGGAATGAAATACAAGCGGATTAGATGATTGTCTAGGGGGAAGTCACTCCTAGGATTTTGACTTTCATAGTGAAGATGAAGGGGATACATTCACTAATGTGTTATTACAGTGTTTCCATTAAAATAACTATTTAACCTGGTGTATACAGATATTCCTACTGAAAAATAGTATTTTCTTGCCCTATTTTCTACAACGTAACTCTTTAGGCATAGGGTATTAGAACACATTAAGTGCACTGAACCATTGTATGACTTACCTAATTTCACTCCTCTAATTAGAGTGAGATGTGCTCTGTAATCCAGGATTCCTGTCAGTTACAATGATGATACTTGTAGAAGCACACCTTTCATTATGTCTATTTTATCTCAAAAAACTTCAACACTTGACATTTGCTTACCAATTAGAGCCCAAACTCCTTAGCGGGTAATGCTAGGCTCTATCTGATCTTTCTTTAACCTTGATTTCTGTCCTAAATAATCATAACTTTATTAAACTTTAACAATTAATAATTATTTGAGCTTGCCTACAAAATCTTGCTGGGACTTCTTATTTATGTTATTCACCTTAAAATGCTTTCTGACTACCTACCTTTCTTGTAAAATAACTAGTCCATTATAGTATGGTCATTCTTCTCCATGAATATTTTATGCAACTACCCAACATGATGAAGTCTCTTCTTATGTTCAACAGTATTTTCCTTTGTTCACTCAAAGAGTTCTTCTCAAATATAGTCTGGTTATTGATGGTTTTTAATAGTCATGTCTTATTTCCATTATTAGATTGCTTATCATTAATCCTGTATGTATTGGGTATCCTAGAAAGTTCATAAATAAATGTTACAGATCAAATCCCACTATGAATTAATCCTTGCACACAAGCTTCCAGATAATGTTGTGTTATGGGAAGCAGAAGTGAAAAACTTTTGGGCAAGATAGTTTAAAAATTATTGAAGAGACAGGAATATTCTCAAATTATAGGAGAAATGGATACTGATTTTTTATTCAATCAACTCACTCTCATACATATAACAGGTTTTTTCTCTACTTCTCCTCTGCCTTTCTCAGGACATTAACTTCCTTGCACATATTATCTCATTTGGTAATGAGATTCAAAGTTTGTGAGTAGTGTGAGATATGGAGAGAGGAAAATCACTTACCCAGTCAATCCTGAATACCAATTCAGCGGTCTAATGATTGGGTAACTCCATATCAATCACTGAAGTTATCAATTCCATACATATAGCAAGCAAAAAATTAATTTATTTGATAGCATGGAAAGGCCCTCACTGAGCAAGCTGATAAGAAATGTATAAAATTCCCTCACAATATGAACTGGCAATGACTCTGTGCTGAGAGTATTGAAGTTGTATATTCTAATATAATGGCAACATGTAATTAATGGTTTTACATATTAGTGTAAAGGAGTACAATCAATCCCTTTGTGTCAAAATAAAATATTACTGAAAGTTGACCTGAAAAAAGGGAACAAAACTGTTGTAATTAACACATTTCATAACTCCTAGCTGAAATATATATTTGAGTTGTCTTTAACAAATATCTGCTAAAAGAAGAATGTGGCCTTGTGTGTGAATTTATCAATTTGACAGATAATGATTTTACAGAGTTATGAATACAAAGTAGGGTTTTGTGATTCAGATATGAAAAAGCTTTGACTAGGATATTGAGTAGTAAATAAGGGAATACTCTGAAGAGATGAAATGATAGCTAATAGAATGAAAGTAATGTAGCTAAATAAAGCAGTATGTTAAAAATCAAAATTTCTGAGCTAGAAAAAATACTTTCAGACAAATACATATTCAAAATAGTTTTCCTTATTCTACTTTATACGTAGAAATAAAGCAATTAAAATAAATTCATCAGTAGCATCTTTTCATGAAGAATCTTAAATCATTTTATGAAAGCGTATTGCATTTTTTTCTCTGTTAGAGAAAGTATAATGATAAAAAGATGCACTCGTTATTTTATTCGCAAATAGTTTATTTTGCATTATTGAAAAAAACAGGGGCAGTACCAAAGGATTAAGATATGTTTATACTATGTTTTTACTGATATGAGACAGCCCAATAAAATGTGGAAACATACTGGATACAGGTTGGCCCCATGACCTTGGTCAATTTCTGATGTTTTAAACAAATTCAAGGAGCAACCTCAAACAAAATCCCTTTATCTCTCAAAGCTCAACTTCTAAGGTATATAATGGATTCAATAAAATGTAAGGTCTGTTTATTTCTAAAATAATAAATCATGACACATAATGATTAAATATATAATAAGCACTCACTCTTTAAACACATCTTTAAAATCTCTTTCCATGTATCTACCTCAAATATTTGACGACTTGGTGGGAGATAAAGAATGTAAACATGTAAGTATATTTCATGGTTACTAGTTAATAGAGTAAGTACAAAGTGTTATGAGGGTGAAGAGAAATTGTAGATAATTAATAGAGCAGGAAGGAACGTACAATGGAGGATGCAATTTCTGAAATGAGATCAGGAGGACAGTAGGAAATAACCAGATGAAAGGGAGAGAGAAAGGCCAGATGTGGAAGGCCAGATATGGAAGCGTACATGTGAATTTCATACCAAGAACTGGAATCAACGTCTATATTGCTCTAGGAGTACTATAAGCAGGAATAATTCACCCAGCTTTTCAGCATCCTAGTTTTAACACTTACATGATCCCAGTGGAACCTGGACTACATATGGATCAATGCAATGGGGCTCCCTGGAAGAGGCTGGGGTGTGGGAATCCAACACCATGCCTTGCTCTGGCGATGCTAGGGCAAGTGCTTACCTGTACTGTGCATACCCCAGACTATACTGCCCTGGTGCTGTTTGTTTCTATTTCCCTGAAGGCCATTTTCCTGATATCCACATATAAATGACCTAACTACCTAAACATAATAACCCCTTTCTTAGAGTTACTTGATCTCCTTGTTTAAGCACGCTCCAGTAGACCACGCTTCAATCCACTAAGCATGCTCCCATCTCAGAGCTGCTGTGTTGGTTCTCCTATCAACTGACTACAAGGTTTGTAACCATCACTTCTTTCAGGTCTTTGCTCACCTATCACTCTATCCGCATCCTCCTCTGGAGTCAACATACATTAAGTATCCCTCCAACCCCTTATCTAGCTAGGTATTGATTTGTAACATTTATCACTATCAGATATATTGCTTATTCTAAGGGTGTGTGTTTCTCCACTTTTTGTTTCCCGCACTAGAATCTAAGTTAAAAGAGGTCACAGACTTTGTATTTTTGCTATCTGTTGTGTCTCCAGAATATAATGGCTATCTCATAGTAATCATTCAACAAAAATTATTGAANTTTCCCGCACTAGAATCTAAGTTAAAAGAGGTCACAGACTTTGTATTTTTGCTATCTGTTGTCTCCAGAATATAATGGCTATCTCATAGTAATCATTCAACAAAAATTATTGAATGTTTATTTTTCTATTCTACAAGAAGTTATTACACAGATCTGCAAATTTTTATTAAGAGCTTATTAAAATTTCATATTCAAGAATATTTTACAGGGATGCTTCTTAGCTAAAAATAAAATCTTAGTTCAGAAGTGAGATTGGGTAATACCCCCTCCTCTTACATATCCCATTCACTGATTTTCATTGTGGGTACTTAATGGAAAAATATTTCAAATCAAAACTGGGATGTTAACAGGTATAAGTACATGTGAAAGTCTATAAAGAAGTTTACAGAAATGGAAAGTTTCTCGAGACTATTAGGAGTGAAGGAGTCTGATTTTGTTGCTTCTAACAGAATCTCTAAGTCAGTGATGCTTAAACTTTGTCAACTCAGGACTACTCTAGACTCTAAATATTATTCAGGGCCCCAGAGATCCTCAGTTTATGGGGTGGAATGCTCATAGTCCGTGGAATGCTGGAGCCAACTCATACAAACCCATACTAGCCAATCATTGTTTGCCTCTTTTCTCAAATTTTTATTCAGTTATACTACTTGGTAGCTTCAAATCAGCTATGGTGGGAATATTTACATATGGAAATGGAATTAAAACTGTTAAAATTTGGGACATTTTTTGAGAGCCAGCTCACAAACATTTCACTGGTTCTGGTTCTCTGTATTTCATCTATGAGAAAGTAAACTGAGGAATTTTGAAGAACAAAAACATTGTGAATTCACAAGAAAATAAAATGTAAGTAAGTCATTAGTATTATCATACAGTAGATTTAACCATGCAGATCCTGGAAAGGTTTCCAAGGATTCCCAGTAGTCCCCAATCTACGTGTTTGGAACGACTGTTCAACACTGTGGTAGCTAGAATCTGAGTCTATCCCAACAATTCCAAGTGTAGCCTGTGCACAAAGCACAAAAATATATAAACGTAAGTTAAAGTATATCACTATTTCTTGAAACTAAATAGCCAAGGAAGCTAGCTTGTGGGATTTCCTTAACTAAATATAAAAAGGACATAGAGTCATTCTGCTTCATGGTTAATAAGAGATTGCTTATTTTTTATACCTCAAATTAGAAAATATGCATCAAAATGTGCCATAATCTTCAGTAATATTCATTTTGGAACAACAAAGACCATTGATTATAGAACTAGACTGCTCCGATCAGTAAAGACCAGCGGAGATGACATAGAAGTATTTAGACTGGAGAATGATTTAGGAGCAGAAAAAGTGCTAGAACTTTGGGCAACAGGAACCAGGAAAAAAGAACAGCCAGGACTGGTGCACAGGGTCCTGAGACACAATTCTATGGCATGTGAACAAACACCAGTTGATAGACATTGTTTTGTAAACCACTGAAGTTTTTATATAATAAGGAAGGACAGAACACAAGTGAAAGTAATTCTACTCAACATATCTCACTGATATTGATGAATATGGTTAGTCTACAGGCAACTAAGATTTATCTAGTGCAAACCTTCCCAACCATATTTATACCATGACTGTATTCATTTTCTATGCTATATAAAAATTTACCACAAACATAGCATTTAAAACAAAACACACGGGCGCCTGGGTGGCTCAGTGGGTTAAGGCCTGTGCCTTCGGCTCAGGTCATGATCTCAGGGTCCTGGGATCGAGCCCTGCATTGGGCTCTCCGCTCAGTGGGGAGATTGCTTCCTCCTCTCTCTCTGCCTGCCTCTCTGCCTACTTGTGATCTCGCTCTCTATCAAATCGATCAATCAATCAATCAATCTTTAAAAAAAAATAAAACAAAACACACTTATTCCACAGTTAGCTTAGCTGGGTGCTCGGCTCAGATTCTCACACACTGACTGTTCTTCTCTGGAGATTCAGGGGTAGAAGTATCTGTTTTCAGTGTCAATGGTAGAATTCATTTCCTTGTGTCTGCAGGACTGAAAGCCTGGATTCTTGCTAGCTATCAGCTAGAAGCCACCTTCAGCTCCCAGACAATTTTCTAGAGAACACCTGCATTTTTCAGAGACTATTTACAGTTCCCAGAAGGTACCTGCCATTACTTGCTTTATGAGCTTCCTCAACGTGACTGCTTACTTCATCAAGTCAGAAAAGAAAAATCTCTAGAGCAAGTCCACTTAAGCAAGATAGAGTCTTATGTAACAGAAGTACAGGAAAGGCATCCCACCACTTTTGACATATAATGTAATATATCCATGAAAGTGACATCCTTTGCCATATTCCATTGGTTAGAAGCAACTCATAGGTCCTACCTACATCCAAATGGATGGGACTATACAAGAACATGAATACCAAAAGTAACATCTCATAGTGTATCTGTCACCACAATAACACTCAGAGAAACAGACAATATTTGTAAACGTATTGGGGAAAACTAAAGATAATGTGCAGCTTTCATATGGGATTTGTGAAAGTAAGTTACAGTTATATCAATTAATTATGGTAAGAAAATAATCATGAAATAGGAAATACCAAAATATATATTTTATAAAACTTACAAATAAAATACTTAAATACAAAATCTGAGCATACTTCTGTTCCTATAAAAATTTTAGGTAGGATATACTTGAAATGTTCATAAGAAATTCCTAATCAAAATTGTTAATGATGATCTTCTCCAATTCTTAAAAGTTACCATCAAGGAGAAACTCTGGTCAAACAGAAAGGTGATAAAATATTTAATACCCTTTTCATAATCACTGAAAAATTTAGATTAAAAATTATTCTTAAAAAAAATCTAAGAGCTCTGCCTTTTCTTTCAGGGTGCATATAATGTCAGAAGTTCTTATGATAATGCAAACTGATTTCAAATTCAATGGAAATTTTTATATTAAATATAACAAACAGTTAATGAAGTTACAATTTGCATAATACGTATATATTATTACAAAGCCACCCTGAAGCTGGCTTCCATACCACTCAGATGGCATATCAAACAGAGAATGGATAGATACATCTGATGTATTAGAAGATAGCTATTTGAGTTAACTTCTAAACTGTACTCAACAAGACCCCATGTCCAACTTTCTTTGGGATGATTACTGATTACCTGTACTCTTTGGGTATCTGAAATGGAACTGATCTAATATCTCCAAAAATCCCTTTTCTATCAAGATGTGTCCTACAGTTAACTGATGAAAAAAAAAAAAAGCCTATAGCATATAAAACTCTTCCCCACCTTTAGCATATAGTATGTCAGTATCATGGGCTGACTTAACCTTCATGAGAAGATCTCAGGGTGTGTCATTAGACCTAATGTTATTGAATTGCACTCTGAGAATTTCTCACAAAGGAATTCTGCCTAATATGACCAGGCTAGTGCCTACAGACAGACAAAGACAAATGAGACCTCCCCCAGCTAGCCCAATGCCTGGGAGGACTCTGAGTCTTTGTATGCAACTCACATTTGCATACATTGGTGAATTGGTGATTCACCAATGGGCAGTTCTATTCAGGTGTAGTTCAAATGCCATTTAACCAAGCAAACCAACCGCCTGATTGAAACTAATTTTAGACAAGTAATCCATATACTTCTTTATTTTATGTTCTTGGGGAAAGATTCTCTGGGATTGCTCAGAGACTGAATATGCTAGTGTACATTTTGACATATATTGCCAGACCGCTCACCAGAAGAGTTGTGTTGGCACTTCTACCAAGAAAATGTGAAGGTTCCCATTTTGCTTAATTCTCACAAATACCAGGTTTCTTCAATCCTTTTAATTTTTGTCAGTCAGGCATGTGTCCTTCTAAGCCCTACTGAAATGTTTGTTATTATTATGATAATTTAAATAGCTTACCAAGCCTTTCGATGTTATTTATTCAGTAACGTGAAAGATTTTTGGCAGACTGATAAATATCCTCCAAAAGCTACGTTCTTCTCTTCATCCTGGATGCATAGCTAGGCTATGTTTCCTAGTCTCCCTGCATTTGGAGAAAATTATGTGACTGAGTTCTAGCCAATGGCTTGTAAGGGGAAGTGATGTATGCCATTCTTGGGCCAGAATTTTTAATAGCTATATTAGTTTACTACCGCTGCCATAACAAATAACCATAACTTTGTTGGCATAAAACAAGAGAAATTTATTCTCTCACTGTTCTGGAGGCTAGAAGTCTGAAATCAAGGCACTGGCAGAGAAGACTACAGGGAGAATTCTCCCTTGCTTCTTCCTAACTTCTGGTGGCTCACACAATCCCTGGCATCACTTGTTTGTGGTGGTATCACTCCAATCTCCACCTCACTCCTCATAAAGCATCCTCAGGGTTTCTCTTCTTCTGTGCTCACCCCTCCTTAGAAGAATACCAGTCACTGGATTGAGGGCTTATCCTAAATCCAGAGAAATTTCACCTTGAGATCCTTAACAAATGATATCTGCAAAGACCTTTTCCAAATAAGGTCACATTCTAAGGTTCCAGGTGGACATGAATTTGACGGGACACTATTTGACCTGCTACAACAGCGATGTCTCCCCAATGTCGCCTTTCCCTATTCACAGCCAATATAGTTAATAACTCCCTGGGCTAGACCTAAACTTTTATCATGCCTCAGAATCACCCAAAGACTTAGTTAAAACAGAAAGAATGCTGGCTTCCGTTGCCCAGTCCCAGTAAGTCTGCAATGAGGCCCAATATTTGCGTTTCTGACAAGTCCACTGGGGGTGCTGACACTGCTTTTCTGGTGCCAGACTGTGAGAATTTTTGTTCTGTGGCCTAAAATAAAAAGAGATGACTGTAGGGGCACCTGAGTGGCTCAGTCAGTTAAGGGTCCAACTCTTGATTTCCGCTCAGGTCATGATATCAGGTTTGTGAGACTGAGCCCCATCGTGGGCACCACACTGGGCATGGAGCCTGTCTGGGATTCTCTTTCTGCCCCTCCTTCGCTCTCTCCAACTTTAAAAATAAAAAAAGAAAAAAAAAAAGTAAAAAGAAGTAGCAGTGTGAACGTGCATGGAAGAAAGCCTTCTGTTGACAAAACCCAAAACCTAAATAAATAAAGAACCAAACAAACAAACCCTTATTTGCACTTCCATGTTAGAAATAAATAAATGTCTTTGAGCCTATCCTACCTTAACCAATATAAATGAACTTTTTTCAGATAATCCTAAATTTTCAGACATGCTGGGTATATTTCTGAGCTACTGATTCTACTTCATTAAACTGTCTCTTTGCTCATAATTATAACACAGTCTAAGTTGCTGTTGCTTCATAAAATGCTTCAGTCTGGTAGAGAAATAATCTCCCATTGGTTTTCTTTCTATAAGATTTTCTATTATTCTTTCATACTTCTGCATAAGGACCTCGACAAATGTTTTTATCAGGTCTAAAATGTTTAAAATATCCAACAGGTTTTCAAATGGGATTGCAATACGATTAAACAGCAATTTCGGAAATATTGGTAACTTAATAGTATTGAATTTTCTAAGAACAAGCATATATTACCTTTATTTGGAATGCTCCTATATCCCTCAGTAAAATTCAAATGCTTTCTTTATACAGGTAATATAAATTTCTTGAGATTGTCCCTGGTGATTTTAAGTATTTGTTGCTTTTGTGAATGGAACTTTCTTTGTAGATTTTGTTCTTTAGCTTGTTGTTGCTGTTATAGACTAAAATTATTGATATTTGTATTATATTTTCTTTTACAAGGAAACTTCAGGAGCTTTTTTTTCCCTCTCCTACTTTCAGTTGATTCTGACATCCAAACATATGAACTTCCCAGTAAATAATGAAAATTTTATTTCACTTTTGCCAATATTTATATCTTTTATTTATTCTTGTCCATTTGCCTAGTGCTTCCAGAATGATGTCAAATAATTGTGGTGATTGTTGATTTAACATCTCAGCTTCCACAAGGCTGTGATGACTTATATGAAATTTCCCTCCAGCCATAAATTTTCTAGGGTCATGAAGTCGTAGGATGAAGTCCTTTTCTTACTAAATCCACAAACACTTGGATGTTCTGATTATATGCCATAGGACAGTAGCTTTCAAACTGAGGCCCATATATTTGAGGGGTTCTTAAGATGGTTCACTGGGTCATAGGAAGAAGTGCATAAAAGAATTTTGCCGCATATATTTTACATCACATTGTAAACTTTCACTTTGAATCCTTTATAATAACAATACTAGCTAGAATTTACTGAGTGTTAATTATACAATAACTATTCCAGGTTATTCACCTATACAGCTAGTTTAATTTTTACACCAAGTGTTCAAGTGAGGCATATTTTTAACCATTTTAAAAGTAAGGAAACCAAAGCACAGAGAGTTTAACTTTCCTCATACTATTTCATCTCTTCATACATAATCTTAGTATACGGTAAGTGTAACTTTTATAAATACATTTACATATATTGTGATGCATGCTCAAAATTTGTTTTACTTCTTAGACTTCTCTTCCAGATTCTTGATCTACAGTCATTCATTGTTGGCTATCCTGCACATTCGAGCAGTTGCTCCCATTTCAGGTTACAAGAAGGTGAAGACAACATCCTGAGTTACAGTGTCTTCTGTCAGCACTTCCAGGGTGTTCAAACCCATGTACCTACTTAACTGCATGGTGACTCAAGTTGAGTTTTCCTTTCCAGACTCTTAATTTAAACAAAGGTTCATATATACTTACAATTTTCCACCTATTGCACTAATAGGTAATAACATAGTAGTAAAACATTAAACACTTCATATTTAACCATGCTTTTATTCTATCATTGGTACTATTAACCTTCCATTTCTGATGTTAATCATCATCAGTATGTGTCCAGGTGTTCTCTATGAATTACTTTATGCAGATACTAATTTTGAATATTATGCACAGTATAATAATTCTTTACTAAACTAACAACCCAATAGTGGGTGACTTTTGTGGATTTTTGCTGTCTTTCACTCTTTTTTTCTTCCCAGTCTTCCTCAGCCAAGACTGGATTTTTTAATCATGTATTTTTTAGTTTTTGCATCCAACTTAAAGCCCACTTTATTTTTTTTATTTTTTTTTAAGATTTTATTTATTTATTTCACAGCGGGAGAGAGATCACAAGGAGGCAGAGAGGCAGGCAGAGAGAGAGGGGGAAGCAGGCTCCCTGCTGAGCAGAGAGCCCGATGAGGGCCTCGATCCCAGGACCCTGAGATTATGACCTGAGCCGAAAGCAGAGGCTTTAACCCACTGAGCCACCCAGGCGCCCTTAAAGCCCACTTTAAATACACACACATATACACACGCACACAGCATTAATATCTAGTTCTTAAAATTAATTAATTTTTATTAATTAAAAGATACAAAGCATATAAAAGCTAAGAAGACTGGGTGGTTCAATCGGTTAAGTGTCTGCCTTCAGCTCATCTCTTCATCTCAGGGTCCTGAGATTGAGCCCCATGTCAGGTTCCTTGCTCAGTGGGGAGTCTGCTTCTTCCTCTTCCTCTCTCTTTGCCCCTAACCCTACTCATTCTCTCTCTTTCTCTCTCTCTCTCTCCCTCTCTCTCAAATGCATAAATAAAATCTTTTAAAGAAAGCTAAGAAGCATTAATGTACCTAGTCCAATCCTTGGAATATAATATATATTCAATAAATGTTGATTTTCTATATCAATGTAGATCTTCCTTAATATGAACATTAGTATATTGATATAAAATCCATGTGCAGTGCTTGGCACAGTGTTTGGCATATGTAAAAACATAAATATTGTCTATTACTATTAGCATCATCATCACCAACATTATATATGCCCACCAGTATGGCTAACACATAGAGGAAAATATTCCAATAGCAGGTCTCTTTCTCTCCAACTCCTATTTCCCCTCCTTTAACTTAGAGCCCCATTCAACTCAAATACATAAATAATTCATTAACTAATTCTAGATCACTTTGAAGCATAGCAGCAATATCTAAAGCAAATCTTAAAGGAAGCATTAGAGAAGACTACATTTTAAAACAGACAATACCATTATGCTGTGATTCAAAGTTATTGTTTTTTAATCTTTCAATTTCTGAAAATGTCTATTGCTAATTTAGATAAAGTTCAATCTTTATCTTTAGACAACTATTGAAGGCCCTCTAGACTCTGCCTTTATTACAACAACATAAAATAAAACACCTTTCACTGAATATATGGAAATATTTTCTTTTTAACCTGTACACACCAATTTACATCTGCAAACCACTGTGAATCAGCTACAGGCAGACCAGGTGCCTACTTAGCCCCTGTTTATTGCCATGAAGCTGCACTGAGCCATCCAAAAGTGTTTGCTAGAAATTATCACCATGAAAGGTATGTTCTGTTGAGCAGGGGGCTGATTAAGTGGGTTCTATTCTACTTTTGGGACCTGGATTTCTCATTCCTTTTGCTTCTGAAAAGTAGTCTTTTCTTTACCCACTTGTTTATGACAGGCAATTAGTGACTTTTGGTTTTATAATATTGGAAGACAGCAGAGTCAACTTTAATCACTAAAATTCTTTCATTCTGAAATAGCTTTGTTTTATATTAGATATAAACTTATTTGAGTGTATCACTGGGGAAAGGGGGTGTTGACTCCTTAATAAAACAGGAGTTGAATAAATTAAGGCTAATTCTCCTGATCAAAACATATTAGAATAGGCCCCAGAAAAGTAAGAAGTGCTTCACTGTGACTTTAAGAAGAGTTTTATCAGTGAGTTACTGCTGTGTAACAACCAACACGAAAACCCTCAGTGTCATAATATAATGGGCATTTATTCAGTTTAGAGTGGGCCTAGCTGGGTGGCTCTAAGCTATAGGTTGGCTCTTTATATCATGTGTTTCTCTTCCTTCTTGGATCAACATGTTCTTCTCATGTTACAAACAGAGGCAAAAAAAGGCAAGTGAAAAAATGTGTTGCTTATTAGAACCTGGACTCAGAATGGCACACTTTAGCTGAGCCTGGACTAAAGGGACAGGAAAGCACACTCAGCCTCTTTTTTTTTTTTTAATTTTATTTATTTATTTGACACAGAGTGAGAGATCACAAGTAGGCAGAGAGGCAGGCAGAGAGAGAGGAGGAAGCAGGCTCCCTGCTGAGCAGGGAGGCCGACGTGGGGCTCGATCCCAAGACCCTGAGATCATGATCTGAGCCGAAGGCAGAGGCTTAACCCACTAAGCCACCCAGATGCCCCGCACATTCAGCTTCTAGAAGGAAGAAAAGTAATATGACAAAGGGCATAGAAAGAAGAAAAGGTAAAAAAGAATACAGGGTAATGATTCATCTACCTCAAAGAGTAACCACCCAACCACTTAAGAAATCTTTCATTTTTCTCTAATTTTCTTTTTTTCCACCCTGTTCTGTTTTCTTAAAAATCTATTTTGTGGTCTAAGACAAAATTAAAATTCTCCATGTGACTGTATATGAAGTGTAACTGGATGTCTGATAACCCATTCCAGATTTAATTCTTCTAGAAAGTATTATTTGACAACACAACCTTTGACAAGCCCATCATCCATGCACTAGTGTTGGCCTGCACTTCCCCAATCTAATAATTATATTAAAGAAGATGACAGGAAATAATTATGGATAACATTTACTGAGCTCTTAGTATTTACTAGAGCCTTCATTAAACCTCAGATGCATGATTTCATTTTATTATTTGAAAAAACCTTTGGTGCAGGTATTATTAATTCATATCCCCATTTTACATACGAAAAAGCAAATGCAGAGAGGTTAAGAAAGTGCCCCAACCTCCCACAATTAGAAAATGCTACAGCTCAGATTCAAGTCTCTATCTGTCTAAATACAGAACTTATATCCTACAACATCCTGCTACCTGCTATGCAATAAGCATGCACCATTAGGATGGTCCATTTAATTTCTCCTTTATTAAAGCTCAAGTCCCTCAATAAATGAGACTACACAGGCTTTTAAATGTGATTCTTGTCAATAAACTGTGTGGTAAACTGAATAATGGGCTGCTCAAAGATATCCACATCCTAATTCCCACCCAGAACATGTGAATTTAATGGGTAAAAGGACTTTACAGATGTGATTAAGTAAGGATCTTGAAATGAAGGGATCATTCTGGATAATCTGTGCGGTCCTAAGGTAATCACTTTGGTCCTTATAAGAAGGTGAGGAGAGGGTAAGAGTCCCTGATGGTAGATATGATGGAAGAGGTTCCAACCTCTAAGTGATGCAAAGAAGAGACCATGAACCAATAAATGCAGGTAGTCTCTAACAGCTGAAAAAAATAAGGGAAAAGGACTACCCCCTGAAGCTTCAGGAAGACATGCCAACACCCTGAGTTTCATCTTCTGACCTCCAGAATTATGACACTGAATTCATGTGATTTAAAACCACAACATTTGTAGCAATTTGTGACAACAGCAATAAGAAATTAATACAAACTCAATGACAAGAGAATTTTGCCTATTTTATATTCTCTTGTACTATCAGTGATTACAACTGACCTAGGCACAATCCCTGCAAAATTGTTGAGTGAATAAATGAATGAAAAAGTGAAAGATTGAGGACTTAAGGAATAGAATCACCAGGTTCCCAATTGGAAAAAAAAAACTTAAATGGTGGTTATGAAAATTTAAGATATACCAATTTTTGAGAGGAAGCCTCATCATACTCAAAGTTGTCAAAACACTTCTGTGAAATTGCTTTATAGTTTATAACTCTATACCAAAAGTTAAATCCTTAAAAAATGGACATGTCTTGCAGAGCTTTGCAATAGTCCTTTGGTAAATGGGTCCAGAATGGGTTGTTTTAAGTTTTGTGATAGGGTTGTTTTTTTTTTTTAAAGATTTTATTTATTTATTTGACACACAGAGAGAGATTACAAGTAGGCAGAGAGGCAGGCAGAGAGAGAGGAGGAAGCAGGCTCCCTGCTGAGCAGAGAGCCCTATGCGGGCCTGGATCCCAGGACCCTGAGATCATGACCTGAGCTGAAGGCAGAGGCTTTAACCCCTTCGGCTTTAACCCACTGAGCCCCCCAGGCGCCCAGTGATAGGGTTTTTTATTTTAATATTTAGACTGCTCTAATTTGGTGTGACAAAAAACACCAGTTCATGTAACAAAACAACATGTTGTTTTGAGGAGTTCTGGCCAAGTAAATCAACACACAGATTGCACTAAAACAAAAACAAAAACAAAAAGCAAAAGACAGAAAACAAAACCATCATGACTCAGAGGAAAAAAAATATGGTATGAGTCCTTGGATTTTTTGGTTTTTAACTTTTTGGATTTAAAAGCTTTTACAACTGGTTGCCTGGGTGGCTCAGTGGGTTAAAGCCTCTGCTTTCAGCTCAGGTCATGATCTCAGGGTCCTGGGATCGAGTCCCACCTCGGGCTCCCTGCTCAGTGGGGAGCCTGCTTCCTCCTTTCTGCCTGCCTCTCAGCCTGCTTGTGATCTCTCTCTCTCTCTCTGTCAAATGAATAAATAAAATCTTAAAAATAAATAAATAAAATAAAAATAAATAAATAAAAACTTTTACAACTAACATTAGAAACAGCTACTATAAAAATACTTAATCATACCGATATAAGAGACAAATCAATGATCCTAAACATAATCAGAAAAAGGGAAAAATTCCGTTCACCATTAATTTTGTTATTTAGGTTAAAAATCTAAGTTCAAGTTCTAGACCATATATTTTTTAAATGTTTTTCCAAAATTGTTTTTACATTACCTATAGTAGATATGATATCAACTACTTTTATTCTGTACCAGACCCAGGGCTTTATAGGAATAATTTAAATTCTCTCCCTTTTACACAGATACAGGTACATGCACATGCACACATAAAAATGAGCTCAGGACACTTATATGACTTCCTCAAGGACATACAATAATAAGTGATAAGTATGCCTTTTTATTTTGACTTAATGTCATTTTCTTGAAGTACAAATGACTAAAATTAGCATTGTTCTATTTTGTGCAGTTTGGAGAGACAGCATTAAGAGTCGGCTATGTAACTAAAAAATTATACCATTATTATTCCAATTTGCATGAAATAATCTCTTAAAGGACTTTCAATTGGTCTGTAAAGGTCATGTATAGAAAGTTCAGGGCTGATTCAGTTATGATGTAAATGTCACATACCTTGTTTCCCAACTCATCATATAAAAAAGCAAAATGGAGGGCGCCTGGGTGGCTCAGTAGGTTAAAGCCTCTGCCTTCGGCTCAGGTCATGATCTCAGGGTCCTGGGATCGAGGCCCACATCGGGCTCCCTGCTCAGCGGGGAGCCTGCTTCCCCCTCTCTCTCTCTCTGCCTGCCTCTCTGCCTCCTTGTGATCTCTCTCCCTCTGTGAAATAAATAAATAAAATCTTTAAAAAAAAAAAAAAAAGCAAAATGGAATGAAATTTGAGAAACTCCCATATTTTATTTATTGTCAGGCAAATTAGATTTTAAACCCCTTAACCATAAAGATTATGTCATATCAGTTTGCCTCTCCCTCACACATTTTTACATAAGCAATCATGTAACTTCAATGCTACATTCTGCTTTCTGTACTTAACATATCATGAGCTTTTAAAATATTAATGGCTTCATTATCATTTTTAAAGATTGTGTAATCCATTACATAATTGTCCAACACTAAATATTTTTCTCCTTATATGAACATAGAAATTTTCTAATTCATTACTCATAATAAATACTTCATGTACTCAGATTATGTTTGGAGATGGGAATTACCTGCTAGAAGTAGTTATCCAGGGCCAAGGGATATGACATTTTTGATGGCTCCTTACTATATTGCCAAATTCTTTTCTCTTTTAATGGGGGCAATTGATACAGCCATTAGTAATAATGAATATTGAATTTTTCAGCACCTTTTACAGCTAGGGGTATTAATCTTTGTTAATTTGATAGATGAAAAACAGTACCTCCTAATTGATTTGATTGCTTGTAAGGTTGTTTTCTTAAGTAATATTTATAATTCATTTTTATTATAAATTCAATACACATTAATGAGAGAGAAATTTGAAGATATTGAGAATTATAGCAAAAATAATTAAACCTCCCATAATCTTATTATTCAGAAGTTACAACTGTTAATATTGTGGAGTATATGGGTCTGTCTAACTCACCAGCCATCACATATCTATACCAAGATCTATAGCTGTATCTATACCTACTTAGACCTACATTTGTCTACTTTGATATATAATATATAAAATTTAAAAATAAACTGGAATCACATTTTGCAGAAATATTTACATAATTATTGGAACCAATTCATGTAGTTTCTCTAAAACTGTTCTCCTATGAAATGTATATAGCTGTTTTGAATTTCTGTAAGAGTGAGCAGAATATTTCAACAGATTGGCTTTCTGAATAATGGATTAGTGAGGGCTTGGCAATTGCAAACCGTTTAACAGTATGGGAATCATCCCCACATGTGTGCACACTCTCTTCTGCTCTCTCTCTTTCTGTCTATGTCTGTCAGATATGGATATGGATATCTACACACATAGAGATACAGATAAATAGATAGATAGCTATTAAAAAGAGAAAGATACATTTTAAGTTGCAGTGTTTTAATTTCTACATTATTCAAGTAGTCTCTAGAATGGTCATGGAATAGCATGACATGTATGTTTATGTTTATTTCTGAAAAAATAGTGGAATATTTCAGGTAGTAGGACAACGTAGTCAAGATAAGTAAAGAACTTTTACATATTGCTTTCCCACATTTTTACATACTGTTTTTACAACTGTTTTTATATTGGAATGTGTTCTGTATTTATTTTTCCTTTGAGCCTTACGTTGGTTTTATCTCACCACTTGGTTCATCACACACTATTATAATTGGTCCATAACGGCCATTTAAATGGATTTATTAATCTGTTTTCAAATGTAGTGACTACAGACCTCACAGTAATAGAACATTACCCATAGATTCCATCCACTTATGTACTCCCTAACTGAACCCTCAACATCCCAGACCCAGACCATCATTCTGAATTTTATATAAGTTCCTTGATTTTATAATAATATGGTTTTGTCAAACACCAATTATGTTTCTTATTTCTGAATTTTAAAAATTGATACAAAGGGTTTCATAGTATGGGTAGTTTCCTAAACATTTTTCATACAATATTATACTACATAAGATTTAACTATGCTATTGCATATTTTCATTGCACTATAATATTCTGGGCTTTTTTGCTAAAACACTATTTTCCTATCGTCCTAATAATGAGTTTATAACAAAAACTCTGATTTTTGTTATTACAAACGATGCTGTTATTAACATATACATATCCATGTCACCTAGAGAAACATGGCCAAGAATTTCTCTTAGGTTTACGCCAAGAATATAACTGCTATTTCTTAAGGTATTCAAATGTTCACTCTTACTAGGTAATGTTAAAATATTCTCCAGTGCAACTGCATAAATTTACATGTCTTAGATCAATATAAGAAACACTATTCATCCATATCTAAGCCAACACTTGGGAAGGAAAAAATTCAAATTTGTGATAACTGTATCAATGTTAAATAGCATCTCTTTATGTTTTAAACTTCCCTGATTTTTAAGTAGCATAAATAAGAATAAGGGCAGATACTACTTAAACCAACAATAAAAGAGAAGGCATATGAGATTTTAAAAACGAATAAATTCAACTCCTTTAAAAAAGTCAAAACACGAGCCATAGATTGACAGAAAATATTCATAAAACATAATAAAAGCCCAATTCATGTAAGTCTTTTGAGTCAATAAGAAGAAAATACACAACCAAAGGGAAAATGTGGGCAAAATATAGGAGCAGACATTTCACAGAAGAAACACAAATGCCCAATAAACTAAGAAAAGAAGAAATATGTCTTAGAATAACTAAAATTTATAAATAAAATTTATAAATATTAATAAAAAAAGACAATAAAACAATCAGGGAGAAAAAAGAGTAAAATGTAGGCGGCTTTCAGGCGAATGGTCTCAAGTCTCAGTGGGTGCTCTAAGAACATTTTTTTTCTTACAAAACACCCACAGACTTAGGAAGGATCGAGACGCAATTCTTAATTCCAACACTTGTTACAGCCTACCTACCTTCCCCCTCACGCTTCTTACCCACTTCCATTTGAGTTTTTGAATATATAGGTTATTCCTAACAACCATGGGCCTATTCATTTAAATAAATTCTCCTTAACTGGTTTGATTTCAATGAGCAGAGCTTTCAAAGCTTTGCCTCAAAGACCCTTGGCATTTGGCATGTGCAGCTAGCTGCAGTACCATCTTTCTCCAAAGCCCCGTGAATAAGCAGCCCTATACGTGGAGTAAGCAACAGCTTGTGAACATATTATTTTGAGGCAGGTGAAGAGGCCACCATTAGGAGAAAACCAAGGACAATGAAAGAACTGAACACCAGCCTTGCTTTTTGATCATTAATGTTACTGCCTTTTTCCTCCCTTTTAAATGACTTTTTTTTTAATAGGCTTTGACGTTATACCATATTCTTTGAGACTGTATTTATACCATTTTGTCATTGACACATTCTATTCTGCTTAAGAAAGGTAAATGTTACCCAGGGGAGAATTCTTTTAAATTGAGGTTTTTCTATTTGAGGAAGAAACCTATTATTGAAATTCTAAAAGCCAGAAAGATATCATTTAACTGGTGAATTTCAGAGCGGTTCATTTTTTTTTTTCTTGCATTGCAATTTCCTCCAGTATGAGTTAACTTCAGATGAACTCTTCTTACTAACTTTGAAGTGATACCTTTTAAAGTACTTGGAGGAGACAGGTGTCATTTATTAAATATGATGAAATAAATATTTATGTAAAATATTTGCTTACCTTAATTATGCTTTTTTATACGTGTTTCTATTTTTGTATATAGATCTGTATATGTCTATACATGTATATGGATTTGTGTGTATTTATTTATATATTTGTATAGACACACCACAATTAGTTGTGCCGTTTTCAAAGGTAGATTTCTCCCGTCACCCTCCCCCAAGGACCATGGACCTCACTGAATAATCAGAAATCTATATTTCCTTTAAATATTTCTCAGAATTGTACGAAAATGCATGACTGTAAAATAGTACTCTTGAAAACTCTTCCTCATGTGGTGAGAATTTTCCCTATTTTGCAAAGTTTATTCTATTCTGATTAATAAGAGTAGGTAGCCATAGTCAAGATATACTAAGCGGAAATTTATCAAATTTAAAAGTTTTTTATAATTGTAACCCCAGCAAATAACCCCAAATTCCTTTATTTTTTCCAGAACAGTAATCACTTCCTAATTATAGTGTGTATGTATATGTATATATGCTATATAATTTACTTAATTACCCATAGTACTGTTCATTTCCTAAATTCTTTTCACTGAAGACTGTAGGCTCAAAAAAAGCAGTTTTTTTGTTTGCTCTGTTTACTGATATATCTCAAATCTTGGTTGAGTGCTCAATAAATATTGGTTAAATTACTGACATTATTTTCAGTGTTTAAAGAAGCAGAAAGTACAGGACTCTAGCCTGGGTTTGAAAATGTCTGTTACATTCCAGTTGTATCATTTGGGGCAAATTGTGTGACCTCTCTGACATCCAGTTTCTGCATACTTAAAATAGGGATAATATTATTTACTCAGAGTATCTGATCTATAGAAAGCACTTGATAAATGATAAATATTATTACTAGTTAGTTGACAATCATGTTCATTTGGTAGTTAACTAAAGCTGAGATACTGTCTCAAAACAAGAGCATTTGCTCCTCCATCTTCTTGGACCCGTCTGAAAGGCCAAGAGGTCATTACTCAAATATTAATTTCCCAGTGAGCACTTTGTACTCACCATATGCAAAATAAAGCATCCTCCCTGTTCACACAATCCTAACTTCTTTCTCCCTTTATTTTCTGTTTAGTGCTTCCTATCATAGGACAAAAAAATTTTTACTATTTTACTAATATATTCACCATACCCTCCATTATGTGTGCATTCTTTGAGACCCAAAAGTTTCCTGTAATTTACTGCTTTATCCTTAGCTCCAGGAAAGTAGCACCTAGCTGATGCCCAACAAAGTCATAACACATAAAACATGATTCTTTTTATAGACAAAATTTAGGAACAAAGAGGTTAAATAATTTCCTCAGGGGCATATAGCTCGTAAGGGTTAAATTTAGGATTCAAATCAAAGTAGTTTGTTTCTTATCTCTGTTATGTGAGCATCCCTCCTCTTACCTGAGAGATTCAGTACACTTTTTTTTTAACTTCGTGTCAGTGTTACATAGAACAAAGTTTAGAAAACACTGTCCTGTGTCACACTGATTATTTTTCATCTATACTTGTCACAAGACAGTTGTTACAAAGTGTCATTCATATAAAGCATTTTATTTTATTCTTCTATGACTAAGACTATTAACTTTATCCTAAAATATTCACTGCTGTCAAAATTAGAACCTCCTGAATTTTAGCAGGGAAAAAAAGAATATATAAGACTTATATTTTCCAGCCTACAGTGTGTACATTTGGGTGTGTGCATTTGACAAATTCTCAGCAGTGAGATAGAACTAAAAATGGTCTGTGTAGCAACTTCCGTTAAATATCATAAAGGAGGTGACTTGCTTTCTCTTTCCTGATGGCTGCAATTCAAAGATCATGGTTGGAGCTGCGCAGCCTTCTTGGACATGAGAACATCTTGTGAGTGAGTCTACACAGCAGAACAAAGCTAGAAGCAGCCTTGGGTCTGAAAGCATTAAGCTCGATTATAGCCCTCACATGGACTGTACCTGGAATTTTCTGTGAGAGAAATCTGTCTCTTGTTTAAGGCACTGATATTTAAGGTTTTCAGTGCTCTGTAGCTTGAATGAAGCCTAACTAATATCATTTCTTACAGGTATTTTTGTACACTGATAGCTAGAAAAATATCTTCTTTCCATAGTAACTGTTGTGTGTAAAGAACTGAATATTTTACTAACAGCTGTTTGCTAAAAGTAATCCTTTCTAATAATCTTTTAAACTCAGACTCTAACAGTCAAATATTTGTGTCAAGGAAGTAAACTACAAATTCAATAAGCTAGCTTTATTTTCCTCCCCAAAGGGTTCTTAAATGGAAAAATCAACGCTGCTATAGTTACATTTTTGGTTATTTTAAATTTTCACACAATTTTCTCCCATTGTGTAAGTCACCCCTGAGGGATGCTAAGATTACAGAAGCAATACAGACGACATCTTCATGAAACCAAGCAAAATAATTGTGAATATCAGAAAAGCCCAATTTCTCAAATATTATCCTGATTTTGTCTCAAATTTTAATGTCAGATTCAATAATCATTTAAACCTACGATATACTGATGTGATTTACAATTAGTTTTACATGAATTGGGGTATTGCTATGGGTTTGCCCTATTACATCTCTCTAAAATGTCTATGCATACCCAGCTGTGTTAGACACTGTGTTGCTGCAAAGTCTTTTTGTCAGTGAGCCTATTCCCAAAAAGAAAATTTTGTTCATATGTATACCCTGAAAGTTAGGATCATTAATCAATTCCCATGTAAACCTAGTTCAATTGCAACCTTAGGAAATTTCAATAGTCCTCAGACATGTGTTTTACAGGAGCTGCTGGAAGTATAACTTTAATTATATTTGTTGATTGCCTTATTGCACTGCTAACACTTACAAGCACTGTGATGAATAAGAGGTGAGAGTAGACATCTGTGCTTTGTTTCAGATCTTAAAGGAAAAGCACTCAGTCTGCACCATAAAGTAAATGTTAGTTGATTGTTTAGACTTTTTTTCCCCTAGTGGAGGAAGTTTTCTCTCTTTTTATTTATTTAATTCTTAAAACATAAATGGGTATTGAAATTTGTCAAATGTTTATTCTGTTTTGATTGATATGATCATGTGATTTTTCTTCTTTAGCCCGTTAATATAGTGAATAAACAATTGACTTTCAAACCTTGCATTTCTGAAATAAACCCCTCTTGGTCGCAGTGTATCAGTCACTTACATATTCCTAAACTGTATCTTCTAATACTTTGTTGTGAAGTTTTGGTATATAGTCATGATCAATCCTGGTCTGTAGGTTTCATTTTATTTTGTTTTGTACCGTTATTTCTCTGTATTATCTTTTCTCAGGGTAATATTAGCATGGTAAAGTAGATTGAAAGTGTTCCCCGATATTGTCTAAAAAGTCTGTGTAGAATCGACAGAATTGGTATTAATTCTTTAAACATTAGGTAGAACTCTGCAGTGAAACCATCTAGACGAAGCTTTCTTTCAGGAGAGTTTTTAAATTATGAATTCAAGTTCCTAAGCGGTTATATAGCGATTCAAATTTTTATTTCACACAAGGTAAGATATGATAGTTTTGTGTTTTTCAAAGAATTGATCCATTTCATCTCAGTTGACAAATCCACATATGTACAGAGTTATTTGTAGTATTTCCTTATCATCCATTTGAGGTGTATGGGTCTATAGTGATACCTAGGGATTCATTCCTGATATTGATAATGTGTTTTTTTATCTGGCTTTTTTTTTTCTGTCAGTCCTACAAAAAGTATGCATATTTCTTTTATCTTTTTGAAGAACCAGCTCTTTGTTTCACTGATGGTTATTCTTTCGGGGATTGCTATCTTATGTTGTCTGCTATTTAATTTAAGCACTGAAAATAATTTCCTTCTATACTGACTCCAGATTTATAATTGTTTATGATTAAAAAGACAGTCCAGGGGCACCTGGGTGATTCAGTCAGTTAAGTGTCTGCCTTCAGCTCAGGTCATGATTCCAGGGTCCTGGGACAGAGTCCTGCATTGGGCTCCCTGCCCAGCGAGGAGTCTGCTTCTCCCTCTGCCTGTAGCTCTCCCTATTTTGTGCGTGTTCTCTCTCTCACTCGCTCTCTCTGACAAATAAATAAATAAAATCTTAAAAAAAAAAAAGTCCAGTCACACTGATTGTATTATGGCCAGATGCATTATCCTGAGCAAAAAATTTTACACTAATAAACTTCAATTTTGTAATATTTTTCCTTCTTTTTTAAAATTTCAGTGTTTTGTGTATGTACTATTTGTTAACTCTGTTTTTTTTGTTTGCTTCTAGATCTTTTAGAGAAATACTTGTGTGTGGCATAAGGTAAGCTTCAAGAGTTATTCATTTTTACTCAAATATTTACCTATTGTACTCATGCCATTTGTTAAAAGGACTTTACTTTTATCCCTGACACCTCTATTAAAGCTTAATGAACCCTCATGCTTATGGTCAACTGATTTTTGACAAGGGTGCCAAGACAATTCAAGGGGGAATAAATAGTCTTTCAATAAATGGGGCTGGGACATGCAATATCCAGGTGCGATAGAATGAAGCCAGAACCCTATTTCACACCACGTAGAAAATTTAGCTCAAAATGGATCAAATACCTAAATGTACTAGCTAAGACTATAAAGCTTACAGAAGAAAACCCATAGACATTTTATCTTCATGTCCTTGGATTAGGAAACTCTTTCTTTGGTATGACAACAAATGTACAAGCAACAAATTTAAAAAAAGGTAAACTGAGTATTATCAAAATTAAAAATTTTGTGTTTCAAAGGACACCAGCAAGACAGTGAAAAGATATATGATGGAATGGGAGGAAATATTCGCAAATCATATACCTGATAAGGGCTTATCCTTAGAATATATAAAGCACTATTATGACTCAATAGCCAAAAGACAAATACAATTTAAAATGCAAAAAGGATATGACTAAACAATTCCCCTAAAAAAGATAAGCAAATGACAAACAACATGAAAATATTCTCATATTTAGCAATCAGGGAAACTGTATCAAACCCACAGTACAATTTCATACCATTTTCACAGTTACCCACAGGATGACTAAAATAAAAAAATAGAATATAAGAAATGTTGGTGAAGATGTGTAGAAATGAGAATCCTCATACACTGTTGGTGGGAAAGTAAAAAGTGCAGCCACTTTGGAAAACAATCTGCAATTCCTCAAATGATTAAACACAGAGTTACCACATGACCTAGCAATTCCATTACTAAGTAGAATCAAGAAAAATGAAGACATATTTCCACAAAACAAATTACACATGGATGTGCACATGTGCATTGTTATAATAGACCAAAATTAGAAACAACCTAAATGTCCATCAACTGATACATGAATAAATACAAGATGGTATATCCATATTATGAAACATTATTCAGCAATCAAAATAGATGAAATATTGTTCCATGCTATACTACTGATGAATCTTGAAAACATTATTCTAAGAAGTCAGTCCCAAAGAATTACGTATGGTAGGACTCCATCTATATGGTGTTACAGAGATAGGAAGTAAATTAGTAGTTATTTAATAAATAAGTGTTTAGGGAGGTTGGGGATAACTAAGGGAGTAAAACATCTTTTGGGGATAATGAAAATGTTCCCAAATTGATTGTGTAATGAGAGCCCAGCTATATGATTATATTATAAAAACCAATGAACTGTATGCTTTAATGAATTGTACACTGCAGTATTTTACTATCGTGCTGCAACAAATTCTCTACAAATACAGTGGCTTAACACAACACAAATTTATTCCCTTATAGCTATGGAGGCCAAAGTTCTAATATCAGTTTCACTTGATTCATTTCAAAGTTTAGACGAGACTCATTTCTTCTCTAGACTCTACAGGACAATCTATACCTTACCTTTTGTTTTTTTTAAGATTTTATTTATTTATTTGACAGAGAGAGAGATCACAAGTAGGCAGAGAGGCAGGCAGAGAGAGAGGGAAGCAGGCTCTCCACCGAGCAGAGAGCCCGATGCGGGGCTCGATCCCAGGACCCTGAGATCATGACTCGAGTGGAAGGCAGAGGCCCAACCCACTGAGCTACCCAGGCGCCCCCCCCCCTTTTTTTTAAGAGAAAGAGAGAGAGAGAGAGAAGAGGGTCAGAGGAGAAGAGGGAAAGGGAGAGGGAAAGAGAAAGAATCCCAAGAAGACTCCGTGCTGAGGATGGAGCCCACTTCAGAGCTCAATCTCACGACCCAGAGATCATGTCCTGAGCAAAAACCAAGAGTCCAATGCTTAACCAACTGAGACACCCAATTGCCCCTATTCCTTGCCTTTCAGAAGCTACCTGTACTTCTTAGCTTGTGGACCCTGTCTCCATCTTCAGAGTACATCACTCCAATCTCTGCTTCCCTTGTCATATGCTCTTCTCTCTGACTTTAGCTCTACTGCCTCCCTCTTTTAAGGACCCTTGTGATTGCACTGGGCTCACCAGGATAATCCATCCCAAGATCTAAACTTAGGTTAGCAAGATCTCTTTTGCCAATAAAGTAACATATTTATAGGTCTTAGGGATTAGGACATATGACATACGAATTATATCTCAATAAAACTGTGGGGTTTTTTTTGTTTAAAGAACAAATCTTAATTGACACTACATACAAAAGTCTATTTCTTGACTCTGTTGTGCTCCACTAATATAACTGTCTTTCTTTGAACCTAACTATCTAAATTATTGCATTCCATATATAAAACACAATGCCACAATGTACTTTCCTTTTCTATATTTTGCCAGAGCTGATCAGCTAATATTTTCTCATGAATTTTATATTTGTTCATCAGATATCTTTCTTGCATCACCTTTGTTGGGTTTTAGTATTAGAATTACACTGATCACATGAAATGATTTAGAAATGGTCCACTCCCCTTTTAATCTCTAGAAGTTTATGTAAATTTAGCATTATCTTTGATTAAAAATAGTTTCATGCTTTTGCATTTCATCCATAAGCAAATTATAAATATTGAAACAGCATCTCACAAGAAAAGAATATAGATTTAAATAACTAACTAGCCAAGCATGATCTGCAAAGGAGAATACACTCTTTAGTTTAACCATAGCTATAGTAAAGATACGTTCTTTAAGAAGACTAAAACAGAGTACTCCACACTGTGGCCATATTTGTTGTAGGAAAAATATAATTTCTGGTATCTTTAACTGCAAAGGATCTTCAGAGATCCCTCCCTTCCAATGTTGAAAATTTCTTTTAATGCAACAGTGAATCGAATAATAGAAAAATACCTGTTGAACTGTAAGTGAAAAACATATGGTTCTAGCAAAAGAGCTAATAACTGTTCACCCCAAAGTACGCCATGCCACAATCCCTGTTTAACAGCTCCACTGACGAGAAATTGGTGTTCAGGAAATCCCTACGGATTAGTGAATAGCTATAACTTTTATGAAGTCTTTTTTTTTCCACATTAAGCCAAACTTTATCTCCCATAATGGTACTTTTTGTCAGGGTATTAAGTTGCATTGATATGTTTCAGTCTCTTGAACAGCCTAAGCTTACTTGTTCCCCAAAGCCGTTCAACGTGTTTTCTTTTCCTGGAACTTCTTCCCCTGTCCTCTCATCTGAACTCCTAAGTATACCTGGAAGTCCTAGATTAGTGAACTTTCCTGATCTTTGTGGGCCAATCCCCTTTCCATACACACTTATAGCAAAATATAACTTTTATTTATGGTCCATATTATTGTGAAAATATCACACTTTCATTAAAAATTTTCTATTTCTCCTATTAAAAATCCAAGCATTATTAAATAAATAAGTAAATAAATAAATAAGGATATAGGTCTGCAATTGTGCCTTTTTTTCTCCCCACTGTGGACATGCTTCTATCACGCACTTAATAATTAGCCATTCAATAAATATTTATTCAACGAATAATAGATGAAGTAAATAAAATTAGATTAATCCTTATTCAAAATGTTAGGTCTTAAACATTTCCATACAGCTGTTGTGTTATCTCAAAATTCTCTTTGCCAGTGAAATAGCCCCAGTTCCTTCAAACTTTACTTACATAGTATTTTTTTAAAGTCTCTACCCAGGGATGCCTGGGTGGCTCAGTCGGATAAGCATCTGCCTTTGGCTCAGGTCATGATCCCAAATTCCGGGGTCTAAGGTCCTGGGATTGAGCCCTGTGTGGAGTCCCACATCAGGCTCCCTGCTCAGGAGGGAGCAGGCTTCCCCCGCTCTTCTGCCCTTTTCCTCCCCCCCCCTGCCACTCCCCCCCCCCGGGCCCTCTCTCTCTCTCTCTCTCTCTTTCTCAAATAAATAAAATCTTTAAAAATAAAAATAAAAAATAAAAGTCTCTAGCCAATTCTGGTATCTACTGAATAATGTGAATGAAATTATTAGAGTCTAATATTTTCATGTAATATCATGACTACACTTCCTAGCTTGATATATTCCACCCATATGATGCCCTTAAGGCCTTTGGAGAAATTATGGAAATGATGAATTAAGTATAGGCCCTGCTGTCTTGCTAGGTATCTAACAATTTAATCTGTATTTATTTTGAGAAGTCTTGTAACTGGTTCCATACTCACCTAACTATACTGTGATACATACGACATTTATTAAAACTTTATTTTCAGGGCATCTGGGTGGTTCAGTCGGCTAAGCATCTGTCTTGGGCTCCTGTAATGATCCGGAGGCAGGGATCACATCTGGTGCCGTACTCAGCAAGATGCCTTCCCCCTCTTCCTCTGCTGCTCCCCCTGCCTGTGCTCTCTCTCTTTCTCTCTGTCAAATAAATAAATAAAATCTTAAAAGAAAAAACTATTGAAATTCTAAGGATTTTTTTCCAACTTACCAGTTTGAGGACATTACATAAGGAAAAAGAAAAATTGGCATCAATTCTCACTAATTTATCTATCTTGAACTCACTCTGAGTTTTAGAGATCTGTTTCCCTTTATATATAACGACTTTAATCATTAAAATCTTTGTTAATGAACCTTGTCAAATCATGGTCAGAAAAATCTATAGTTTCCACCTCTAAAAGAGTCAAAATACTATCCTATAAACTACTTTATTCTTATTCTATCACNGGTATCTACTGAATAATGTGAATGAAATTATTAGAGTCTAATATTTTCATGTAATATCATGACTACACTTCCTAGCTTGATATATTCCACCCATATGATGCCCTTAAGGCCTTTGGAGAAATTATGGAAATGATGAATTAAGTATAGGCCCTGCTGTCTTGCTAGGTATCTAACAATTTAATCTGTATTTATTTTGAGAAGTCTTGTAACTGGTTCCATACTCACCTAACTATACTGTGATACATACGACATTTATTAAAACTTTATTTTCAGGGCATCTGGGTGGTTCAGTCGGCTAAGCATCTGTCTTGGGCTCCTGTAATGATCCGGAGGCAGGGATCACATCTGGTGCCGTACTCAGCAAGATGCCTTCCCCCTCTTCCTCTGCTGCTCCCCCTGCCTGTGCTCTCTCTCTTTCTCTCTGTCAAATAAATAAATAAAATCTTAAAAGAAAAAACTATTGAAATTCTAAGGATTTTTTTCCAACTTACCAGTTTGAGGACATTACATAAGGAAAAAGAAAAATTGGCATCAATTCTCACTAATTTATCTATCTTGAACTCACTCTGAGTTTTAGAGATCTGTTTCCCTTTATATATAACGACTTTAATCATTAAAATCTTTGTTAATGAACCTTGTCAAATCATGGTCAGAAAAATCTATAGTTTCCACCTCTAAAAGAGTCAAAATACTATCCTATAAACTACTTTATTCTTATTCTATCAGCTAGTGATTTTTCATTATTAAATAACTAAATTCACCCTTCATTGTCTTTCATGATTTGTTAGGAGAAACATAGCACTCTTGACTCTAGACTATGTTATATATAACCAATCTCCTTATAATAACATTGCCTTCAACTTCCACTTTTCAGTATTTGCCCTATCTTTCAAAGTTTTAAAATAATTCTACTTACAGATAATCAGGAAACATAATAGAGAAAAAGTGAAGAACTAGACTTCAAAATATGAAGAGTTTTACTCATACCTGGTTTTGATTATTTAGATAACGAAATTTGGGGCTCTTAAGATGAAGAGATTTAGAGGATGCTTGGAACTTAAGTTAATGCTATAATTCATTGAGATTTNTCATTGAGATTTGGGGGGTCTTGGGATGGAGTAAATATATTTTGTAGGTGGGATAAATATGAATCTTGGGAGGCCAAATATTGGAGTGTTAGACATAATAACTCCAAAGATGTCTACATTGTAATTCCTAGAACAAGTAAACAAACAGGTTTGTGGTAATGGGAAATCAAGGTTGCAAACAGAAGTAAGATTGCTAAACAGTTGACATTGAAATGGGATATCATCTTGGATTATCCAAGTGGGTTCCATGTTTTCACAAGGGTCTTCATAAATAGAAGAGGAAAGCAAAAGATCAAGAACCAGAGATTGCGGGCACCTGGGTGGCTCAGTGGGTTAAAGCCTCTGCCTTCAGCTCAGGTCATGATCTCAGGGTCCTGGGATTGGGGCCTGCATCGGGCTCCATGCTCGGCGGGGAGCCTGCTTCCTCCTCTCTCTCTCTGTCTGCCTCTCAGCCTACTTGTGATCTGATCTATCTCTCTGTGTCAAATAAATAAATAAAATCTTTAAAAAAATTTTTTTATAAAAAAAAAAAAAAGAACCAGAGATTGCAGTGTGAGAAAGACTTGGCCAGATGTGGCTGGCTTTAAAAATGGAGGAATGGAACCTCAAAACAAGGGATTCCAGCAGTCTCTAGAAGCTGGAAAAAGTGGAGGAAAAGATTCTCCCCTGAAGCTTTCAGAAGGAACTCAGCCATGACAACATGCTGACTTCACCCCAGTGAGACCAGTTTTGAACTTCTGACCCTCAAAACTATACCATAATAAATTTGTGTTAAGACCCCAAGTCAAAAAAATAAAATAAAAAAAGACCCCAAATCTCTGGTAATTTGTTAGAGCAGTAATAGGAAACTAATATAGTATTTTCCATACTTAATACCTATGCTTTATTAACTTTGCCCCTTTAAACTCACTCTCGAATTTTCTGTCTTGCTCATACTACTACTCTTAGGGACATAGAAGCCTGTAATACTATTTTATATTGATTCCATACTAAGAATTTTAATTTGACAACCTTTCCTATTGACTTCAAACAGGTTACAAGAAATATCAAAGTAAAAAAAGAAACTAAAATGGTAAGAGTTGAAAGAGTGGTAAAAATAGCATTATTTAATTTTTTAGGGTTGATATATTTTTTTCCATCAAGGATTTTTTTTAAGACATCTATAGAGTAAGTCCCATTTATAAAAAGTGGATGAAATATTTCACATAACTGAGAACTGTATTTTATTTTTTAAAGTTTGTAATTAATTTCTGGTTAACATAAAATGCAGTCGTAGTTTCAGGTGTACAATACAGTACTTTTATGTTTTAAATGAAAATATTTTCATTTAAAAACTGCACTGTCCCCGTAATAGACACATCTTTCCATTGTAGTAACATAGAGAAATCTGAAGCTTTCTCTTTTTAAGAAAACTTTGTGTGATTTTTCTGCTTATTTTCTTTACTTTCAAATTAAATAGTCTAAAATTGATGTAGCATTATTAATCCAGTATATGTGGTGAATAAAAACATGTGATTCAGGAATGGATAGATCTATGTTTGAATCTCTGCACGTACACTGAATTAGCCATGTGATATTAGGCAAAAATATCTAAGTCAGTGTCTTCCTATTTAAATTATCTAACTTACAGCATGGTTGTAATTGTAAAATGATGATTAAATATATAAAGAGTAAAATCTCATCACTGGGCTCTGCATATTTAATGCACTCAATAGATATTAGATACAACTCTCACTATGATCATTGTTATTGTTGTGAGCTCATCTTTCTCACTATCCATCTTTTCAGTTGGAGATTTCATCTTATTTTCAGCCCAAGAAATATAATTTAGCCCATGAAATATTACTTATACTACCTTTCCAAATATTGCTTATTTTTCATTCTTTCTGGTATAATCAAGAACCTCAACACTGGATATCTTCAACTGAGTCTTCATCTCCATCAACTTTTTATTTTCTCTGTTCTTTTTTATATTCTCAGAGAAGTACTCAATTGTGTCATCTCCATTATTGATATTAATACAATAAAGTACATCTTCATTACTGATTTAATACATTAGAATTCTCATCAGGTTCTTTATTCTGGGAAATGTCATTCCAAGTATTTGATTATAATTTTTAGTATCTAAAAATAGGTTTTTATCCTGATTTTTAAAAATAATACAGTAAAGATGCTCTACATAATATGTCATCAGGGAAATGCAAATTAAAACATCAGTGAGATACCTCTACACACTTACATCTTCTCCAGTGAGGTGTCTGCACAGGACTTTGGCCCATTTTTTAACTGGGTTATTTGTTTCTTATTGTTGGCTTTTAAGTGGTCTTGGAGAAGAAGGTGAGATTTTAATAATACAGAATTCTACTGGTATCTAGGGATTGCACAGGACTTTGGCCCATTTTTTAACTGGGTTATTTGTTTCTTATTGTTGGCTTTTAAGTGGTCTTGGAGAAGAAGGTGAGATTTTAATAATACAGAATTCTACTGGTATATAGGGATTTTTTTTTATTGGATACGAAGGAAGTAATGCATACCAAAAAAACCATTACAAAGAAAAAGACAGAAATAGAGAAAGGAGAGAAAAGAAAAATGAAGACAATGGTCTGAACAATTTGCATGCAGAAACCTAATAAGCCAAAAATAAATATTTAAAAATCAAATGTTATAGTAACCATAAATGTAAATTAAGACAATTATAAGATCCTATTTATTACTTTTCTAAAAGAACAATACTGGAAAGATAATAAAGAGTTGGTGAGATTATCAATTGCTAAGGATTTTCACAGGCTAACAAGGAAATACATAACAAAAGCCTTAATGATGTGTTTATCTTTTAGCCAGCAATTTATTTATTTTTTTTTAAAGATTTTATTTATTTATTTGACACAGAGAGAGAGATTACAAGTAGGTAGAGAGGCAGGCAGAGAGACAGGGAGAGGAGGAAGCAGGCTCCCCGCTGAGCAGAGAGCCCGATGCGGGCCTCGATCCCAGGACGCTGAGATCATGACCTGAGCCGAAAGCAGAGGCTTTAACCCACTGAGCCACCCAGGCGCCCAACCAGCAATTACTTTATTTATTTTTNCAAGGAGGCAGAGAGGCAGGCAGAGAGAGAGAGGGGGGTAAGCAGGCTCCCCGCCGAGCAGAGAGCCCGATGTGGGCCTCGATCCCAGGACCCTGAGATCATGACCTGAGCCGAAAGCAGAGGCTTTAACCCACTGAGCCACCCAGGCGCCCCAGCAATTACTTTAAAGATATTCCTTCCCTAATACATTATAAACACAAACATCTTTGTGAATTTAATTTTTAATAGGAATATTAAAATGAAATCATATAATAGATGTCACAACCTTTTAAACAGATTTAAAGCCATTATTTAAGAGTGGAATATATTCAGGATATATTGTTAAGTTTAAAACATCAGGATAAAAGTTATATTATCACTACAGTACCAATTTTATGTATATAGCTAGACATAGCAAACACCTTCTTGACATTAGGTGTGATGCTGTTATTTTACCCCGTAGTTTTCTGATTCTCAAGTTTTCTGAATCCAGTACAAATTGTCTTTGAAGTGAAAAAAAAATCGATGAATTATCATATTAAAAAAAGAATTCCTACTTCTTAGGCTTATCTGAGTACACCGAAGACAATTTCCCTGGTTCTTGATAACTTCTTGTCATCATTAATTATTTTGTTGTCCTATAAAATGAGATGTTCTCAAATGCTAAGACAGTGCCCTTCTACTAAATGGCAACAGACTGACTGTATTTGAGTTTGGGAGTACAATTTGCTTTAATTTTATCTGTCTTTCCTTGCTTGCTGTTAATTACCACCTTTTGTTAAGGAACATTCCTATAAACAAATGAGTTTGTTATGTAGAATATTTAGTAATATTTTACAGATGCTCAAATGCAATGTTGGTGTAAATGTTTATCTTATATGGGTTTTAAATAATGTAAAATGAAAGCTTAAAAAAAAAACAGAGTCAACCACACGGTCCTCCATATCCCACCTACTTCCAACCTGAGAGAACTATAATCCTGAATTTATTTTGTCATGATTTTGCATGAAATGACATATTTCATTTAATTTAAAATATTGTGATAAAAAGNCACACGGTCCTCCATATCCCACCTACTTCCAACCTGAGAGAACTATAATCCTGAATTTATTTTGTCATGATTTTGCATGAAATGACATATTTCATTTAATTTAAAATATTGTGATAAAAAGAGTTATTAGGGGCACCTGGGTGGCTCAGTGGGTTAAAGCCTCTGCTTTCGGCTCAGGTCATGATCTCAGGGTCCTGGGATCGAGGCCCGCATTGGGCTCCCTGCTCAGCAGGGAGCCTGCTTCCCCCTCTCTCTCTCTGCCTGCCTCTCTGCCTCCTTGTGATCTCTCTCCCTCTGTGAAATAAATAAATACAATCTTTAAAAAAAAAAGAGTTATTAGTATCTTTTCCTTGTTTGAGAAGTCCAAAATACTAAATTATTTTCACATATTTGAACATTACTCTCAGAGTGAAAGCTCACAAAATCAGAGCTTACAAATAAAACCTTCCCCTAATTTGGCTTTTATCTAGCTCTACAATACACTCTTCTCAACTTTAAAAAGCTGTTCCACAGTTATAAGAAATATCTTTAAAAATAACACTGTGATAAAACAATGATCCAGTGCTACAGAGAACTGCACTATGAATAGTAGTTCCTTAATTTGTATTAATGAGATTCTGAAATAATTCCTCCATTGAAGAGAGTATTTCAGCAAATTACAAGATCACTTGTTATTTACTTTTTTTTTTTTCCAGAAAAGGGATTTCTCTTTAGCTGTGTCAATCTGTGTGGATCCCTAAAGTTACATATTCAATCAAATTTGTTAAAACTCATCTTCATAGACACTCCAAGTTTTTGACCCTACTGATTTTTTGTTCTTAAAAGTGAAGTTAGTTTTCTAGGAAGTTCAAATTTTACCCTGATCTGTGGGATGGGCCCAACAGGAGAAAAGGAAAAGAAATCACGAGGACCATTTGCAGGACATATACAACTTGTGGAACATGAGGGGACTTCAGTTAGTCTCTAGCCAGAACTTCTAACCCTCTGGTACATTTATAGGTAAAATAGACCCTTCAGGTCAACTGGTCACAGCTCTGTTACTGTCTTCTTTCTTAAATGTTCTCCCAAGAAAGTTTAAGGCAGATGGTGCAAGAAAATATCCTACTTTAGAATATAGTTTGGGTCAGGGAGCATAGATCCAATTAAACTCTCAGTCTCCATTAGAAATTAAATTAATTTACCCATTCGTCTTTTCATGTGCAGAAGTTTGAATTCTTGGGATTGCAAGGCAAAGTTCCGGCCATAGGTCCTGAACATTTGTCTTACCAATAGTTTGTGTATCAATCAATATATTATTTTCTTGGGGCATCTGGGTGGCTCAGTTGGTTAGGGTGTCTGCCTTCAGATCATGTCATGACCCCAGGGTCCTGGGATCGAGCCCCATGTCAGGCTCCCTACTGGGGCAGCCTGCTTCTCTCTCTCTGCCTCTGCTGCTTTCCCTGCTTGTGAACTCTCTCTGGCTCTCTCTCTCTCTTTCTAATAAATAAAATCTTTAAAAAAATACATTTTCTTTAAAATATGGCTTCTGGGTATATAGCTATTTGGTTAAAAAAAAACAGCCTAACTTACTTCCATTCCCTAATATATATGAAAATAAGCATTTCTATTACTGCATCTATTCATGTGCCTGTGACTTACATTACTACTTTACCCCTGATATTATTTTGTAATACATCTGTTATTGTTGCTACTATTGTGAGCTGCTGTTTTCTGATTATTTTAGAGTGAAAGATTTTATTATGTCCATCCCTAAAGTAATTCCTTTATTTTAAGATTGTATTTATTTATTTGAGAGAGAGCTAGAGCGAGTGGGGGAGGAGCAGAGGGAGAAGGATAAGTAGACTCTGTGCCAAGCATGGAGCCCATCACAGGGGCACGATCCCAGGACCCTGAGATCATGACCTGAGCCAAAATCAAGAGTTGGATGCTTAAGAGTTGGATGCTCAATAACTCTTTTTTTTTTTTAAGGTAGGCTCCACACCCCCTGTGGAGTCCAATGTGGGGCTTGAACTCATGACCCTGAGATCAAGATCCCAGCCAAGATCAAGAGGTGTCCCTACCATCCCTAAAATAATTCTTTAAGAAACACATTAATCTTCTATTTTACTGATGACAATACTGAGACTTAGAGTTTCTAAGTTTGTTGACCAAAATCACTAAACTAATAAATGCTACAGAAGGGATGAGAACTCACATTATTAACATTCCTCAACTGGTAGTTATCTTAAACCTTATTCTGTACAGTCTGCATTATTTGGATATGCAGCATAGAATATCCTGCTTAATAGACTTAAGCTCATTTAGAAACAAAAACATGAAAATCACCCCATAGCTATAGTCTTATTTCTCACGAAGATGGACATGTTGCTTTCCCTTTTAACTCCTATGATTTGAATTGTTCTAGTCCAAGATGGATATTATGAAATTTCAGGTAAGAAAAGGGACCTTTATTTCATTTCTCCGATACATTCTCAGAGAGGCAACTCTATATGTGCTTGACCTTTTCAAGGTTCTGCAGTTGGATTGGATGACTGCCTCTGTTATAACCCTTTACAACCTCTGCTTCATGTGAGAAATCAGGGTGGATTGAGGAGCCAATCAAATATGGAATATTGAAAAGGTTACAGCAGCGCTGCCGACTACAAGCTATCCTGGACCGCAATGGTTATTCACATTCTCGCACCTCATTCCAATGACAAAGTTTGTAATAAGAACAGATGAGGCCGAGGCGTGAATTTTATTCTTTTGACAATGATCGGATAGGAATGGTTGAATCCGAAGGGCTGCCCCAGTCTGTCCTTCTGTTTCTGCACTGCCTGTTTATGATGCCACGAAACGACTTCGGCGTTGTGAATGGGGGTTATGTTGACATAAATCAGGATGGGGTGCATCCTCCTGCACACAGCTTTGGGCCACCCTTTACTGCTGTAATTGCTTCCTCTGTGCTTTCTCTCCCTTGTCCTATTTCCACATGGCATTTAAAAATGAAATTGGCTTTTGAAATATTGCCTCCTTTATTTTTCATTAGGATGCAGACTCCTTTAAAAGAGTCAACCGGAAATGCCATGAAGTGGTTGGTAGAAAAGTATCTTAAAGCTTTATTAAATACATAATCAACTTTACTGTGGAAGGCAATATATGGTATTAAATTCAAATGGCAGGGCTAGTGCCTGAACAGTTACATGGTGTCTAACTTTATTATTGGTTACTTTATTGTGTTTATTTATTTTGGACAAAGCTTATCATTAGGGCTATTTTTATATTCTGTATTATCTAATATACTTTGGTAACGGAGTTTCCTGTTTTTACTTTTTAGAGCTTTTTGTGTTTCCAAGTACTTTGGAAAATGGTGGGGAACAGCCCCTGGTGAGCGATCTGAATGACACTGGCATTGTCGCATCCTTGGGAGATGGAGCTGGGAAGACATACTTTATTTTTTTAGACATAACTGAAACCCGAACATAATATATTAGAGTCATCTCTACACTCCAGTTGATTCCAGTATTTAGATGCCTGATTAAAAGGAGGAGAACCAAATATTTCACAACCTTCAGGAAAACAGGACTTGGAAATAACCAATGGTACACAGGAGTGTTTTATTTTTTCCTCCACATAACAAAACAACTTACTACATCCCTAGGAAAGAAAATATGTTTTTCTCATTAAATTCTTGATGCAATAAATCTTGCATCTGTCATCCATTCACAGCAGCTCTGAAAAAGAAAAGGAAGAAATAAAAAGGTACTTTCTTCCCTTAAAGCTTTAATTAAAGGTCAGTTCAGATTTTCACAGGCAACGCTTTCTGATGTTTTCTAATCTTGGTGGAGATGAATGTCCTACCGCTATGCCATAAAACCCGCTGTGTAGGGCTTGGATCTGCCCTGTTGTCATCTCTTCCACATAGCTGGGTACCTCCTTTTAAATCGGGGGCATCCTAGTGTGTGCAAGGCACACAGAACTGTGCAAGACAGAGCAACAGCTGAGCCATCTGCCTGTTAGAGCTGCTTTCATAAGACAAGAAGGAAAAATAACTGACCAATCCATAGAAATATTTCACCTTCAGAAGTCCTAGGAAGAAGAAAGTTTTGTGCTTGTCTGTACTCCTTCCAATAATCCCAGTTGATTCACTGAAATCTTTAAAATAAAATCAGTCATGGCGTTGAGTCACTCTTTTAGTTGGGTCATTTTCCTCCCCAAAATATGACTCATTTTACCCTCGCATTTTTTATTTCATTCTGTTTTATGGAAGCGTACCCACAACCATTTGGTAACGGCCCAGTGAAGTGTGTCCATGCGTAACACCTCCACGGGGCAGCTTGAAGCAGCTGCTTAAACAACTGCCCCCCGCTCAGCAGCACAAAGAGGCCATCCCATAAAAAGGATTTTAGGGGCTATGTGTAGAATGTCCAGAAGTTCTGAATCACTTGCCCGGTCTACTGTTAATAATTCTCCTGCTTGCCAGCTTTGCTACTTTTGGTTTCACCCAAAACAAAAGGCAAAACTTTGCTTCCTAGACCTAACCTGTTTTTCCTTTTATCTGTGATTCTTCATCATAATTATATTCGTGCTGTTTGATCTGCTTTTAAGTAGCTAAAAACAACTCCAACTTGAGGAAGGACAAAAAGGAGAATGAAGTTGTCAACTTCTTTGTTGAGCTCTGACAAGGTCACCCCCCGTTTTTCACCGTGTTGCCGTCTCTCACCAGTTTTTCTCTTTTCCTCTTATTCTATAGTAAGAGTTTTCTATATGGAAAANCGCTGTGAAATAAATAAATAAAATCTTTAAAAAAAAAAAATAAATAAAAAATAAAAAAAAATAAAAAACTAAAAACAACTCCAACTTGAGGAAGGACAAAAAGGAGAATGAAGTTGTCAACTTCTTTGTTGAGCTCTGACAAGGTCACCCCCCGTTTTTCACCGTGTTGCCGTCTCTCACCAGTTTTTCTCTTTTCCTCTTATTCTATAGTAAGAGTTTTCTATATGGAAAAAAAAATGGCTGCCAGTTACTTAAGAATCATATCTTACAAACTTAGTAAATCCAGGGGAAAGATGTCTTTTTAAAAATAGTTCTGACGAAAGTAACAAGAAGTCACCGCACTCACTTAGCTTGGGTCACAGACCCACCCCAGACCACATCACTGTGGTCACCATGGTGGTCACTTCTAACTTCTCAGTCTGCATTACAGATCCTATCCAGAGACAGGGTTATGACAAGAGACTACAGTACCACAATCAGGCCAGCCACAATACCACATGGAATAACTGGGGAAGAATGGTGTGGTAGGCTGCATAATGCCCTATCCCTCTACAGAGATGCTCATATTCTAATCTCCAGAATCTATGAATGCTAACTTACATGAAAAAGAGGACTTTGCAGATACGATTAAGTTAAGGGTCTTGCAATGGGGAGATTATCCTAGCTCATCTGGATGGGCCCAAAGTAACCAAAGGATTCATGCAAAAACGAGGAAGTAGGAGAGTCAGACTCTGAGAAGAAAATATGATAATGGAATTCAGAGTCAAAGTGATGCCATTGCTGGAAGGGATCTGTCAGCCAAGGAAAGTAGGGGATCTCTAGAAACCAGAAAAGACAAGGAACAGATTCTCCCCCAGAGCCTTCAGAAGGAACCTAGTCCAAACAAGACCTTGATTTTAGTCCACTGAGACTTAATTTTGAACTTCTATCCTTCATAAGTATAATACTTGTTTTATGCCATTAAGTTTATTTTAATTGGTTTAATTGGACACTATATCCTGATCCTGTTTGCATCCCTTACAGTAACTTGGCCAATGGTCATGAATATATAGATGGTCACTAAATATATATCAAATTGGGACACCTGGGTGGCTTGGTTAAACAACTGCCTTCGGCTCAGGTCACGATCCCAGGGTAGTGGGATTGAGTCCCACATGGAGCTCCCTGCTCCATGGGGAGTCTGCTTCTCCCTCTGCCTCTGAACCTCCTCCCTGCTCATGCATGCTCTCTATGACAAATAAATACAATTTTTAAATATAAATAAATAAATAATAAATATATATTGAATTGAATTGAATTGAATTGACGTGGCATTAGGCAATCATATCTATAGTGAAAATGACAGTAACACTTCTTGGGTTTGTTTTCAGCACTATGATGAACAGGAGTCAAACACAGAGTTTGAAAGATAAATCCGAAAAAGACAGAGACAGGCAGAAAATGAAGCAAACACAAGTTAGATAGNAAAAAAAAAAAAAAAAAAAAAAAAAAAAAAAAGATTATGCCTTGTAAGCATACCAGTTCACAATTCAAGACAGAGTCTGGTACCCAGGGCCATATAAGCATTCTTGGATGGGATTCTTCAGAGATAAGAATGAGACACTAACTTAAATGGAGAAGGACTACAAAGAAGCACACACAACTTGGTCATGGAGCACAAGGAAGGCAGCATGACAGTGGTTCCCAGTTTTACTGTGCTTTTACTGTGATTGCAGAGGATTACCTACAGACATTATGCTCTACAAGAGCTATTAGAATCCGCATTTTTTTCAAACCATTAATTCCGGTTGTTTTGTTTTGTTTTTTCCGCCAAGATTATTTATTTATTTATTTAAGAGAGAGAGAGAGTTTGCATGAGTGGGGGTTNGTTGTTTTGTTTTGTTTTTTCCGCCAAGATTATTTATTTATTTATTTAAGAGAGAGAGAGAGAGTTTGCGTGAGCGGGGGTGGGCAGAGTGAGAGAGAGAAGCAGACTCCCCACTGCACAGGGAACCCCACACGGGGCTCAATCCTAGGACCGTGAGATCATGACCTGAGGCGAAGGCAGATGCTTAACCACTGAATCACTCAGGTGCCCCAACTGGAATCTGCATTTTAACAAATATCTCAATAGCTTTTGATCCAGGGGGTCACTGGATGACTTTGAAGAACAAGTGCCATGGTGCAGCTGGGTGGTTCAGTGAGTGAAGTGTCTGACTCTTAGTCTCAGCTCAGGTCTTGATCTCACAGTCCCGAGTTTCAGTCCCACATTAAANTCAGTGAGTGAAGTGTCTGACTCTTAGTCTCAGCTCAGGTCTTGATCTCACAGTCCCGAGTTCCAGTCCCACATTAAAAACAAAGAAAGAAAAGAGAAAAGAAAAGAAAAGAAAAGAAAAGAAAAGAAAAGAAAAGAAAAGAAAAGAAAAGAAAAGAAAGAAAAAGACACAGCGCCATGAGAGCAAGGCCATGCAAGGCAGTATGTCCCAAACACAGAAACAGTCAAAGAATCAGTGATCCTAATGAAAACTATAAGTAGACAAGGCAACCAGTGGTACAAAAACTACACCATGTTGCAGGAACCGTTCACCTTCTGTCTCAGCCCCAGAACTCGAGATTCTCTTTCCAGCAGCATAGGACCCAACCACAGAATGTAAACAAACCCATGACACTAAAAAGTTTGCTGACGGCAGTCAGTAGATCAGATTCAGGAACATCATGTGTAAGCTTATTAGAAATGCGGAATCTCAGGCCATACCCCAGTAACATTAAACTGAATTTACAATTTCACCAGCTCTCCAAGTGATCCATATGCACATAAAAATTCAGGAAACCCTGATTAGCAGGCTCATCAGCTGCCTTCATTATACAAGTAGCATAGTTAATCACCCAGTCTCCTGACTCCTGATAGGATGAGTGAATGAGATCTATAATAAAAAAGGGATATGCTTTATTAACTGCTTATTAGGATTATGAATGTTAAACATTGAACAGAATGGAATACACTACTCAAAAAAACAGAGTCATCTCAGAACCCTGCTCCCTATGCCCCAAACATTTTCAGAATGGATCAGAATGAATAAGTTGAAGGTCCAAATATCTTTAGAAAGTCTTTTCCTCTCATTAATGCCATAAGTCTGGTTAATTGCTTTAAAACAACCCAGTTCTTTCTCTATTACTCTCTCGCATATTCTTACAGACCTGAGAGGAACCTATGTTTGCCTTTGTCTGTAAAGGTTTGATGACTCGAAATTTCTAATAACTAGATCTTGCCCTCCAAAAATGTGAAATGGTAAAAAGACTTCCAGAGATGCCATTTGACCTGGATGCTGTAGAGAATATATGGACTCTGGAAAGCTAGACATAAAAACTCTTGCTCCTACCATAGATTGGAGAACAGGGATTTTGTGATCTATATATATACACCTGGGTCAACCTATCATCCTTTGAGAGAACCAGAGCTATTGCCTTGCTCTATCTGTCTGAGAATTGTGCCTTCAGGAGGGTAATAAAAATTCATTAGCTACTACAGACTGACTTTGTTTTTGCCTTTTCTAGGTATGTTTGGATCCTTGGGAAGGTACAACTACAATGAGGAAATGTGTCTCAAACCATAACAACTTTTTAGTTTAATTATTTTGATAAAACCTCTAAGTGATTCATAGCTTCCAGATAGGTAAGTTCTATAGAAACCATACTTAAAAGTCTCGGTAATGGGATAAAGATAAATGTCAAGTGAAATATTGCTACAGCAAAGATGTTTCATTTTGACTAATATAGTGAGCACGAGGATGGGGAAACTGGGGAGTGGATTAACATCTGAAGAGAATACACATCTTGACCTGGAGACAGCAGCAATGTAAGACAGGGGGAAAAAACGTACATATTTAAGTATAAAAGAAGGCAGAATCAGAATAAACAATACTGAAGAGAATATATTTTTTTAAAGAATTATACTGGTAAAACAATGAAGAGAAAAATTATTTTCAAAAGGATAGCCTATATGACTTCATTACATAAATTTTACATCCCAATTTAGACTTTAACACTCGAAAATGGAGAAACAAAAATTATAAGAGAAAACTCAGAAATGTGAATGTTCCTGCCTATTTGGAAAAAGCATACGGAAGTAAGTGTGTGTAAAAGCTAAGGGTAATGAGAAGCTAAATGGAAGAGTTTTTGTTAATCAATTAGATGATATATTATTAATAATGAGATATTATTATTATATTTATTCCATAAAATTAATGTCTGGATTAAAGAAGATGAAATATTTAAGAAGAAAAGATTTATAAATTTGAGAAGGTAGCAATTGAAATAATCCAAAATGAAACAGTGAGAAAAAGAATGAAAGGGGCGCCTGGGTGGCTCAGTGGGTTAAAGCCTCTGCTTTCGGCTCAGGTCATGATCTCAGGGTCCTGGGATCGAGGCCCGCATCGGGCTCTCTGCTCAGCAGGGAGCCTGCTTCCCCTTCTCTCTCTGCCTGCCTCTCTGCCTCCTTGTGATCTCTCTCCCGCTGTGAAATAAATAAATAAAATCTTTAAAAAAAAAAAAGAATGAAAGAAATTAATAGCAAATCAATGATCTGGGAGACAGTTTCAACTATGCAGCCAAATATATGAGTAACTGGAGTCCCCAAAGCAGGATGGGGAGTAATAATGGTAAAAAGTCATTCAAGAAGTCCAATAAACCTCACACACAAGGAACATGAAAAAAATTAAGTCTTATCAGAATGAAATTACTATCATTGAATAATAATTGAATAATAAAGAAAATTTTAAAAAGAGTTTAAGCAAAAGTAACATGTTCTATACAGATGTAACAAAGGTGAGAATGTTAGCAGATTTTTCATCGGAAACACACAAGTGAGAAAACAGAGCCAACAATATCTTTGGAGTACTTAATGAAAACAAAATGTCAACCTAGAATTACCTGTCCAATGAGATTATCATTTTAAAAAAGCGCTGTGAAATGTGTAAGCCTGATGATTCACAGACCTGTACCCCTTGGGCAAATAATACATTATATGTTAATAAAAAATTTTTTTAAATTAAAAAAAAAAGTGCATTAAAAACCAGTGTGGGTGTGCCTGAGTGGCTCAGTTGGTTAACTGGCTTCCTTTAGCTCAGGTCATGATCTCAGGGTCCTCAGAGCAAGCCCTGCATCAGGCTCCCTGCTCAGCGGGGAGTCTGTTTCTCCCTCTCCCTCTGCTGCTCTCTACTCCCTCTCTCTCTCTCTCTCTCTCTCTCTCTCTCTCTCTTAAATAAATAAATAAATAAAATATTTTTAAAAATTAAATAAAATTAAAAAAATAAAAACCTATGTGGACATAGAAAAGTTGAAAGAATATATCATTAACATTCACATGTCAAGAAATGTTAGACGACCTCCAGTCAGAGGAAAACTTCAGATGGAAACCTGGAGCTATACAAAGGAATGAAGATCAACAGAAATGAATACTTCTTGGATAGATGTGCAAGCAAGAACCTCTCTTACTATTCAAATCTTTATAAAAGATCACTGACTAAATAAAAGTTATAACAATGTAGTGTGGGGTTCATAACATGTATAGAAATTAAATATATTTACAATGATGGCACAATGGACATAGGGCAGATACGAAAGTGTAATATTTATGGTTCTTATTCTGTATATGAATTGGAGTAATAACACTAAGATAAATAGTGACAAGTTAAAGAGGTATGCTATAAACATTAAAGCAATTAGTTGGCCCACAGGCACAGGGAAAGATGCTCAACATCACTCATCATCAGGGAAATGCAAATCAAAACCACAATGAGATATCACCTCACATTTGTCATGATGATTAAAATCAAAAACATCAGAAACAATGAGTGTTGGCGAGGATGTGGAGAAAATGGAACCCCTGTGCACTATTGGCTGGCATGCAAACTGGTGCAGCCATGTGGTAAATAGTATGGAGTTTCCTCAACAAAATTAAAAATAGAATTACCATATGATCCAGTAATCCACTACTGAGTATCTACCCAAAGAATATGAGGACACTAATTTGAAAAGATATGTGCACCCCTATGTTTATTGCAGCATTATTTTGAATAAACAAATTATGCAAGCAAACCAAGTGCCCATCTACAGATGAATGCAGATGTGGTATATATATAATAATGGATTAATTTTATACACATATATACATACATATATATGTGCACATACATAAATATAATGGAATATTACTCGGTCATAAGAAAGAATGAAATCTTGGCATTTGCAACCACATGGATGGACCCAGAGAGTATAGCACTAAGTGAAATGAATCAATCAGAAAAGATAAATACCATATACTTTCACTCATGTGAAATTTAAGAAACAAAACAAATGAACAAAGAAAAAAAGAGACACAGTAAAAAACAATCTTTTTTTAAAGATTTTATTTATTTATTTATTTGAGAGAGAGAGAAAGTGAGCAAGAGAGAGCATAAGCAGGGGAAAGGCAGAAGGAGAGGCAGACTCCCTGCTGAGCAGAGAGCGTGATGCAGGGCTCATTCCCAGGACCCCTGGGTTCATGACCTGAGCCGAAGGCAGATGCTGAACTGACTGAGCAACCTAGGTGCCCCAAAGAACACTCTTAACTATAGAGAACTAAGAAATGGTTTCCAGAAGGGAAGAAGGATGGGGGAATGGGTGAAATAGGTGAAGGGAATTAAGAGCACATTTATCATGATAAGCACTGAGTCATGTATAGATTGTTGAATCACTATATTGTACACTTAAAACTAATATAACACTGTTAACTGTACTGGAATTAAAATAAAATAAAAACAAAAACACTAAAAAAAATCAGTAGCAGAGAAAACCAAAAACTTGTAGCTAGAGTCAACAAAAGAGATGAAATGATTACAAAAATGATCTTAAAGGTGGCAAAGGAAAAGAACAAGGAATAGAACTGATGGGGAAAAGAGAAAATAGGACAAAATACATTTTATCACAACTATATTAAAAATAAAATTAAATATAAGTGATGAAAACATTCAATTAAAAGACAAATACGTAGATGAAAAAGTAAGATCCAATTCCATGAGGCCTATAGGTTAGAACTAAAAGGATACAAAAAATAACTCTGCTAAGCCTAACCAAAACAATCTGAGAAACTCAGTGGCAATATTAATATCAAAGAAAGAAGATTTGAGGATAAACACTATTACCAGAGATAAAAAAGATTAATTGGTATTCATAAATCGGTAAAAACATTTAAATCTTAAAAATCCTGAAATATTTGAAAATTAAGTAAAACACTCCTGAACAACCTGTAAGTTAATGCAATAATTAAAAGGGATATGAGAAAGTATTTTGAACTTAGTGAAAATTGAATGTAACCTATGACAATGTGTTAGGGATACAGCAAGATCATTGTTTAAAGGGAAAATTATAGCAGTAATTGCCTATAGGAAGAAAATAAATGTCACAAATCAATGACTTTCTCTTTTTTTTTAAGATTTTATTTATTTATTTGACACAGAGAGAGAGATTACAAGTAGGCAGAGAGGCAGGCAGAGAGACAAGGAGAGGAGGAAGCAGGCTCCCTGCTGAGCAGAGAGCCCGATGCGGGCCTCGATCCCAGGACGCTGAGATCATGACCTGAGCCAAAAGCAGAGGCTTTAACCCACTGAGCCACCCAGGTGCCCATGACTTTCTCTTTTGATTTTAGAATTCAAAGAAGAAACAAAATGAAAATAATTTAATTACCGTGAAGCTATAAAAATCAAGATAGTGTGGTATTGGTGAATGATAGACAAACTAACCAATGCAACAGAATGGGGAGCCCAACGTAGACCCACATAAATACAGTCAAGTGATCCTTGGCAAAGGAGCAAAGTCAGTACAAAGTAGAAAAAAAGTCTTTCAACAAATAGTGTTGGAACAATGGGATATCCACATGCGCAAAAAAAAAAAAAGATTCTAGACACAGACAATACATCTCTCACAAAAATTAACTCAAAATGGATAACAGAATTCAATGTAAAATGCAAAACTATAGAACATTTAGAAGATAACATATGATAAAATCTAAATGACCCCGGGGTATGGTGATGATTTTACTACATACAATATCAAACGCATAATCCATTAAGAAAAGAATTGATAAGCTGGATTTCGATAGATTGAAATTCCTCTCTTTGGGAAAGACACTATCAAGAGAAATGAAGGCACAGACAAGAAAGACATATATTCCAAAGACACATCTGATAAAAAACACTGCTACCCCAAATATACAAAGAGTAGTTAAAACTCACCATAAGAAAAAATCTAATTTTTAAAAATGGGACAGAACCTGAACAGATACCTCACCCCAAAAATTAGACAGATTGCAAATAACATGTGAAATGATGTTTAACATCATAGGTCACCAGGAAATTACAAATTAAAACAGCAGTGAGATACCATCACATACCTCTTAGAATGGCCAAGACCCAGAGAGAATACCAACAACATCAAATGCTGGCAAGGATGAAGATGTGGAGTGACAGGAACATTTACTCATTGCTGATGGGAATGCAAAATGGTAGAATATCTTTGGAACACATTTTGGCAGCTTCTTACAAAATAAATGTACTTTTGCCATATGATCCAGTGATTGTGCTCCTTGGTATTTATTCAAATGATCTGAAAACTTATGTCCACAGAAACACCCACACAGAAATGCTCATAATAGCTTTATTCATAACTGCCAAAACTTGGAAGCAACCAAGATGTTCTACAGTAGGTGAGGGGATAAATAAACTATGGTACATTTAGACAATGGGTTATTATTCAGTGCTACCAAGAAATGAGCTATCAAACCATAAAAGGACATGGAGGCATATTAGTAAGAGAAAGATACCCATCTGAAAAGGCTACATACTATATGATTCCAACTATAAGACATTCTGGAAAAGGCAAAATTACTGAGACAATAAAAAAGACCAGAGATTGCCAGGGGTTAGAAGTGAAAGAGAAATGAATAGGTGGATCACAGAGGACTTTTTAAGGCAATAAAACTATTATTTATGATACTCTAATGGTGGATATATACCATCATATATTTGTCAAAACCCACGGAATGTACAACACAAACAGTGAACTTTAATGTTAACTATGGCTTTGGGTGACAATAATGAGTCCATGTACGTTCATCAGTTGTAACTGAACTATCATTCCTATGCTGGATGTTGATAGTGGGGGAGGCTATACATGGGTGGGAGATGGGGGTAGAGGAGATCTCTAATTTCTGCTCAACTTAGCTGTGAATGTAAAACTTCTCTAAAAAAAAAGTAAAGCTCACTAAAAAAGAAAGGAATCAGAGTAAAGAAAACAACACAGATTGGAGTTGAAAACAGTTACATAGACAAATAATGAAACCAAAAGCTACTTTGTCAAGAACAATACACAAATTTTGGCAAATCTCTACCCAGACTAACCAGGAAAAATAGAATAGATAGATAGATAGATAGATAGATAGGATTGATGTCACAACAGATTCTACCAATAACATGGAGCAAGCAAAAGATACAAAGGACATCCCAATTAAACAGAAGTCAAACATTTATAGATAACATTTTAATCTGTGTACAAATTCAATGTATTCAACAAAAAAGGTACGGGAGCTAATAGTTATGAGTTTGTAGGATACAAATCAACATATGAAGAAAATTGAAAATAAAAATCAATGCCATGTATGATATCAAATAATATGAAATGCTAGGTATCAATATAGCAAACATTGATAAGCCCTGTTCTCTGAATACTATGAAGACTGCTAAGCAAAGCTTAAAAAGTTCAAAATGATTAAGATATATCCTTCTGTGGTCCAAACACTCAGTATTGTTAAAAGCCAATTCTCTCCCTACTGATCAATAAATTAAATAAATCCCTATTCAAAAATCTCAGCAGGATTTTTTTGCAGACATTGTTCAGCTAATTCTCAAACTCTTACGGAAGGCAAACAACCCAGAACAGTTAAAACATCATAGAAAGAATAAGAACAAAGCTGGAAGACTCATAATAGCTGTCTTCAAGTCTTATAATAGAATTACAATAACTTAACAGTGTAGTTTTAGCTTCATGATAGACCAAAAGATCAATGAAACAAACACAGAAATATACACGATTGGGAAGGTAAGGAGGGACAAGTCAGGGAAAAATGAAGGGAAAAAATTTATAGGTGTATGTATATTTCAAAATGCATCAAACTGTATAATTCAACATGGGTTTTATTATAATAAATTTCTTTTAAATAAAAAATATGACATGGTAAATGGTAGGCTAGACATATTTTAAGTTACCTGTTTCCAGGTGGTTTTCAAAGTGTTACATTAAGGGCGACTGGGTGGCTCAGTGGGTTAAAGCCGCTGCTTTCGGCTCAGGTCATGATCTCAGGGTCCTGGGATCAAGGCCCGCATCAGGCTCTCTGCTCAGCAGGGAGCCTGCTTCCTTCTCTCCCTGCCTCTCTGCCTACTTGTAATCTCTCTCTCTGTATCAAATAAATAAATAAAATCTTCAAAAAAAAAAAACAAAAAAAAAACAAAAGTGTTACATTAAAACCAACAGCAATGCTCTGTGCAGTTTATAAAGAGATGNATCTCTCTCTCTGTATCAAATAAATAAATAAAATCTTCAAAAAAAAAAAACAAAAAAAAAACAAAAGTGTTACATTAAAACCAACAGCAATGCTCTGTGCAGTTTATAAAGAGATGGGTTATTTCCAAACTCAAAGATCATTTTGTTATAATTTATCCAATATACCTATTTATGTACATGTTGATATTTTGTTTTCCACAAAGAATATGTGCAACCTGATCTGCTGGGTGGGAATGGGGCAGTAGCAACTTTGTCTGCTTGCACACATGTAACTAGAAAACCCCTATCTGTTTTAAGATGCAAGTAGAAAAGTTTGTAAAAGAGAGTTGACCTCATTTTCTGTTTCTGTTCATTTTCTTCCCACCAAGTTCTAAATGGTATAAGAAGCAATGCATTTTAATACAGCAAAAAGATGGTTACAGAGTGGGAAAAAATGGAGAAAACTATTCCTGAGTTGTCAGAACTAGTTAGAAAGAAAAATAAAAAATATGAAAGTTAGAAAAATGAGTCCAGCTTGATCCCTCCAGAGAGCTCATTTTCCTTTGCAAACATTTTATGAATGCCATGAAATTAACTGATTTAAATGAATCTTCTTCTAGAAGGTTATTACAAAGAGACTTACCACCCTGCTTACCTACTTTCTATCCATATTTACCGAGCTTCCATACTGTGCTTCAAACTGACTAGCTATTGACTTTGATATGGCCACGGGTGTCAAAAGAAAGTACTAAATTGAGACGCAAACAATTACGGATATTGTGAAGGTAGTAAAATGCATACATTTAAAGTATTTGGAAAACCTGCAATTTATACTTGAAACAAATCAGAGGATCCTCATTTTTGGATAATCCAGGTTGCTGGAATAAGCCAATTTAGTGAAAATCTTTGTGAGATTCTGAATAGTTAACAGAATGATGAGATAAGGGAATTCATAACATTGAAGAAAGTTCAGATGAAAAGGCCACACACACACACACACACACACACTTCAATATTTATTCCCATCTAACTTTCCATTGCTGCTTCTCATCCTTCTACTTTGTATGTGCCACATCAACAAAGGATGACCCTGAACAAGCCATGTTCTGTATCATAGAAAACTCTCTTCTCTTTCTCTGGCATGCCCCTCTCATTAGTCCTTTTGTGGTTAAAATGTCTTATCTTTCAAACAATAGAGAAAATATCACCTGTTCTTAGGAATTCTAAATCTCCCACGCCATCCTACCTAGCCAGAATTAATCATACATCCATATATACTCCCATGAATGCATCAAGGCATTTAAATTCAATACATATCATTTAATGAGAGTCTATTTTGTATCAAGAATTTTACTGTTTTCTTTATACATTTTTTTTCTCACTAGACTGAAAGCTTGTAAAGACTAAGGAGCATGACATTCTTTTTTGTATTCATTACACTTAACACAGTGTCTAGGATTTAGTATCAATAAATGCTTACTGAATTAATCCATTTTATGACCTTTGAAATACTGCCTTTCTGGGCTGTGTACATCATTCTACACAGATAGCTTATGCATCTAATCACCAGGCTTCTTTGTAAGACTCTTTAGCTACAATAATTAGTTTTCATTGTAACAGGTTATCACATGGAATATCTAAAAGAATGCCTATTCATCAAAGGGAAAAAATTAGTAAATCATAAGTAAATCATATACATTCCTGTATATCATAAGGAATTTCACCTCTACTTATGGATATTTCCACAAAATCACCCATTACCTTTTTTGAGTTTTTTTTTTAGTAAGCACTCAACTTATACAGAATTATTACAGCATAATTGTCTTTGAATGCAAAGTTGGAATTCAGAAAATGATGTGTTCAATCTCCCATTCCATGACTTTGTGCTGTATCTTTATTATGTGAACATGTTAGTGAGTTATTTAATGTCTGCACTTAAACTCACCTGTCAGGAAAAAAAAGGACAATATGTTGCTTTATTAATGTGAGCATTAGATGAAATATGTATATGAAAAAGACTACCAGCAAAGCTTCAAGTAGTAAGTACTCAAATACAGATCAATGCCCCACCACCTACCTGCCCAGAACAAAGCTGAGAGTATTCATGAGATCTAATTAAAAAAAATTATGCATGTTATTTTTCTTAAGAAATGTATAATCTAGCTAGAGAACTAAAACTTGCTTGTCATAGAAATATGAGACAGGGTTTAATTATAAAACATATTGCCTGATTTAGATTGTGATATTATAGGAGTTCAGAGAAAGGAAAGAAAATTGTGAATTAGAGAAATCCCTTTGTCTATGGGAGGTAGTGCAAAAGGATGGTAAGAATTGACTTACACAAGGATTTGGCAGGAAGAGGGAAATATAGTTTGGATATACTAAAATATAATATTGAAACAAAAGAACTCATAATAATACCCCTTTGTTTTCTATTTTCCTGAATGTACTAGGGATACTGTGATGTTAAGCACATTAGACCAACCACATTTGGGGAGTGTCTTTGTTGTGTTGACTAAAGTTTTATCAGTCAGCTTGGCAAATAACAGTGCAAGCAACTTCAAAAAGCATTTACTGATGATAGTCTCAGAGTCATTTATTAACTTGTGATTTAGGGTCACTGATTTTCAACTATGTTCCGATAGACATCCTAGAGGAAACCAGAAACACTATTACTACAAAGGAAGATGAATCGATCACAATTATTTTCATATTTTTTTCAAATGTGACTTACTGACCCAAAAGGAATTGAGGTTGATGATGCACAAAGATAATTTTGTTTGCCTGTTTATGATTCAACATTCAGTAGGATATTTTAAATACATGGAATTTTCTGCAGGTTTTTCTAAGAATAGTTATGAAGTCACTGTTATGCAAAAGAAAAACATATTGGGATAAAGGAGAGAGCAGCAATTCAACTTATAACTGATATCATGTGAATTATAATTTTTACTGATTTCCATTAAGTATAAATATTCTTGGAGATATTATATCCAGATTTGGTTTGACAGAGTTTAGAATATTAACTTATGTATTTCACCATTCGTCTTTCCTTTTCAAGAATCTACATACTTCTTTGCTTGGGGAAGAGGGGAGAGGTGTGACTGGTAGGAAAAATGATAAGCAACACAAGACACTCCTCCCTGGCTGTTGTATCTAAAAGCCCAAACCCATTATGAAGAACATGCCTTCATGCACTGAGATGTTTATGGATAAACACAGACATGTTAGGCAAGCAGAAGGCAGGATAATAAATATCGTCTGAAGACTGTGCCCATGCAACAGAATGCAAGCTTAGATAGGAGGGCTGAGTGATGGACTCAAGTAGACCAAATCTTGGGACCTGGAATTCACAGCCTCACTGTGCCCCAAGAGTGGCAAAGTAGCCACAAATCCAGTGGACCTGAAGAACAATGTTAGCAGGAGCAATAAAGGGACCTCTCCACAGCTTCAACACTCCCTTTCATTCCGGGTTCTAGAACTCCGTGAATGCCTGAGTTTAAGTCCCCTAAGTCCAGGGGTATGAGAACTCAAAGCCAAAGTCAGGTTAAATGAAAAAAGATTTTAAAATATAGATTTTTTGTGAACTGTGCTTCTAATTGCTACATGTGGCATGCCTCCACAGGTGGTCATTGTGCACCCTCACAATGAAGAGGTTTTTAGCATCTTCTAAGCCTGAGAACAATGAAGCTCTATCATTCTACCTGGAAAACTGAAAAGTAATTGTGCCTCCCTGGAAACCTGCAGAGTTAACATCTCACCAGCCATTTAGAGAAATCAAGAGATCCTTTTTCCATAGTTTATGTGCTAGGTTGAGTCTGATAGTAAGCAGTATGATTTAGATATTTTCAAGGACAAACAATGAACTATGAAATTAATAAATATGTAGTTTGGTAATAACAAATGCCAATGTAGGGGAAAATGTGAATGAGGCAATTATAAACATTTCCTGAGAACGTCTACGTGCTAGGTAATGTATGATCGATTATTCCAGCAAATTAATCTCTACTACTGTCCTAACTCCTCTGTCAGGAATGCTCTTCCCCTAGTTACTGGCTTATCTTGCTGTAGCACCTCCCTTTTATTTTTACGCCAATGTCACCTTCCATTGAGGCCTTCCCTTGCTACCTTATCTAAAATTTCAATCCCCCCTCAATTCTTCCTATTCCTCCTCTGTAATTAATTTTTCTCCTTAACACTTATCACCACCTAACATACTGTATATTACATCCATCTTGTTCACTAAATGTTTTATGCTTCTTGAGGCAGGGATTTTGTCTTTTCTGTATACTCCTATATCCTCAACCCTAGAGCCATGTCTGATACATGATAAAAGCTGCATAAGTATTTGTTAGAAAAAGGACTAATATTTGAATGACTCACTGAAGAAACAGCAGGTATTTATCCTCATTTTGCCAGACAGGAAATCAAGGCTAATCCAGACTTAGTAATTCACCCAAGGTCACACAGTGAGTTGAAATTTGAATATAGATTTAATCTAACTCCAATGCTTCTGCTCTTTTCACTAACACATTCTTTCATTTATTTAAAATAAAGTCATTTGAGCATGCACTTAAACACCACACCAGAGCTAAAAAATAGGAGATAAACAGGTGACTAAGACACTGTTTCTAATGCTCAGTTTGCACTCTAGTGAAGGAAACAGGATAATGAAGAAGAAATTTTAGTAAAGAGACAAGCACACTCTGGCCTGTTGATGTTTATTGAAAGGAGTGGAGGAATTCTTCAACTAGATTTGGGGGGCTATAGAAAGTTCTTTAGGATATGTGATTTTTAAGCAGAGACATGAAGAATGGATAAGAGAAAAGAATAGCAAAAATGTTAAAAAAAAAAAAAAAAAGGTGAACAGCGGGTGCAAAGTCAAGTGATGGAGAAGTATAGCTAGTCCACAGACTAGTCCATGACCATGACCTCCATGAGTAGTTTACTGGAGTTAAAGAGCAGAGTTTGGTTTGAAGTCATATAAAATGAAAACTGCCCAGTAATTAGGCTATGAGATAAGCAGAAGCCAGGTCATAAGCATTTTTGCTAGAAGGAAACCATCTACTAGGCAGAGACAAAGATTAAAAAGAAAAAAGCAGATAGCAACCCCTTTGATTTATTTATGCCTTAGTAACTATTCCAACCTCATACATTTTGAAAAGAGGAAGTTAACCCCCAATTATCTTGAACTACCCTCCCTTAATTCTTGATTTTCGGGCTTAGGAGTTCATTATTCTATTTCAGAGAGTAGGTTCCTTACCAATGTCTCTGTTGAGAAATCTACTCTCTACACAAATTAATGATTTGCTGAGATGCATTAGTTATATATTGCTGCATAACAAAATTACCACAAAATTAGTGGCTTAAAACAACACACATTTATTACCTCACAGGCATTAGGAATCTAGAAATGATTTACCTGAGTCCTTGGCTTTGGGGCTCCTAAAGTTGCAGTCAAGCTGTTGGCTGTGCCTGCTGTTTTATCTGAACCTCCACTGGGGAAGGATAGACTAATATCTCACACAGTTGTTGGCATAAGACAGCTCCTTGCAGGGTGCTAGACAGAGGGCTTCAATTTCTTTTTGGCTGTAGGTTGGAGGTAACCCTTAGCTCCTGGTCATGGGGCAGTTTCCCCATGGCAGCCCATAATGTGGAAGCTTGCTTTTTCAAAGACATCAAGAGACAGAAAGTCTCCTTGCAGGAAAAGCATTACAATTTTATGTAATGTAATCACGTGCCTCTTATCACCTTTGCTGTATTTTTTTGCTCAGAAATAGGTCCAGCACATACTCAATGGGAGGAAAACAGACAAGGGATGAATACCAGGAGATAGGGGTTCTGGGGACCCCCCAAAAAGTTTGATTGCCACAAGAAGTCTCTCTGCTAAACTCCAATGTGGTCATTTGCTAATCATTCCCCTTCACTGAAGTAAACACACGCATGACTCTGTCTTGGTCAGCTTGGGCTGCAATAACAAATTGCCATAGACTGGGTGTCTTAAACAACATCTATTTCTCACAGCTGTGAAAACCAGGAAGTCTAAAATCAAGGCACTAGCACTTCAGCATATCTGGTGTCTAGTGAGGATACTCTTCCTGCTTTGCAGATAGCTGTCTTCTCAATTTATCCTCACATGGTGGAAAGAACAGACAGAAAGCAAGCTCCCTCGTGTCTTTTCCTGTAAGGACACAAACCCTCTTTGCCAGGGCTCCACCCACACGACCTAATTACCTCAAAGGACCCACTTCCTAATATCATCACACTGGGGGTTAGGATTTCAATATAACAATTTGGGGATATGAGGGAGACACAGCATGCAATCCATAACCCCTCACATGGTCTAGTTGCTCTTTAAAAAACTCAGTAGTAAATCTCTGGGCAAATCTTCACAATTTGCAAGGCACCTTATGTCCACGTACATCTGACAAGTCTGAACTATCTCTAGAGAGGAAGTTAGTCCCATTTCACAATTAATTAAAATCACCCATGCTCAGGGGACGCTGTAATTGCAACACCTGTTAATAAATGAGAACAGCCCTCATGATTTTTATGGCTTCTCCATTTGAATAGTTATAATTTCTTTAGGTAGTTATAATTTCTTTAGGCAAAAAAGAGCTTGGCAGATCTGGAGACCAACTGTTCTATGTATCAATGTAAAAAAAAAAAAAAAAACGGGGAAAGGAGGTCAGAAGGGAGAGCAGGCAGCCAGATTTCCCCAATTTATGTGAAAACTTTAATCCACAAAGACCTCATAGGCAATTGTTTTGTAAAATGACATCCAAACAGTTGTAACTGCCAACAGCTATTTTATTCTTGACATCAATTTCTAAAAACATCACCTGTGAAAAGTTCAACATTTAGCATTTCCTATTGTTTTATTGTTTTTTGAGTACAGATCTAGTTCATGTGAAAAGTGCCATTTGAGGAAGACAGCAAATACTAATGACCCCCAGATGAGAAAAAAGGACATGGGGGATCTGGGGAGTTAGAGAGTGGAACCTGGAGTCAGAAGACCTCTGCACCACTTTGGGCAACTGTAATTCCCAGAAAGGCAATTAACCTCTCTGGGGCACTGTGTAACATGAGAGAAATAGATGCTCCTATCTAGTCCTTTGATAGTTTAAGAGGAGAAATAAGGTGATAGTTAAAAGTAGAGTTTTTACTACATTCCCTAGATATAATTCTTGATTACTATCTTGGAGGAAAAAAAGAGAATAAAAGAAAATGGAAGAATTCAATGTTTTCAGAATGAGCCTAATTATAAAGCTTGACACTGTGTGGTCATTTCTTCAATTGGATATAGTAATACATTCAGAAAGTCAGTTGATCTAATTTTGCAGATCTCACACTATTTGTATTGTCCATATGAACCCCCTGGGTGTTTCCTTGGAAGGAGAGTACCAGATTCCATTTCCAGATGTTCTCATTAGGAGGTCATGGGTGGGTCTCAGTGATCTGCATTTTTAGTTAATACAGTCTGGTGCAATTCTTCTTTATACCTCATTTGCAATACCCTTATCTAAAATTATAAGAATTCTGATCATTACTATTACCTCCCTGATTTCTTCCCCAGCCAAGTATTCTCCAAAGGGGCCCTTGTACAGACCGATCTCCTTTCTCCCGGCTCATTTAGATGATATTTCAGGCTCCACTTTAATGCCACTTTCTCCCACAAAGTCCTCTCTATGCATTTAATTAGGTCCCTCTTCGCATTTTATACCACTATGCAATCCTTCACAGCAATTGCCATAATGATAGTTAATTAATATCTGTATAATTATTTAAGTACTATCTTTCTCCTCAACAGGATATACGATTCCTGAGGCTAGACACTGTTACTTGGTTCGCTAGGGCCCCCAAATTGGTTTGAATATAGTAGGTGCATCATAAATATTTGTTGAAGGAAGGAAGAAAGGGAAAAAGGAAGGAAATAGCATAACTAACCAACAATCCACCTCTTCAGGAGTCTGAAAAGAGGAAGCCTAGGGGGAAAAAAGGCCAAATTATTTAAACTAATACCCTGGGGCCAAGCCTATACAAATACAGCACAGAACAATCTTTGCAGAGAATGAAAAACACCTTCACTGCCCTCTCCAAGTTTCAGCTGAAACAAGTTTTGCACACTGAATAAATTCCGTAACAATTCTTCCGTGTAATTTTCATACTATGGGGGTAAAAGTACATTCAGACAGCTTTAAATAATTGTATTTTGTTAAAAATAATGATGATTATAGATATTATTATTATTGTTATTATTATTTAGGAGTCACAAAGAACAAAAAAACAATTTGAGTATTAACATAAATTGAAATGACAAACAAGGGGTGTCTAACTGGCTCAGTCAGTAGAAAGTGTGAATCTTAATCTCAGGGTTGTGAGTTGAAGTCCCATATTGAGCAGGGAGCCTACTTAAAAAAAAAAAATGGCAAACAAGCCCCAAAGAAAGATGGAGAAAGTATTCAGTATTGATCCAGGTAAAATCTATTTCCAATGGCTGGGCATTTGCAGCTATGTACAGTAGATTTCTCACCTGACAAGATTAGTACCAACAGTTGGTAAGTTTTAGAAAAATAAGTTTAAGACAAGAATCATAAAAAATATGTATGTACCTCAAATATTTTTTAGCCTAAAACAGAAAAGATGTATATTCATATATAATTTGTTGATATACAGCCAAGTCTTCTTCCTTAAATGAATTTGCTAGTAGAGATTTGTATAACCTTTCTTTCCAAAAATTCCCATATTATTATAATGTCTTCTGTAATTTCCAGCATGAGTCTCTTAAGGTGAAGTTAAAATTTTAAAACACTTATAAACAAATTCCAGTACAAAGTGTTTACAGACTTTCATGAGTTGTTTTCTCAATCTTCCATACTCACCTTTCCCATAACTATTCTGATAGCAATTTTGGCTTAGTAGCTTACCTTTATGAAGTCAAACTCTTGGCTCAGTTTGTATAAAAACCATAGCTCTTTTCCTTACTGTCTCCGTATTTACCCAGAGTAAGTACTATATCCATTACAATGGTACATGCAACACATGTTGGGACAGCCTCAAGGGACTTTCAGTAATCACACAACCCAAGTAGTGAACCCAAAATTGTCTGGGATGACTTGAAGGCCCTAATACCACTGCGAGTCACCAAATGTTCATTGATCTGGTGATGAATTAAATTGAAGCCAGCTAAAAAAAAACTCTCTTGTATAGTTTAAACTTCAGTGGTTTAAGTGGTTGCTAAAGTGTTAATAATGAGAATTTTCATAAATGCAAGATAGTTCTCTCATCTTTACCAAACCACAACAATTTGAAGTAAAAAGCCACTGAACCTTCTCCATGTTGCATCATGAACTTTTTGTTGAGATCAAAACCCAGTCACCTAACATTTATCAATTCAAAAGTCACAGTATTGACAAAAGTAGAGGCACCCTGGAGAGACAGAGCCATTTTGGGTAGGAAGTAGTAAGGTTCTGAATTAGATACACATGGATTAATGGTTCTTCTATGCCACTAAGAAACTAAACTCACATATCAACTATCTCCTGCATTTCTGCTGAACAGATAATATTCATACTGTAGTAAACAAGACCCGGTTGGCGGAAAGTAGCATGCTTTCTAGAGCATCTTGGGTAATTTTCTTAATTCTTTAAAGCCTCAATTGTTGGGCACCTGGGTGGCTTAGTGGGTTAAAGCCTCTGCTTTCGGCTCAGGTCATGATCTCAGGGTCCTGGGATCGAGGCCCGCATCGGGCTCCCTGCTCAGCAGAGAGCCTGCTTCCCCCTCTCTCTCTGCCTGCCTCTCTGCCTCCTTGTGATCTCTCTCCCGCTGTGAAATAAATAAATAAAATCGTTAAAAAAATAAATAAATAAAGCCTCAATTGTTGTATCCATGAAATGACTGAAATGTGACAATTATTTTTATAATGCCTAATTGATTGTTTCAAAAATGTACCTTTAATCCCATGAAATTCCTTTGTTTGAGCCAAGAAACAAAAAATTTGCTTTGCAAATGCTAATATATTTTTGGCCCTTAAGCCAAACAGACAAACAAGAACTCTGAAGTCAGTAATATAAATCAAAATAATATTGGCATTGGGATAATGAAAATGTTCTGAAACAGACCATAGTGATGGCTGCACAGCAATGTAAATTTATTAAATGCCACTGAATTGTATATTTTGAAATGATTAAAATGGTAAGCTTTAGGTTATGTATATTCACAACCTATACATGACATGAAGAGATGACAATGATAAGGGGACAATATTTGCTGGGTTTCTATCATGAGTTTAAGTCTAAAGTGATTACAACTGAGATATCAGGGAGAATGGAATCAGAGCTTAATGTCAAAGTTAAGTTTTAGAAAACTAACAGGGATAATATTTTTGGACATCTAGGTATGGGTAGTCTATAAGTGGTGTTTCTTTCCTATATAATCATTAATAGACTGTGGACAATAAGCAAGGCCTTTAACTACTATGAGTTTTATACTCACTTTACCAGTACTTATTACAGCACGGGTATAAATTAGACAACTTTTTTTTTTTTTTTTTT